>JAPMLY010000480.1:0-205651 GCA_026401115.1 Tetraselmis chui
TGCAAGTAATCGTTGGATCCGGTACCAGTTATTGTAAGTAATCGTCGGATCCAGTACCAGTTATTGTAAGTAATCGCTGGATCCGGTATTCATCGTACTTTAATGGATCCGCGTTAATCGCGAGTAACTCATCCTCGCAAAACGATGTGGAATCGCGATACCCAATCAATACTTGCGATTCCGAGTATCTCACGATTTTGTGGTGGCCCGAAGTGACACGCTGTTTTTTTGGGAGATATTTGGCAATGCAAATCTGCTGAGGTGTATGTCTAGGATTGGTTCAATAGCCATGACTGTTGTCATTCCGTAGCCTTGAATCGATTGTAGCCCACCCAAGGGCCAGTTAAACGGTGCGTACGCGCTTGAAATCCACCATAATCTGCCCGTCCACATCCAACTCCTATCATAGTTAGCAACAATGGCGGGGCAAGCGGGAAGTAGTAGACCGTCTAGATCAGGGAAGAGCTTGTCATCGACGGCTATCCAACGTACATAAGAGGAGCTTGTTGGGAATTTAGATAGGGTGTTCATGATACCTCAGTCAAAATCTATTGTATGGGATCCAAGCATGAGCAGGCGCATAGAACTAGTAAAGAATGTAGTGATGTAAAAATTGAATTTGTAGTACAAATTTCCCCCAAAATGCGCAATTTGAATCAATTTGCATGAGTACTTCGAGTACTTGTTGGAATCGCGAACCCAACGAATCCAACGGAACCAAAAGTTTAGAAATACTCATGTACTCGGTTCCGGAACCGAAAACACATGTACTCGCTCGATCCGAACCCTAGAATTACAGGTAATCGCTGGATCCGAACCCTAGAATCACAGGTAATCGCGGGATCCGGACCCTAGAATCACAGGTAATCGCGGGGTCCGAACCCTAGAATCACAGGTAATCGCGGGATCCGAACCCTAGAATCACAGGTAATCGCGGGATCCGGATCCCTTTTTTAGAGGTACTCACTAGTTCCGGATCCTAAAAAATCAAGTACTCATGGATCCGAACCCAACAAAAAAATGGCGGATCCAGTCCCTGTCCCAAGCATTCATTACCCCGAGGATTGCCACTTTCATCATATCATATGTATGGATTTACTTACAATCACACATTCGAATTTATATGTAAACAATATTTAATTCCATGCAAATGTCACATCCGGACTCAATCCCATCTCATGCATCGCCGCCCACGTCCTCATCACTCGCATCAACCCTTTCATCATCCGCTATGGATCTACCATCCCCCACCTCCCATGCATATCATTCTTGCCTTTTGTAAGCAACAATCCCATGCGACCCTAGAGGGGAACTCCTCGCTCCGCACCCCCCGCGCGCGCGCAAGCGCGCGCCCTGCAGTACATTAATGCTGATGCGGCCGCCGCTCATATGAATTTTTTGCGCCCCCGGCATATGGGACTGGCAGGGAAGTTCGCACCGGCACCCTCTACAGGCGCGGCGTTTTATAAGAACGACTGAGAGCGAAAGTTAAAAACAGACCTCAAACTCATCATCGATCATGCTCACGGGTATGGGACGCTCGTGTGAGTGCATTCCACATCATTGTGCGAGAGCCGTCCCGTACTACTACGCTAACCCCACACGAGGTAAGTGTTGGAGTTTCACAAATTGAAACCTTCCAATGACATGCAAACAAAAATGTATGCATTCCCGGTATTGACCAAGATATGTCTGCCCTACCCGTCCGGGCGTTGGCCCATTCGAGTAATGCGAGCAGGACCAAGGCCCATCTCACGGAGCAAAACAATTCGGGAGTGCGATACATGAACTACAAAGAAAGCAATATGAGGGAGGGCTTGGCGCCATAATTGGAAAAATGTCCCATTTCTTGTAAGATGAATGGCGCCATGAAGGGAAGAGGGAACACCGCCTAAAAGTAAGGCATTTGATATCTTCGGGGGAGGTAGCGAATTGACGTACAAAACCATTAAACTATGGGGCTAGTGTCCCAAAATTACGAAGGTGGCACTTCCAACGTGGGCATTCAAGCATGATATGTTCTATAGGTTTATGCACATCCCCGCCGCATGCATGACAATGATGGGAAAAATGTTCATGCATGGCATGAATGCGAGCTAGACGACGGGCTGTGGAAAATACACGCGTACGAAATTGAATTATAATGTGTAACCATGCAACGGCCCCCGTGGGAATGCCCGTGCCGTATTGTGGCAATTGGTTTCCCAACATATGAAGCATTGGGAATAAATACTCCGCATATTAGTACATGCAGAAGATGATGTCTCGAATCGACCCCATACCGCGTGGTTGCAAAGACCTCCATGCGGATGGGACGTGTACGTTTTGGGCGAATTCATCCGTGCTTCCCCTAGCAAAACGATCCAACCAACGCTCGGTCCTAAACGTCCAAGTATTTGGGCGCCCGTCGGCGGCGCACCGGCGGCAGTCCCGGAGGGGTGTGCGCTCGCAGGCCCGTCGGCACCTACCTCTACCTCCACGCGGTGGGCGCTAGTAACCCCGTAGCCGTGCCATGCTTGGCACGGTATGGGGCTAAACGAGGTACCGGCTACTGCGATGCGCGCGATCAACAGCTCTCGGGAGACATGTACGGAGGGTGTTGGAAATCATAATATCCGTACACCGGCACCGGGATCTCCCGCTCGGCATGCCCGATATGTTTTTCACGACTATATGTCAAAGTTGAGGGGGCAATAAGGAATGCTTACACTCGGTGAGTGACACTGCATGTCATCTCACCCTCAGCAAGTGCCTAGCACTTGCCTATCACAGGACACGTACTCACCTTGTGGTGAGCACACGCCAACATATATTCTGAGCCTTTAGATGATATCTAACGCTCAGCAACTTGCCACTATCAGCAACCTAATCCTCTCTATTGTTGATTGGCTTATCATCTTATTGTGCTGAGTCACAGCCGTACTATCACGATGCTACTCGACCAACATTGCTGTGTAGCAACTCGATTACCACACAAAACCATGTCTCGCAACACTCCCCCTTGCTACGCAGGCAATCCCATGATGGCATTGCACAACTTGCCATGCCTTGCAGTCACTAATGGCTTGGTAAGCACATCAGCAAGCATGTTCTCCGTCGCACAATATTGCACCTCGATGTCTCCGCTCTCCACCTTCTCCCGACAGAAGTGGTACCTCACGTCCATGTGCTTGCTGCGTCCAATCGTCATGCTATTCTTGCTGAGTGCAATACAACTCTGATTGTCCTCGTGAATTGTGATGGGAGACCCGGAGTCTTGGTGAAACTCGTGGAGTAGTTGCTTAAAAAACATCGCCTCCTGAGTGGCCGCAGTCAGCGCCATATACTCTGCCTCCGCTGTCGACAACGCCACAGTTTGTTGCCGCTGACTTTTCCAGCTCACCGCTGCACCGTTGAGCATGAACACATACCCCATGAGCGCCGCTCGCCAATATCACTCGCGTAGTCAGAATCTGACCATCCTACCACCTTTGATGAGGGTGCGCCACCGTACATCAAGACATAGGTGAGCCTATTGAACCATGCAAACACAGTTAGTGTGGAAGATAACGTACGCAAACGTAGTTACAGTCACAGTCCCGCAGACGGAACAGTTAAGGCGACAACCAGCCTACAGGCGTGGTGTCGGGACAACAGAAGTGTTAGAGCTGTAGCCTAGCGACAGCTCTGTACCGAGTCAAACAGTTTATCGGTATGTCCGATCTAGACATGTACTAATCATATCTAGAGTAGCTTACAGTAGCTATCTGCAACTAATACGTATGCGGTATTACTTACAACACTCCCCCTGAAGGTAGCTACGGGATGAAGCGTTGCATTGGGTCTTGTCCTCCAAGGATCGCACCTCGGTGTCGTGCTAGTGCAGGTCCTGGGAGGGGTTTGGTGAGCATGTCAGCCACCATCTGGTCAGTGGGGAGGTACCTCAACTTGATGGTCCCTTGCTCCACGTGGTCTTTGAGAAAGTGCCACTTCAGGCCGATGTGTTTAGTCTTCTCGCTGACCAAGGCATTTTGGGAGTATGCAATGGCGCTTTGGTTGTCCTCCCAGATGGTGGTGGTTTCGGTGATGGGGGAGTCGAAGATTTCCCCCAGGAGTTGTCGGAGGTGGAGTCCCTCCTTGGTGGCGTCAGCTGCAGAGTAGTACTCGGCTTCACACGTGGATTGAGCCACACAAGTCTGTTGTTTGGACTTGTAACTGATTGGCCCGCGTCCGAGGGTGAAGAGATACCCCGAGCGAGACTTGCGGGTGCTGCTGTCGTTGGCCCAATCAGCGTCGGCAAAGCCTGTGAGTTGGAGACTGTGGTCCATGCCCCCCCCCAACGTCAGGCGCATGTTGATGGTGCCATGGAGGTAGCGGAGGACCTTTTTCAGAGCCTGCAAGTGTGCCTCGGTGGGCGAGGCTTGGGCAGAGCCGAGGATGCTCAGTGCCGTGGAGACATCGGGGCGTGTACAAACGGCGGCGTATTGAAGGCTGCCCAGGAGGCTTGGGTAGACGTCCTTGGCCACTCCTGTGAGAGAAGGCGAGTTCAAGTGTGTAAGGCCGGCGAGGAAGCCTGGGTCCATCGGAAGGGACGACGGCTTAGAGTCAGACATGCCGTATTTGGCGAGGATGTCGCGCAGGTACTTGGACTGGTCCAGCGAGATTGTGCGCGTGGAGCGATCGCGGGTAATGTGCATGCCGAGGAGTTGGGAGAGGTCGCCTAGGTCCTTGATTTTGAACCGTGCTCCGAGTTGGGCTTTGAACGATGCGAGCCAGGTGGCATCATTGCAGGCTGCGGGAATGTCATCGACGTACAGGGCGATCATGGCGAAGACGTGGCCGGCGCGGTAGATGTAGATGCACGGGTCGGAAACGCATTGTTGCCATCCATGGTCGACGAGCCACGCACGAAGTAGCATGTTGAACTCGCGGGGGGACTGCTTAAGGCCGTAGAGGCAACGCTTGAGGTGACAAACCTTGGACGTTCCATCGGTGAAGCCGAGGGGCTGGCGGATGTACACATCCTCCCGGATGGGGGCGTAGAGAAACGCTGTGTCGATGTCAAGTTGGCAGAGTTCAAGGTCGCGGGCGGCTGCAATGGTCAGGAAGAGACGCAGGCTGGCCATGCGGATGACCGGGGAGAAGGTCTCTGTGTAGTCCAGTCCAGCGCGTTGACTGCACCCCTTGGCGACGAACCGCGCTTTGAAGCGGGAGACGTCGCCGGCTGTATCCGACTTGACTTTAAAGATCCACATGCTGTTAACGACCATGCGGCCGGGGGGGAGGTCCACAAGGTCCCACGTGCCGTTGCTGATGAGGGAGGAATACTCCTGTTGCATAGCGGCTTGCCATTGGGGGGCTTGGGCGCTGTCCAGCGCAGCTCGGTAGGATTTTGGTTCCACACACTCTCGGGCGGAGAGGAGGGCGACGGCAGTAGGGGACGTGCCGGCAGGTGTGTGTGGGGGACCAGTGACAAGGTTGGGGACGTGAGGGTGCTCAAAGATGTCCTCTTGAGCTTTTCCTTGTTCAGGATCACAACACGCCGTGACGAGTGTGGGTGGGTAGTCGGACAGGTGGGCAACCATATCGCCGTAGCGAATGGGGTGGGAGCGGAGCCGAGCATGGCGAGGGGTTGGCGGGGGGGGCAGGGGTGTGGGTGATGTGAGGTCAATGGGGTGGGATAGGGGTGAGTCTGCGGGGACGTCGTCCGAAGAGTCGGTGATGGCCGAGTCGACGGAGGGTTGTGTGTCGAAGCCTGGGGTGTCTTCCTGAAAGACAACATGTACGGAAGTGGTGATGCGACGTGTTTCCGGATTGTAGACACGATACCCGGGTGCGTCAGGGGGATAGCCCACCATGACGCCGCGAAATGCTTTTTCACTGAGTTTCCGACGTTGTTTGTCGGGGACCTTGGCGAAAACGGCGCAGCCGAAGACGCGGAACTTGGAGGCGTTGGGCACTGACGACGTAAGGAGTGTGAGGGGGACGCCCCCATGAGGTCCGACCGAGCGACTATACGTGCGGTTGCGAAGGTACACAACTGTGCTGACAGCGCACGACCACATGGAGTTGGGAACGGCCATGTTGTGGAGCATCGCCGATGCATTGTCCCGGATGGTGCGCCAGGGACGTTCGGCCTTGCCGAGCATGTGGTGGGCGTATGGGGCAGAGAACTGTACCCCGACGCCGAGGTGTGCGCACATCTGGCGAGTGACAGCAGCTTCAAACACAGAGTCAGAGTCAAATTTGAGGACCGGTGCGAACGCGCCCGTCTGGGAGTGATGGCGGGCATGCAGGTGTTTGATGTCCAAGAGGATGGTTTCCAATTCCGAACATGCGTCGTCTTTAGACTTAAGGAACCGCACCCACATGTAGTTGGTGTGGTGGTCGATGACGAGCAAGCAGTAGCGGAGGCCATGTGGGGAGGGGACATTGACCGGGCCCCAGAGGTCAGCGGACAGGTTGAGGAGGGGGTGGGATGGCTTCGCGCAAGCGGCTGTGTTGCGTGGTGCAGCTGTGGCTTTGTGAAGGAGACAAGAGTCGCACGAAACTTTGGTTACAGCGCTAGTTAACACAGGGCTAGTCGGGACACCGTGAGTATGTTGGGCCTGAAGGCTTTGCATGTTGAGGTGGCCATATCGACGGTGCCATAGGACGGGATCACACTGGGCAGTAAGGGCAACCTGAGGTGAGGGGTCAAGTGCCGGCGGGGCGGATGGGCTGGAAGGGAGGGCCGGCTGGTGGGGAAGGAGGTAGAGACCGTTTCCGGACGGTTCTAGCATACCCATGCCTGTGGGTACCAAAAGCAAACCAGTGTCAGAGTTGGAGGGGAATATGAATTCACAACCGCTGTGAGTTTGCATCCAGCTGACACTAAGGAGTCTGCCGATACGCTGTGCTGAACGAGATGATAGGTCAGGGGTGTAGAGTGCATACACAGTGCGGTGAATTAGCTGGCCAGAGGCAAGTCTGACAGAAAGTCGCACTGAGCCACTGCCCTTAACGTCAACGCCGACACCGCCCACGCGAGAGGGAGTGGAGGGGGGCGTGAATTTCACGAAGTCATCTCGGAACGCAGTGAGGTTAATCGAGCAGGCGGAATCAACGACCCAAAACTTTGACAGATTACGACCCGGGGCGAGGGAAGAGGAGAATGCCACAGAGCTGAATGGGACACTCACCTCGTCGTCAGCGTCGTCATCAACGCAGTCCGCGAAGGTGGGTAGGCAATCGGTGTCATCGGCGGGGGCGTCGTCGGCAGGGACGTCGCTCAGCAGCGCAGCGTGAGCAGAGGGGGTGCCGTCGGCGGCGCCGTACTTCTGGACTGTCAGCCTACGCTTGGCAAGATTCCACTTAAGAATAGCGTCATCAGTGGCATTGCACGCGGACATGAGATGGTGGAGGCTGCCACAAACGCCACACTTGTTGGGTCGATGGCCGCGAGGGTTACGGTGTGGTGGGCCTCGACCGCTGTGCGAGCCGCGGCCCGCAGCGACGAACGCGGAGATGGGAGGAGGTGATATGTCCGGAGCGGTTGCGTCCGGAGCAGGGTGGTCTTCCATGTTGTGCGCAAGGTGTAGAATGCTCGCCATAACTTCATCAGCCGACATGATGTAGTCCGTGTCGAAGGCGTTGATGACGCATTGCTTCGCCTGACCGTGTGGGCCGCTGCTAGAAATGCCGCGCAGCATGAGGAGACCGAGGTGGTGGGGGTGGATGGCAACGGAGCCATCAGCCAACTGGCATGTGTCGTTGTACTCGTCAAAGGTCTGGCGCATGTAGTGGACATAGTCACTGAGTGACTGACCGGGGCGCTGTCTGACCGTGAGATTGTCCAAGAGGGACAAGGAGCGAGCAAAAGACCGACAGTCGAGGCGTTCACAAAGGATGTCCCACGCGGCAGCGGCGCAGTCTGGGCGTGCTGGAGAAACGCATTTCATGGCTTGGTCAGCGCGCTTATTCGCGCTGGCTGCATGGAGGAGCAGCGTGTAGGCGTAGTGTTGCGCTTGTTCGTCGAGCCAGACGCCGGAGTCGCGGATGGCCAGCTGAGGAATGAGGTATGCGGCCTTGATGGAGAGGAAATTAAGGAAGGTCCTCTTCCATTGCTTAAAGTCCGTGGTCGGGCACATGACGGGGACCGACATCTTCATGGACCGGTTGAGGGCGTCCTTGTCGAAGCCGGGGGCTTCGTGTGCCGCCCGGTTGATGACCACCGGGTCGATAGTGGGGCGACGACGGCCCCGGGGGTTGGGGTCGCCATGTTGGAGTGGGGGAGAGTGCCGGCCATGAAAGGGAGGAGGTGGGCCACCGGGAAAGGGAGAGCGGCCGGCCATGGGACGCGGCGGGCCGTACGAGTGCGGGTGGTCACGGTAGGGGGGGATGAGATGAGAGGGCGCCTCCGTGATATGGGGGCCGGGGTGGTGAAGGGCATACCCGGCGTGGGGGAAGGGGGGAGGTGGTGGGAGGTGATCAACCCGGATGGCGTGACGCGAGGGGTCGTAGTGCGCCTCGGCACGCGCGGGCTCGCGGGGCGCATCGTGGCGGCGCTGTGCGACTGTGGGGTCGCTAACAGGGGCTGCAGCAGGAAAGAGTGTTTCTGCGTCCGGGGTTACGAAACCAGGCTGGGTATGGTCACTCAGGTGGAGGGTGTGACCGTCGTGGCTGTGCCGGACGGGTTCGAGTGGGGCATGGTGGCGGCGCTGAGCTACAGGGGGGTGCGGATTAGCACCCGCAGCAGCGACAGCACCCTCGGCCGACTGCGAGTCGAAACGAGCAGTTAAGCTCGCCACTTGCGCAACGAGCAGCGCGAGAGTATCGGGGGGGTGATCGAGGGTGCTCTGGTGAGAGCCTGACTCAGGGGAATCAGCAGGTGAATCAGGCGGGTTTTTCTGCTCCATTTCGACAGAGGGAAAAAAAAGAAAGAGCTGAAGGAAAAAACAGGCAGCGGTAAAAACCGCTAGCCGGACTCGTGCCTAACAGCGGTATGCTAAGAGACGGCCTGATGCCCGCCGACCCCTCGGCCTGTAGCCCCGGGGTGTCTCAGAGCACCTTTTCTGTATCCTCCACCCAGTGTGGGGCACAAGTCGAGGCCAAGGCCAGGACAGGTGGAGCGCTGCGCTGGTGGCTGATGCGCGAGGCTAGTATAAAAATAAAAATAAAAGGTAAGCTACGGCTGGCGTGCGACCTGTGGATGCGTATTCACCCGACAGTGCACCCCCCCGTTCTCCAGCTTGGACCTGTGTGCACCCTGTCCACACACGACGAGTGCGTCGGTGTGGTTGGCTGGCTATCTCCGGCGGGTGGCTGGCTTAAGAGGGTGGTGGCGGGTTTTAAAAATCGCAGTTTATACTGGCGATACCGCCGACTACAGGTTGAAAGTACTAGGTGTCTATAGAAACTTGCCTTCTGCGGGAGAGCTGTCGATCGCAGCTCGCCGAACCAGGTTGTCGCGCGTGAGTGACGTGAGGCGGGGGCCCATAACCTATTGAACCATGCAAACACAGTTAGTGTGGAAGATAACGTACGCAAACGTAGTTACAGTCACAGTCCCGCAAACGGAACAGTTAAGGCGACAACCAGCCTACAGGCGTGGTGTCGGGACAACAGAAGTGTTAGAGCTGTAGCCTAGCGACAGCTCTGTACCGAGTCAAACAGTTTATCGGTATGTCCGATCTAGACATGTACTAATCATATCTAGAGTAGCTTACAGTAGCTATCTGCAACTAATACGTATGCGGTATTACTTAACATATCTAAGACGTATTGCTGTTGTCCAATCCTGATGGTGCGGCTGCCACGATCACGCTCAACTGTCATGCCAAGCAACCAAGACACTGGACCGAGGTCTTGTACGTTGATCCTTTCGCCGAAAGCCGACTTGAACACAACGATGAAGCTACCCGCTGGTCCGACGATGATGCTGTCGTCCACGTACAACGCCAAGACATAAAGCTCACCCTCCTTGATGAAGACGTAAATGCCGGGATCCACCTTGGATTGGGTAAAGCCATACTCATGTAGCCATGTTGTGATGGTCTTGTTCCAGTTCCTAGGAGCTTGCTTGAGGCCATACAATGATTTCTTCAACAAGTACACTCGCTCCTCTCCATTGATGTCGAAGTGACGGAATCCTTCCGGCTGCCTCATGTAGATTTCCTCCTCGATATCGGCCTCCAAAAATGCCGTCACCACATCAAGATGCTCCACCTCCCAATCATTATAAGCAGCAAGCGCGAGCAACGTTCGAATAGAAATCACCCTCACTGTGGGAGCGAAGGTCTCTTGGTAGTCCACACCCTTCTCCTGAGTAAACCCGCGAGCCACAAGTCTTGCTTTGTACCTTGCAATCTGTCCATTGGCATCGCGCTTCAGCTTGAACACCCACTTGGAATCTACGAGTTTGCGACCGGCAGGACAAGGGACCAATGTCCAGGTTTTCCGAGATACAAGTGAGTCGTACTCGCTCTTGATAGCTGCCTCTCACTCCCCCGATTGGGGACTCCTCAGCGCTTGCTTGTATAACACCGGCTCTTGAACGGTTTCGGGCTGCCGGATGACTTAATAGCCGCGGTACTTCCCGTAGTCCATCTATCTCCCGAAGCGCCCGCTGAACGGAGATTATACCTTGGACTGGGTACGCATTGCTGTGGTGCGGCAGTGGATCGAAGATTATACCTTGGACGTGGAGTCTCCCCACAATGCATGTCCCGTTCATCTTCCGTCGACCCGGAATGTTGCCGCGACTCCCGTAGCGGCGACTCCCCCGAAGGTGTATCCCGTTCTTCGCTACACATGGTGCACGGGATGCTGTTGTGGCGAGTACTGTCCTGTGACAGTACGTTACAGGACTAGTACAAGTACTCGCTACGATATTTATACCGTACCTTCCACGGATGTAGTGTACTAGCAGTTACACTTGCCATTGTGAAGCTCGAGGACACTGTCCGCAGTACTGTACGTATATGTACCTCCCGGTATGTACAGTACGCACAGTGAGTTCTCCCATGCGTCAAGACGCTAGGCACGAGGCCAATTGGTAACGCAACCTGGCCTACGAAAGACTACGGACGTCGACACGTCGACACCTGCCTGAGGAAGCGCGACGCGTGACGAGACCGAAGGCGAGCTTCGCTAGACTATAAATAGTCTAGCACAATGGAGGGCGGTGACAGGATATTCCACATTGTAACTTCTTTCCTTCAATCCCCGCATAGCGACTGCTCCACTGTAGTTTGCTTACAGAACTACCAGCACTTTTCACTCGTTGAACGCTTCCCATGAGAGATTTTGACTAGCAACCAGCCACCGAGAGGCTGGTTGTGACACTGGTTTCGGAGCGTGGTCCGACCCCACGTTTTCACTCGCGAACTCATTTGCTGCTCGTTAGTGCTCGTTTGCATACCAGAGACTCAGAGAGATTGATTGGCAAGAAACCATGATACTGAGTGGTAGTGTAAGTCGTGACTAGCGAGATATCCACAATCCGAGTTTGCCGAGGCAATACGATTGGACCAGATTGCGCAACTTGAAAGTTGGCAAGGTCTATTGACTTTACCTCGATGCGCAACAAAGTGTTGGCATGGTACGAGCCTGATGCGTAGACACGCTGAAGGGAGTCGATATGGAGTGCACGAAAGATGAGTTGAGTGGTGGACAAGATTGTAGTATTTTCGGATATTTATTACAATGTCCCTCGTTTGTCGAGAGAGATATATCGACAACATTCTATGGCAACGAAGAAGTCGCTGCCTGTGCAACCTCTACTACGACAGAACCTGAGAGTGTTTGCCGTGCTTGAAACACTTACCTGCTGGTTGAAGTGTTGTTTCTGTGTCTGTCTGAAGATGGTAACTGACTGTCAGGACATCAGACGCGACTGATATTATTTTGTCCCATAGTGTATACAGGGATCGAAATATTATTGATGATGACACTTCGAGATACAGTACCTGTATGATTCTGACGATATGAAAAGTGCTGACTTTTCTACAGGAGCAGATTGATACATTTGATTACAGGTTCAGATGAAGTATCGCTAACGGTATCGCTAATCGCTACGACTACCGCCCGGAATTGAGACATCTGCGTCGTGCTGAAGAACAGCACTGAGATAGGACGCCCGGATCTCCTGAGCGCACAGCCTGCAACGCAGAGCTCGACTCGAGTTATGGAGAAAGCCCGAAGACCTACTGCTTGAGGTTGGCCTCTCGGCCAGCCTCGCATCCTGTCAAGAGGGGGAGCGTACGAGTGTGGCGAGTACTGTCCTGTGACAGTACGTTACAGGACTAGTACAAGTACTCGCTACGATATTTATACCGTACCTTCCACGGATGTAGTGTACTAGCAGTTACACTTGCCATTGTGAAGCTCGAGGACACTGTCCGCAGTACTGTACGTATATGTACCTCCCGGTATGTACAGTACGCACAGTGAGTTCTCCCATGCGTCAAGACGCTAGGCACGAGGCCAATTGGTAACGCAACCTGGCCTACGAAAGACTACGGACGTCGACACGTCGACACCTGCCTGAGGAAGCGCGACGCGTGACGAGACCGAAGGCGAGCTTCGCTAGACTATAAATAGTCTAGCACAATGGAGGGCGGTGACATGATATTCCACATTGTAACTTCTTTCCTTCAATCCCCGCATAGCGACTGCTCCACTGTAGTTTGCTTACAGAACTACCAGCACTTTTCACTCATTGAACGCTTCCCATGAGAGATTTTGACTAGCAACCAGCCACCGAGAGGCTGGTTGTGACACTGTCCTCTTCATCATCTGTGCGTTGTTCCGCATTGCTCTCCCCCATGGAGAGGACTGCAGCCTCATCGAACACCACGTTACGGCTGCTCACCACCCGATGAGTAGCAGGATTGTACACCAACCACGCAGGTGATTCGGAAGCGTAGCCCACAAAGACACCCTTCCACGCGCAATCGTCTAGTTTGCGGCGTTGAGACTTGTCAACGTGGACATAGGCCGGACAGCCGAAGACCCGCATGGAGCTCAAATCAGCTCGTCTACCGGTCGCCAAGGTGAAAGGTACACCGCCGGCTCCGCTACTATGCACACGATTGCGGACATGCACCGCAGCAGCCATCGCTAGAGCCCAATGCGATTTAGGCAGCGCGGCTTGCCGGATCATTGATTGCGTCATCGGGACCAATGTCCCCCACTGCCGCTCAATCCGGCCATGTTGCCAATGCGCGTAAGGGGCAGTGATCTCCACAACGATGTTGAACTCATCCAAGAGGTTTCGGAAGGCAGCACCTAAGAACACCGTGTCATTGTCCACCCTAAGACGACGAACCGTGTGCCCAAGAGAGCGGATGGTAGTCAACATGCGACGGAACGAGGCGGGAGCCTCATCCTTGGAGCGGACCGCATCATGCAGCATGAAACGGCTCCGGAAATCAACCGCACACAAGCTGTACCGCCGTCCTCCCAAGGATTAAACACTCATAGGACCGCAGAAGTCTAAGCCGAGGACCTCAAAGACACCAACGTTCCGGTCAGCCGGCTCACGAGAGATACGGCGGATTGCGACTCACCAAGGTGACCGAGTCGGGAATGCCACAACCGTTTATCCAATGGCGCAGTGGCGACCAAAGCGGTAGGATTCGACGAAGCAACCCGCGCCGGCAACCACACCAACAAATGCGCGCGCTCCAACGGAACCACCACGCCACCACCATGACCGACATGAAGACGAATGTGGTCCACGGGATCAGCTAACACCGCAGAATGACCTTGTCGCCGAGCTTGGGTGAGGCTGAAAAGCCGATGATAAGACCACGACGCACGACGGGATAGCTCAGGAACGTGGAGCACATTCTTTAGCGTGGCAGGAATCTCCTCTCCATCTTCAGCCTTCACAATGATGCGGACCGAGCCCACTCCAACAGCGCGGGCGCTGATACCCTTCACCCAAAGCCGGTCGGTGAGCGCTCGATACTCACAGAAGTCACGGCGCACACTAGTCATGTGATGGCTGGTGCCGCTGTCGGCCAACCACATCCACGTTTCCCCATCGCGCTCGAACATGTGTCGAGCCTCGGAGAATGGCCTCGCAGGGGTGGTTGTCACGTCCATGACCGCCGGAAAAGCAACCGGGGAGTCCACTTGCGCAGAGTTATCTCCGGTGTTGTTGACGGGGCACTCGGACCTGCGATGGCCCTTCTTACCACAGCCATAGCAAACACCACGAAAAATTCTCGCTCCACCTCTGCCATATGAGGTACGACGAGTAGTCGCAGCTCCTTGAAGAGATCTGAGCTGGTCTTGGAGCTCGGAGACTTGCCGCTTCAAAAGCTCGGTCGTTGAGTCATCATGAGAAGCTGCAAAAGCCGTAGGCGTTGGGGGCTCCGTTGTATGTGACTGCGCACGACTCTCGATTTGCATGCCCTTTTGACGAAGATCACGCTTGACGGTATCCGTGTTGAGGTCGTGTACGTCCCACGTGTCGGTGATGGAGTGGTATTCGCTGCGCAGGCCCTTCACCAAGTACATGATGATACGCCGGTCGTGGACGACGTCCCCAACTCGGACAAGCTGTCGTTGCAGTCGAACTAACCGGTTAAGGTATTGAATGCCGCTCTCGCCGTCCGCTTGCGGCGTCTCCAAGTCCTGCAATAGATCCGTACACCGGTAAATACCATCGTCCTCATAATGATTGACTAACGCAGTCCATGCAGTGTGGCCGCAGGTCTTGTCATCCTCGCTAACATTCTCGATAACGGAAAGGTCGTCCTCCGGCAGCGCAAGAATCAATGTGGAGTACATGTCGACTTGTTGTTGAGAGGAAGCGGCACCATCCGACGACAAAGCCGGAGCCCACTTTTGCATCAAGCCAAATGCACGGAAACGTTTCTTCCACACGTCAAAATCTCGTCTCTCCCCACTGAACTTGGGTAGTTTCACGGAGTCCATAGCATGTACGTCGGATGCGCTCGCAAGAGCACCAGAAAATCAGGAAAAATGCCAACAAGAAAAAGCACCAAGTACTGGTGAAGAGGCGGGCAACACGGCTCAGAAAACGAGACGACAAAGGGCTGACCGAAGACGCAGTTGTACTCCCGGAGTCTATACAGCCAAGGCAATCAGAAACGAGTCTCAGAAGGTCGGTCAAGTGACATTGTACATGAGTGCTAGTACACTTGTGGTAAGATGCCTTTCAAAAATTCAGCCGGACCACTATAGGCTTTCACGAGAAAAGAAACTGGCGGGTGACAAGCTCCGAAAGCGAATAGAATTCCAGAAAGCGCCAAGCTATAACAAAGGAAAGCAAGCCAATCTTCACGTCACACGAGACGGCGTTCGGGGGTTCAAGCCGGCTCCAAGCGACACAAACAAGTCGTTACCAGCCGGGTATCGAAGCAAAGCTACAAACACAAGCAAGAGCCAGCCACTTTGTGAGCCAGCCGCACTTCACGTATCGTGCGACACCACAAAGGTCTACCACTCTTCGAGAAGCAAGCTCTAGGTTCCAGTCAAGACAAATGACTCCAACAACTAGCAGCTAGAGGGCCCATAACATGTCAAAGTTGAGGGGGCAATAAGGAATGCTTACACTCGGTGAGTGACACTGCATGTCATCTCACCCTCAGCAAGTGCCTTGCACTTGCCTATCACAGGACACGTACTCACCTTGTGGTGAGCACACGCCAACATATATTCTGAGCCTTTAGATGATATCTAACGCTCAGCAACTTGCCACTATCAGCAACCTAATCCTCTCTATTGTTGATTGGCTTATCATCTTATTGTGCTGAGTCACAGCCGTACTATCACGATGCTACTCGACCAACATTGTTGTGTAGCAACTTGATTACCACACAAAACCATGTCTCGCAACACTAAATACTCTCAGATACTCCCCTAATAAAGAGGCGGGGCCAGAATTTGTGAATTTTTTTTGGCGCAAAGGGTACGGGAGGATTAGCGGTAGATGGAGGGTGTTGGAGCTGTCGGCGGATAGCCGGGAGGAAGCGCCGGGGAAGGGCGCTCGGTGTTCGCTGACTAGCTTGATGCGGTCGAGCCGAACCAAGGGGGGGCATTCCTACACCAATAGAGGAGGAATGTCGCGACGGGAGGACGGGGGGACGGGTAGGGCAGACCTTTCTTGGTCAATGTCGGGAATGCATTAATCTTTGTTTGCATGTAATTGGAAGGTTTTAGTTGGTGAAGTCCAACATTGGTCTCGTGTGGGGTTAGCGCAGTACGGTACGGTTCTCGTACAATGATACTGTGGAAGGGTTACACGGAAATGCCATCACCGGGAATCGATCCCGGCACCTCCGTGTCCGGAGTCGAACGCCGTAACCAAGTACCGCGCCGAAAAGTCGGTACCCATTGGGGATATATCTCATATATATACCCCCGTACTGCCCGAGCAACGGGCTCCCGCAGTACATCCACTATTGGCGAGATAGTAGGGCCAAGACTCCCCCGGAGTACGACGTACGGATGTGTCCATTATCATGCCCACCACGGGGATCTCACAACACTCCCCCTAATGGACACCATCCCATCAACTCCGGTCAAACCCTACAAACCCGCGTCATACGCGGAGGGCCCATAACCTGTCGGAGGGTTACACGGAAATGCCATCACCGGGAATCGAACCCGGCACCTCCGTGTCCGGAGTCGTACGCCGTAACCAAGTACCGCGCCGAAAAGTCGGTACCCATTGGGGATATATCTCATATATATACCCCCGTACTGCCCGAGCAACGGGCTCCCGCAGTACATCCACTACTGGCTAGGTAGTAGGGCCAAGACTCCCCCGGAGTACAACGTACGGATGTGTCCATTATCATGCCCACCATGGGGATCTCACGACACTCCCCCTAATGGACACCATCCCATCGACTCCGGTCAAACCCTACAAACCCGCGTCATACGCGGAGGGCCCATAACCTATCAACGGGGTACACGGAAATGCCATCACCGGGGATCGATCCCGGCACCTCCGTGTCCGGAGTCGTACGCCGTAACCAAGTACCGCGCCTAAAAGTCGGTACCCTTTGGGGATATATCTCATACATATACCCCCGTACTGCCCGAGCAACGGGCTCCCGCAGTACATCCACTATTGGCGAGATAGTAGGGCCAAGACTCCCCCGGAGTACGACGTACGGATGTGTCCATTATCATGCCCACCACGGGGATCTCACAACAGATACGTAATGCACTCACACGAGCGTCGCCCACTACCCGGGAGCATGATCGATGATGAGTTTGAGGTTTGTACCGAACTTCTGGCAGTCATATTTACAAAACGCCGCCTGTAGAGAGTGCGGGTGCGGGTTACCTGCCAGTCCCTTATCCCGGGGGCGCCATTAACTGTTCATCTAAGGGCACCGTACCTGGGTACGGTTAAGGTGTACCTGGGTACGGTTACACGGAAAATATAGCACAACCGCCAAGCTAGTCTCAATTGCCCAAATGAGTGGGTCGACGGGGTCTTAAGACCTATGTGGACCTACAAGTATAGGCTTTTCATCATCCAAGGTCAGGTGGTAAAGCGCGGTGTGGCGCATCATCAACCGAATATATTGTCGTCGCCATGGCGCTCCCCATCGGGTCCCGGGTTCAAATGCACCCAGACGGCCTCTCCGCACGTTTTTTGGGCCGATGGAAAGCCGCAAATCCATGTCAAAACCCTGACATTGCATATGTGACGGGGGTGGTGGTGGCCTTGAGCGGGGCGTGGGTGAAAGTGCGGTTTTCCGACTTCCATGCCGAAATATCGGGAGATTTAGGCGTCCGCCGCCACTGCCTCACCCTTGTGACCGCTACCGGGGGCGACTCCTCCGTATCCCCGGCGCCTACAGCCTCCCACGGGGTTGCATTAGCCAACGCCAACCTCTTGAGAGAATTATTGGAGGGAGATGAGGACGAGGATTGTGGAGAGGACGACCCCCCCGCCGAGGCGTATGCCGACGACTATCCCGTACATGGTGGTTGGACGCCGGCAGAGGGCATCCAGTGTCAGCGCACCAAGGATGGGAAGGGCCCTGTACGCCCTGGGCGGATGAAACTTGGTAGTAGCCCTTAAAGCTTCACCCCGTATGTCTTTTTTAAGGCTTTCTTGCCTTTAACCTTCCTGCTCTCGTGTCTTGAGGCTATGAACGTGGCGGTAGCGGATAGCAATTGCAAAGATTGCCCCCCGTTCACTCTCCCCGAACTACTTGTTTTCCTGGGCCTACTCATTCACGCCTCTCGGTTTCCGTTTTGCACCCATGAAGAGTTGTGGGGGTCAGAGAATGCCTTAAACGATTAGGTTTCGTGCTCGTTCACATTTCGGAGCGTCATGTCGGCGACCAGATTCCGGCAATGGAAACGGTTTTTTAGATGTCACACAGATACGTCGATGGGGAAGACGCTTGCTAACAACACTTCCTTGATGCTTACATGGATCTCCGAGTTAAATGCACAGTGGACTAGAGTGTTTTCACCTGGCACCATTATTACGGTGGATGAAACGATGTTCTCGTGGGTCGGACAATGTGGTGACCTACACTTAACTTTTCTACCCAGGAAGCCGCATCCACTTGGGTGGATGTTGAAAACATCAGCATGTGTTGTCCTCCGCGTATATATTTTTCTCGAATTGGCGCAATGCAAAGACAATATGAGCGGTTTGGAGTTTGTCGCCGAACACAAAGCTACTACAGGATGCACATTGCGGCTAGTGAAGGAATGGTTCAACACTGGCCGCATCATTGTCGCAGATTCGTGGTTTGGATCTGTCCGGACAGTCACCCAACTAATGAAGCACGGTCTCTACGCGGTTGTCGCCATTAAAACCGGTTGCAGCGGATTCCCTAAGGCCGAGCTCCTTGCAAAGCTGCAGGAGCGCTTTTCCTTTGCGGCATTCAAGAAGCGGGTGCCGGTGGAGGTAGGTGGGCAAGAGGTGGACATGCTCGCCGCTGGGTGGATGGACAAGAAAGGCATGTTGGTACTCACCTCGTGCCAAACAGATGCGGTAGCTCTTGAGGCTGAAAGGGTCCGCAGCAAATTCCAAGGCGGCAAAGTTATTCGCCTCCGCTACCAGGTGGTGCAACGCATGTGCCATGCCTTTTACAGGATGTGGTTCAATGCCATCGATATATTGAACAAGCTTGCCCTAGGTCCCGGTACCGTTGCAGATGGTTGGAATCCGCACAATGGTGTGCAAGACGAACTAAAAAAGTTTTTTATGTACACATTTGCCATGATAGAGACTAATGCCTATCAATGCTTTGTGCATTTTACCAACTCCCCTGAAGTTACTCGCAAGGAGTGGAAAATAAGACTCGCCAACGAGCTCATCGTCGAGGGTCAAAAACTACTTGGAGCGCACACATGTCAAGCAAGCAACAACACTCATACCTCCGAAATGAGGCACGCTAGTGACGGCATAAGTCATGCTAACTCCTCACCGTTCGGGGGGGGTATTTGGCCTGCGGATGATGTGGAAATGGCCAACACTGTGCGAAACCCTATCCCATCTCCCCACAACCCTAAGAGTGGGAAACGCAAGGCATGCATCGCTTGCGGGAACGCAACACGCGTTGTTTGCTCCATGTGCGATATACCTGTGTGCTCTAGCTCATCTACAATCAACACAGGATGCTTTGCAAAGCACATTAAGTGGCACTTGGGGCTTATCGACTGAAAATATTAGTTACAGGTATACATCTTTGGAACTTTGTAACTCTCGGCTCAATTGAGCAATTCACTGCACCACGACGTGCCTAAAACTGCAGCCTACGTTACTATTGGACATGTTTTGTTGCTTACCTGAAGGTAACACTACGTGTCTGGTTGTCTCAGCTCTTGCATCACACAATATCGACCTACTTTGCGTTAATGTACTGGTATTGTCGGCCGCCGATGTGTGCTGTCGACCGCTTGCGAACGTACGCCCAAGCGGACCTTTGAGCCATACAATCCATAACAGCCTTCCTTAACCTCTTGGGCCATTGTATGACGACTGGCAAGGGAGCAGTCTGTGGGTTTGAGCAGTTAGGGTAGTTCTTCGTGCGAGTGGTAGAATGTGCGCGCTTAGATTGGGGATGTGCTCAGATGAACTGGCGCGATTAGGTCAAGAAATGCTCCGAACATGAACCTCGTATGTCCAACCGATAGAATCGAGTGTTGGCCGTGTACGGTCAGAAGGATGGCGGAAAAGGCGGACATTTGGTACGTTTCGCTAAGGGTCGACGGCTACCGTACCCGGGTACGGCTTGCCGATCTACAGTGCCCTCAGATGAACAGTTAAAAAAGCAACTAAAATAAACACAGCTTCAAGTACGGGTATCTGTACAGGTAAAGACAGGCGGGGGACCACCCGAAACGCCGTGCCCGGATTCATCATCGCCTACGCTCAGCGACAGCACCATATTAGCGGTAACAGGCAGTGACCATCAGCCCTGTAAGCGTCTTTGTCAAACATTATTCTCACACGTCGGAGTGATATCGATTGTAGAGCACAATATTTTGCCGTCTGACGCCGTCTTGGTGTGATTATCCAGTATCCAGCTACCTGATGGTGATGAACTCCTCGTTGGGTGTTTCAGCTCACCGGTCTCCTGGGCGGCCGGTGCTATGGCAACCTAGGGCGATACCGAGCATGGCGGGGCGATCTGCCAGCGCTCGCTACCGTCTGACAGCAATCCGAAGAGACCCCTTCGAGGTGCTCGGCCTGCCGTCTGGGCAGGTCACAAAAGCGGAGGTTCGTGCCGCATACATTCAAAAGATAAAATTGTCTCACCCGGATGTCAGCACCGACGAGGAGGACGCCACCAACGCCGCAACTGTTCTCAACTTAGCGTACGAGGAAGCGCTGACAAAGCTCGAGTCCCGCGCGACGAGCACCACCGGTCGAGCTGGGTTTCAGGGCGGGGACGATTTTGATAGAACTAGCGGCCCGCCAGATATTCTGTTTATCAACCCCTTTGCCTGTAACGTGGACCCGTTTCTATGGCGCGAGCTGCAAGAGGCGGCCCGGCAAGGGAAGACGCCGGAGGAGGGACTCCTGGCTCGTGGGGTGGCTGGCTGGCGGGGCGGCGGGGTGTATACAGCAACCGGAGCGATTCAGTACGTCACGCGGGAGCAGTTGGAAATACTCTACGTGCAGCTGCAGGCGATGGAGCTGTCCTTCGACCTGGAAGTGACAGCGTATTTGATAGATGACATGCTGATACGAGCCTTCCGTGCGAATTCGAGGCGGTCGTGAGGCTGAGACAGCCTACATAGCTGAAACCTACTCCTCGCCCTCAAGTGAAGGTGAAGCTCAGCCACACAGGTCAGAGCGCAGTTATTTGTTCGGTGCTTCCGACCGAGGCTATCTGTCTGTTTGGGTGCAGACTTGATTCTGACAAGGCTCTCACACACGGAGGCAGGATATACCGTTTACGGCTTAGGCAGATGCTTAGTTTTGTGAGTACGCAGGTATGTAGAGCTGTAGATGCGGAAGGCTCTGCCTCAGCTAGTCGGTGGACAGGTTTTGCACACTCGTCACACTTTCCTGTTGCAATGATGCATCAAACAGACACTGTTGCGGGGGAAAGAGAGATTGACATACTATGGTTGCAATGTATATAATCGGAAGGCATCACACCTGCCTTGCAGCTTACGTTAGAATGAAGCTGCTGAGGCATTGGCAATGACTGCAGCATGTACACAGTATGTACACAGCATGAGTGCATGACGAGATGCATTTGGTTGAGCTGAATTTGTTGGTAAGACGGACAAAGCACAACAACCTGACCGTGCCAGATTATCAATGTTTCGATTCAGAATCACTTTCTGGTCAAATTGGTGGACGGAAGGTCACGAATTGATGGAACATGGCCTCCGCCTGGTCATGATTGAGGTAGGTTGCGTGGCGCTCGCCAAACATCTGGAGGAATGACAAGCACCAACCGTCATGTGCACGTCAATTGTCGCCCCCTGGCCTCCTGAAGATGCACACCCTACGAGACAAAAACAAAGGGAAACCACAGAAGATATTGTTAAGAGAAACTGTCCGTAGCAGGGGCCACCCGTCCCATCATTTCAAGGCCACACACAAGAGGATAGTCTGTGCCATGCGCACCGCTACCCAGGTTTAGTTCATTCTTGGGGAGTGGTGAGTCGTGTGTCATATTGACTGTTAAAACGACGTTTCTGATATATGCACGTGGCCGAAGCACTATTATCATATATAAGCAGAATGTAAATACGGCTAAGAGAATGATAACGATTTGGCCAGCACCCTCCGTTGGGCTATGCTTAAGAGAATAATTTTTCGTCGTCACCGCTCTTCGTCGATTCACCTCCGTCAGCATATGTCGATTGAGTAGCAGTAACCCCTTGGAATTTTTTGACTGGATTCGAGGACTATCGGAAGCACATCCACGTCGTGAGCCTGTGCGACGGATCAACGACCAGTCGAGTCATTAATATTAGTGTAAATCGATACCTTACCGGTTGGGAATGGTTGGGAATTTTGACGAGACAAATCAATTTGAGGTATATTCTAATTGAAATTGAAATTGTTTACAACATGTACCTGGTGAAACCGGCTGCTGTCTCTGGGCCCTCCCAACTATGCCATGTAGGAAACTTACAAGTCGGGGCTAGACCGTGAACCGCCTAAGTCCAACATCGCCAAAGGGTGTTGGGGGCTTGTCCTCCCCCCCCGGGGCGTGTGACGTGTGTGAGGGTGGTAGCTTTGAGTTAGGGGCGTGTGTGGGTGCGGTGAGTGGAAGTGCGGCGTGCGAGATTTGATGCGGTAGACGAGATGATGCAACCATTGGACAGTGTGCAAGTGGAGTTGTGCGGGGATGCGGGTCGTGTCAAGTCGTGTTTTTGAGATGAGTTTGTCATGAGGGTCAGTGCGGAGGGTGAGAAGGTAGGTGAGACTAGTAATGGTGGATGCGTGAGGTGCACATGTGCGGCTCATGGGAAGCTCTGTGTACATGGGAAAAATGTCGACTTCGGTACCTGGCATGTGTTGGCGAATGGCATTGGCGAGGGGGATGTATCTATCGCGAATCATTTGTGCGGTGTGGGATAGGTTGTGGTCCGTACAGTATTTCCATTCCCCTATCTAAGTCTTTTCAATTGATGAGTAACGTCGGCGACCGTTTGTGTGCCCGACGAATCTAGGTTCGAGAAGCCGGATGAAGTCGGGTTTGTGTGCCGGGGGTGTCAACGCGGAGGGGAGAATCTCGGCATGAAGGATGGCATGGCATGAGGTGAGGGAGTCGGGCGAGAGGCCTTCGTCCGTAGGAACTAGACGGGTGGGCATGTGGGTGGCAGGGACTGGATCCGCCATTTTTTTGTTGGGTTCGGATCCATGAGTACTTGATTTTTTAGGATCCGGAACTAGTGAGTACCTCTAAAAAAGGGATCCGGATCCCGCGATTACCTGTGATTCAAGGGTTCGGATCCCGCGATTACCTGTGATTCTAGGGTTCGGACCCCGCGATTACTTGTGATTCTAGGGTCCGGATCCCGCGATTACCTGTGATTCTAGGGTTCGGATCCAGCGATTACTTGTGATTCTAGGGTTCGGATCCAGCGAGTACCTGTGTTTTCAGTTCCGGAACCGAGTACATGAGCACTTTACATGAGCACCGAGGATGAGGTACTCGCGATTACCGCGGATCCATTAAAGTACGATGAATACCGGATCCAACGATTCCTTACAATAACTGGTACCGGATCCTACGCTTACTTACAATAACTGGTACCGGATCCAACGATTACCTGTGATTCTAGGGTTCGGATCCCGCGATTACCTACCGAACCTAGGGTTCGGATCCAGCGATTACTTGTGATTCTAGGGTCCGGATCCCGCGATTACCTGTGATTTTAGGGTCCGGACCCACGAGACCGAGTCCGAACCCGAGTAGTCTCGGGGATTCGCGGAGCCGTAGGATCCGGATCCAGTCCTTGGTGGGTGGGGTGAGGGGGGTGATAGTCAAGGGGGGTATGGATGGGTGTGGGGGATGTGAAAGTTTTAATGGGTTTGTTACAAAACTATGCCGTGATGGTCTCCCATCGGCCTCCGTTGTGGCGTTCCATGAGGGAGAGAAGGAGTTGTATTGCGCCGTTGTAGCGGTCATGTCTAAGGCCAGACATGGTGGGCGAGTTACCGGCCATGTGGCCGTTGCTGGTGAATTGACCACACATGGGGCAGCGCACATGGTTGTGTGATAGGAGGCGGGTGTTGTGCACTCCCCACATGAGTTCCGAGTTGTGTGTGAATTGGACATTGGTGAGTGGTGTGTGTTGTTTGTGAAAGGTGAAGTCCGCCCCGTCCGCCGCGACGCGGGCGAGGAGGGCGCTGTTTTTGGTGGTTTGTGAGAAGGGTGCATGTGTGTGTTTGGTGTTGTACGTGTGTGCATCGCTTTTGTGGTTGGTATACTTGTAGGGTATGGGTTCTCCTAGTGTTTGGGGTATGAGTGTGTATGGCCAGGTCAAGTGGCCTATCGACACGTTTAAACCCGTGGTGTAGGTTGGGTCGGGTCGGGTGGCCGTCCGCAACTTGGTTAGCGAGGGTGTCTGCGAGGTCGTTGCCAATTGAGTGGTTGTGTGCTTTGATTCTGACTTGATGGGTGCGAATGCCCGACTCGCAGCGACTTTTGGGGGTGTATGTGATGGAGTCAAATGTGTCGCGGTGAATGATGTGTCGGTAGGCGGATGGGCAGATAATTTAGCCTTGGATAAAGCTGAGCGAGCACGCACTGTGTGTAAGGAGGTGGGTATGACCGAGTTGTAGGCCGATATCGATGCCCGCGAGTTCCGCACGATTGATGGTGTGAGAGGGAGGGGTGGGGTTCATGATACTTTTGACGCGGGTATCCGAGGCGGGGTGAGTGGCTGCCGCTCCAAGGGGAGAGGGGCCTCCCTTCTTGGAGCCGTCGGTGTAAACGAAGTCCTGCCAACCCCAAGCAAGAACTCTTGTTGTGGGGGAGTATGTTAGTGACACGCGCTCCGAAAGGGGGTAGGTGATGGGGTGGGTGGGATTAGGGGGGAGGTGGTAGATGCATGAGGAGTGTGGAGTGTAAGTGTCGAAGAGGGGCGGAGGAGGGATGTTGATGAAGGGGTTGGGGAGGTGAGTATTGTAAATGGATTCGAGTGTGTCGTGGAGGGCGGTCATTGGTGTGTGCGAGGGTAAAGAGGACAGTGCGAGGGGGTTGGCGACGAGGTATATATCCACCATCCAACGTGTACAAAATGGTGTGAGGGTGGGGGTGCATGTGTGCTCGTCCGGGGATAGGAAGGTCTTTGCGTCGTTGGTAAGGGCGTAATAGTGGTGGGTGTATGGTGAGTCGATGTATTTACAATGGATGTATGGTGTGTGTGTTGCCATCGGGGGAATATGAGGATGGTGGCGATGGGGGAGTGCGAGGCTCTAGAGTGGGCGCTAGTGATTGCGTATTCCATGGCGCGTCGCATGCATTCGTGGCCGTATTCTGGGTTAGCGATGTTAGTGCCGTGCCTGGTGTGTGGTGCGTTGCCGCCACTGGATGAGAAGACTGTGTTTTTTGGGTAGAGTGAGTGTTAAATGTGAGAGTGCAAAGAATCGTTGAGGGGGTGTGAGTAGAGTTCGGTTTGGATATGAAAGGTTATGCGAAGGGCTAAGAGGAGGTCCTCACGAGTTGCCCACCTGCTGCGTGTGGTGGTGGCGAGTGTTGGTGAGTGGATTTCTTAGCGGGGGCCTAGTCGTGTGATGAGGTGGTAGACCTCTTCTTCGAATGTGCGGTATGTGAGGTCGGGGCGGAAGAGTTGGAAGAGGTGACGGATGCGGGGACCGGCGAGGTCGGGTGCGGAACTATTTAATCGAAAACCCTCTGCACCGGGTTTTTGGCGGCGGTTGATCACGAGGACCTTAGCCGGTAGACCGTCCCGCTCCTCCGGCCTGCTTCGCGTCGTACCTCACCCCCACGAGAGGCTCGGCATCCATGAGATTAGTCGTCGTCAAGCGAGCGCCCAAGCACGCCTTCCGCCACAAACCCGCCCGTCTCCTCCTCGCCGGTAAATATCTCATGAGATATAGGTCCCGCTCCATGGGGAGGAGAGTATTCGTTGAGTATCTAGCCTTGGATAGTAATATCGGACTGCCCGAGCGGGAGATCTTGGCGGTGGTTGAAGAGATAATATTTTCGGGAAGCCCTCCGTACCGAGCAAAGCTTCCCGACAACTATTGATCGCGCGGATTGCAGATGCCGGATTCACCCCGCCTAGCTAGCCCCCTACCGTGCCATGCTTGATGGCACGGCTATAGGTGTTGGAGATGGAAATGGAGTGGCTATACGGATAGTCGAGCCGGCCCCGCTAGGGGGGCAGCATTGGAGACAAAGGAAGTGGAAAGAGAGAGATAGCGGCCGGCAAAGGCACCGGCAGGGCCGCCACTCACGGGAAAATAGAGTATCACTATTAGTACAACACTAAGTACTAAGACAAGGACTAGCTACCTTGTGCAAAAGCACTAGGATAGTCATACATATATCCCCGAGGCAAGGTAATGCAATGATAGTGCGAACACTCCCCCTCAAGGTAGCCGAGGTTTAGTTGTCGCCCTTGCTTGTCTTCGAGGAAAGAGTAATCTTGGTCGTAGGCGCTGTCCCGGTAAATGTATCTCAAGCCGGGTAAGTGTCGCCCAAAGTGCTCACAGAAACGGGATGCCATTGGCGAGTTGCCGACAAGAAACTGGTCAAAATGTACTGCGTAATATACTAGTATGACACGTAACGGGGAAAACCGTCCACAAGCGAATTAGCTGTCGCATGATACCGACAAGCGAGTAAGGAGCAAAGCTTACAAGGTTGTCAACAACGTGTATGTAGGCACACAAGAGTAATAGTCGGGCAATATCGTGCCGACTCCCCCCCCGTCGCCGTGGGCAAGGTTAGAATCTCGCTAAGTAATGTGGGCATTGTGGCGTCTGTTGTAAGTAATACCGCATACGTATTAGTTGCAGATAGCTACTGTAAGCTATTCTAGATATGATTAGTACATGTATAGATCGGACATACCGATAAACTGTTTGACTCGGTACAGAGCTGTCGCTAAGCTACAGCTCTCACACTTCTGTTGTCCCGACACCACGCCTGTAGGCTGGTTGTCGCCTTAACTGTTCCGTTTGCGGGACTGTGACTGTAACTACGTTTGCGTACGTTATCTTCCACACTAACTGTGTTTGCATGGTTCAATAGGTTATGGGCCCCCGCCTCACGTCACTCACGCGCGACAACCTGGTTCGGCGAGCTGCGATCAACCGCTCTCCCGCAGAAGGCAAGTTTCTATAGACACCTAGTACTTTCAACTTGTAGTCGGCGGTATCGCCAGTATAAACTGCGATTTTAAAACCCGCCACCACCCTCTTAAGTCAGCCACCCGCGGGAGATAGCCAGCCACCCACACCGACGCACTCGTCGTGTGTGGACAGGGTGCACACAGGTCCAAGCTGGAGAACGGGGGGGTGCACTGTCGGGTGAATACGCATCCACAGGTTGCACGCTAGCCGTAGCTTACCTTTTTTCTTTTCATATTAGCTTAGCGACTAGGCCATCAGCGCAGCGCTCCACCTGTCCTGGCCTTGGCCTCGACTTGCGCCCCACACTGGGTGGAGGATACAGAGAAGGTGCTCTGAGACACCCCGGGGCTACATGCCGAGGGGTCGGCGGGCATCAGGCCGTCTCTTTGCATACCGCTGTTAGGCACGAGTCCGGCTAGCGGTTTTTACCGCTGCCTGTTTTTAATCCAGCTCTTTCTTTTTCGCCCTCTGTCGAAATGGCGCAAAAAAACCCGCCTGTTGCACCTGTTGATTCCCCTGACCCAGGCTCTCAGCAGAGCACTGTCCATACTACCCCGGGTGTTCTCGCGCTGCTACGTGTGCAGCTGACGCGCCTTGACGCGTATCTCGACTCGCGGTCGGCCGCCATTGCTGCTCTTCCTGCTGCGGGTGCTATATCGCACCCCCCTGTAGCTCAGCGCCGCCACGATGCTCACCTCGCACACTTTCCGGACGGCCACCACGTGCACACCCTCCCCCTCGAACACCCCCCGGATGCTCTCGCGCTGATCTTTGCACAAGTGGCGCGCTTGACAGCTCGTTTCGACTTGCAGTCGGCCGCGGGTGTTGTTGCTGCTGCGGGTGCTAATCCGCACCCCCCTGTCGCTCAGCGCCGCCACGTCGCTCACCTCGCACACTTTCCGGAGGGCCACCACGTGCACACCCTCCCCCTCGAACACCCCCCGGATCCTCTCGTGCTGCTCGTTGCGCAAGTGGCGCACTTAACAGCTCGTTTCGACTCGCAGTCGGCCGAGGATGCTGCTGCTGCTGCGAGTGCTATTCCGCACCCCCCTGTCACTCAGCGCCGCCACGATGCTCACCTCGGACATTTTCGGGACAGCCACGTCGTGCACACCCTCCCCCTGCTTGTGCATCCTCAGCCTGGCTACGCCCCACATGACGCACAGTCAGCCATGTCTGCTGCTACCGCTGCAGCTCCTGTTGGCGACCCCGCCGTCGCACAACGCCGCCCCGATGCGCACCGCGAGCCCTCGCGCCCCGAACTCGTAGGTGAACACTTGCAACCACCCCCCCAATACCCCCCGGCTGATTCTATCCTACACAGCGACCCCTCCCATCACGACATCGCGGTTGAACAACTCCCGCCACCCCAAACGGAACAGTTAAGGCGACAACCAGCCTACATGCGTGGTGTCGGGACAACAGAAGTGTGAGAGCTGTAGCTCAGCGACAGCTCTGTACCGAGTCAAACAGTTTATCGGTATGTCCGATCTAGACATGTACTAATCATATCTAGAATAGCTTACAATAGCTATCTGCAACTAATACGTATGCGGTATTACTTACACCACTCCCCCTGCAGGTAGCTACGGGATGAAGCGTTGCATTGGGTCTTGTCCTCCCAAGACCTGCACTTGCAAGACACCGAAGTGCGATCATTGGAGGACAAGACCCAATACAACGCTTCATCCCGTAGCTACCTGCAGGGGGAGTGTTGTAAGTAATACCGCATACGTATTAGTTGCAGATAGCTACTGTAAGCTATTCTAGATATGATTAGTACATGTCTAGATCGGACATACCGATAAACTGTTTGACTCGGTACAGAGCTGTCGCTAAGCTACAGCTCTCACACTTCTGTTGTCCCGACACCACGCCTGTAGGCTGGTTGTCGCCTTAACTATTCCGTTTGCGGGACTGTGACTGTAACTACGTTTGCGTACGTTATCTTCCACACTAACTGTGTTTGCATGGTTCAATAGCGTCCCCTCGGGAAAAAAAGCAAAAAGTACTATTTAAAGTACGCGCGGGCAGAGTTTTTGCGAGTTTGGGTGTGAGCCGATATCCGTTCGATAGCATCGGTGAGCTGTAGGCTAGGTGCAATATGGTAGGACTAACGAGCCATCGGTAAGCGGAAGGCGACACTCTTTTCCTTCGGTGGCGGAGGGTATGGATGGGTAAGACTAGCGAGCCACCGGTGAGCGGGAGGCAACGCTCTTCTCTTTGGGTGGTGGAGGGCGGGTATGACTAGTGAGCCACCGGTGAGTTGATGGCAACGCTCTTCGTGCAACTATGCATGGGGGCCCATAACCTGTTGGAGATGGAGATATAATGGTTACACGGATAGTCGAGCCGGCCCCGCTAGGGGGCCAACAATGGGGACAAACGAAGTGGAAATAAGAGACAGTTGGCATCCGGCAAAGGCACCGGCAGGACCGGCCGGCCGCCACTAACGGGGAAAAATATTACAACTATTAGTACAACACTAAGTACTAAGATGAGGACTAACCACCTTGTACATAAGCACTATGTAATGCAATGGTAGTGCTAACAATAGGGTTACCAACGCTCACCATGAGGAGGTGGGGGTGAGTAGTGCCGACGGGCATGCGAGCACACCCCCTTCGGGGCCGCCGCCGCTGCGCCGCCGGCGGGCGCCGATGTCCACCGGAAATAAATGCATAGTCTTTCCGTGGCTCGTCATTGAGTCTTGGTTTCTTTGTCCGTGCTGCTCTGCATGAGAGCAAGGATGACGTTGTTGCGTGCTTTCCTGCCTCGCGGGCTTAGGCAAATTTGTTTTCATTTTCTGACTTGTTGTTTTCACTTCTTTATTTGTAATCAAAGCCCCCTTCTTTATTGTTTTTATTCCTTATTATTGGTGGCTTCCATGGGAGTACACCCCCCTCCGGCCCGGGGCAACCGCCGCTCCGCCGCCGGCGGGCGCCGCGGTCCGCAGGAAATTAGTGCACAATCTTTCCGTGGCTCGTCATTATATTTTGGTTTCTTTATCCGTGCTGCTATGAAGGAGGGTAGGGCTTATGCTGTGGCATGCCTTCATGTTCCTCGGGCTTAGGTATGTGGGGCTTTATCCTCCCTATTCCTTTTTGGCGGGTTAAAATGTTTACAAGAAGAGCAAGATGAGCACGGACAGGGAAAGTGGGAGGGAAAGCAAGAGGGCAAGAGTGACAAGAGGATCACGGAATCCAAAGCACAGAAAAAGGAAAGCACTACATTGTGCACAAACTTAGCAGATTAAACTAAGGAAACTCCGAGGCCACACCGAGAATGCAACACGTGGAGGCGACAAGCGGCGCCTCACGCGCCGCTCGTGGAAGCACGGGGACGCTTGCGGATCATGGCGCGGGTGAAGAGCGCCGTGGGAGGAGAAGGCATCCCAGCCGAGGAAGAAGCGGCCTCCACGCCGTCCGTAGCGGCGGACAAACCGCGCAAGACGTTGTCCGCGTGAGTGTGGCGGTTAGCCTCTAAAAGCTAAACGCTAGCACAAATCTGTTCTAGTCTGTCTAGCTCTGTTGTTGCAAGATGGCAATTGATGTTGTCGAGAGGCAATTGATGAAAGATGTTTCACTGCTGTACTTGGGCAGTAGACGTTGTAAATGAACAAAGGAATTGTTTAAAGGTTCTGTCACCTCCCTCTACTGCACTGGGCTTAAATAGGTTTCAGCCCAGACTAGTCACGCCTGCAAGCTTCGCTTACGTGTCAGGCGCTAGTGCTGCTCAACCGTCGTCATCTGTCCTCGAGACGCGGCCTGCCTAGCATTGGGTTTCACGACGCGGCTCCTTCTGCATTGAAGAGCTCGTTCTGGCGCGTCATCTGGCTAGTTAGATTAATTATGCATATCTGTACGTACCGGGAGGTACTGGTCGTACTGTAGCATCAGCACCATTACATTATTGCAGTAGCGACGTACCCACGAGTATACGTCCGTCCTGTGGAAAAGCACGAATTGATATCCGTAACGAGTACCTGTACAATGTCCTGCAATGTACTGTTGCAGGACTGTACTCGTCACACTCGTACCCTCCCCCTCTTGACAGATCAATGAGGCCGCCGCGAGGCAGACCTCCGTGGTTCTTGGCTCCTTTACTGAAGCAGTTACTGGGACTCAGGAATGCGCGCTGGGAAAGCGTGCATGAATTCAATGTAAGCCTGAGTCTTGGCGAACTTGCGCCATTGGGGCGTCTCCAAGAAATCTTGTAACGCTGTGGTCCGGTGTACTTCGTTCAACCGGTGCCAAACAGGTGGAATGTCGTCATCACTGAAGTGCGTCATGAAGAGCAAATATTTGCCTCGTCGTCCAGGTAACGACTTGATGCACACAGCAGAGATGTGAGAGACGTCGAACTCCTCGTCGTCTCCTTCAGGGACAGTCACCGGGACAGCTGGTCGTAGCAGAGCGGTAGAGCAGGGTCTTAAGTTGTTAACGTGGAACACAGGGTGTAAGCGTACTGTCGCTGGTAGTTTCAATCTGTAACTGTGTTTTCCAATCTGCTCCTCCACTGAAAAAGGGCCGAGCTGTCTGTCTCTGAGTTTCCTGTTCGGTTGTCCTCGTAGAAAAAGATTTGCTGTAACGACTGACACCTTGTCTCCTTTAGCGAAGTGTGGCGCTGTAGACGGTTCTGTGCGCGCTTGCATTTCGTCCTTGTGTAGCTGTAACACAGAGCGTACCAGGGTGTGCACTTCCTGTAACAATCTCAACCGTTCTGTTGCGTCTTGCGAAAAGGGAATCGATGGTCGCATGCTGAAGAGCAGGTCAGGAGGCTCCTCAGGAGAAAAACCAAAGTTAGCCTCGAACGGTGTGTGCTCAATTCCGAGTGCACGCGAAGCGTTGTACGCAAACTCCACTTGCGGTAGAAGTGTCGTCCAATCAGAGCCATCATAGCAACAGAAGCAACGAAGAAGCTGCTGAAACGTGCTGTTCACGCGCTCTGTCAGTCCGTCTGTTTCTGGGTGTCGGCTGGTAGACATGTTCAGACGCGTTCCAAGGCGTCTCCAAAGTGTCTGCCAGAAGGCGCTGACAAATTTCGGGTCGCGGTCGCTGATTAGCACACGGGGCAGTCCATGTAAACGGTAGACTCCCTGTAAAAACAAAGTTGCAGTTTCTTCGGCAGTAATCGACTCTGTGCATGGCAGAAAATGGGCCATTCGAGTTAGATGGTCTACTACAATCAGCACACTGTTAAAGCCGTTGCTCTCAGGCAAGTGTGTCAGGTAGTCAAGACCAACTGTGTGCCACGGTCTGGGTGGAACATGCAATGGGTAAAGAGTCGCGGCCATCTGCGGTTGAATCTTCGCTCGTCGGCACACGACGCAGCGTTCACAAAAATCTTTCACATCTTGGCGGATTCGTTTCCACCAGAATCTGTCGAGTGCTTTAGCAAGAGTGCTAGCAACTCCTCTGTGACCGGCTGACGAACTTTCGTGCAGCTCTGCGATCAATCTCAGTCGGAGCTCAGAGTTCTGTGGAATACAGAGGCGATTGAGACGCCAAAAGTACCCGTCTCTGGCTTCTATCCGGCTGTCTCTTGTCCACTCACCATCGTCCCCATAAAACGAATCTCGTGAGAACCCCTCGCGAATGAGATCAGCGAACTCAGGGCTCAGCTGCAACGCGTTAACAGTCAGTGAATTTAACTGTGCGTCTTCAAACAGCAGCTGGGACTTCCGTCGTAATTCTCGATCTGACGGAACCTCGCCATCCCAAAATAAGGGTACTGTGGCCTGAGGTACGAAGTCTGGACGCCGGCTTAACGGGTCAGCTTCGTTCAGAGCTCCCTTGCGATATGCAAGTGTCATTGAGCCCACAAACGGTTGCAAATCCCGCAGGTATCTTGCTTGCCGCTTGTTCAGCCTGTTGTTCGGTTGCCTGAGCAGATGCCGCAGTGTGTCGTGGTCTGTTACGACAAGGAACTTAGAACAGCCTTCAAGATAGCACCTCCAATGCTTGACGGCTTCGCATACGGCCAAAGCTTCTAAGTCGTACGCAGAGTAAGTGTTACCACGCTCAGCTGGATTCAGCTTACGCGCCCAGTAAGAGACTGGTTGAAGACCGCCTCCTTGGTCTTGCAACAGGACTGCTGCAATCCCCACTGTTGAAGCATCTGTAGCTACGGTGAACGTCGCGTCCGAGCCGACCTCCGGAAGGATCAGGCATGGCGCGGAAATGAGCCGTAACTTGAGAGTCTCAAAGGCTTCCAAACAGGCAGGCGTCAGCGTAACCTTCTGTGGCTGGGACTTCCGCAGTAAGTCCGTCAATGGAGCCGTAAGGTCGCTAAAATGGTGTATAAATCTCGCATAGAAGTTGCAGAACTGTACGAAACTGCGAACCTCCTTCTGCGTCTTGGGCACTGGCCAGTCTGCAACGGCCTCGACTTTCTTTGTGGAAACCGAAATTTTCCCGGCTGACACAGTGTAGCCCAGATACTCCATTTCTTGCAATCCGAAGAAGCATTTCTTAAGGCGTAATTTCAGCCCTTCCTCCTTGAATCGCTGTAGCACTAAACGTAGGTGTTCCAGGTGCTCTTCCAGAGTTCGACTGTAGATACAGACGTCGTCCAGGTAGACTGTCACGAACTTATGTAAAAAGTCGCGAAGAATGTCGTTCATCATCCTCTGAAATGTAGCTGGTGCGTTACACAGCCCAAACGGCATGGCGACCCATTCCATTAAGCCATCAGGGGTCTGAAAAGCCGTCTTGTGAACGTCCTGATCACGCACTCGAACTTGCCAGAATCCAGAAGCGAGGTCGAGGTGTGTGTAAAAATTCGCGTCCTTAAGTTCGTCCAGTGTGTCATCCACTCTTGGAAGTGGGTAAGCGTCCTTACGCGTAACCTCGTTAAGGCCACGGTAGTCAATGCACAGTCGTAGCGAGCCATCAGCCTTTCGCACAAAAAGAATTGGCGAGCCGAACTCACTGTAGCTGGGGCGTATCAAACCAGCTTCCACTGCGTCTTTGAGCTGTCGATTAAGCTCAGCGCGCTCTGCGGGTGACAATCTGTTCAGACGTTGACGTCGCATCGGGCCAGTTGTTTCAATGGGATGATCCCACTGTCGGCTTACTGGCGGAGAGTCGACAGGTTGCAGTAACTCCGGGAAGTCTTCAAAAAGTAACGACCGGAAGTTGTCACGTTGTTCTGCTGTTAGTTCCTCTCCAGTGTGAAAGTCTGTCGTTTGTTCAGCGACTGACGTAAGTTCAATGACGTAAAAATCAGCATGACGTCCTCTGCTGCGGCGCGTCTTGCGCATAAGCTTCTGAACTTTCGTAGATGACATGAGTAGACACTCAGGGCGTCGTTCCTCAAGTGTAGTCTCCACAGCTGTGCCGTCCATTAGTGTAAAAATTCTGGTTGTACCAAATTGTAAAGAGGCCTGTTCGTCATCAAGCCATGGTAAACCCAGGATTAAATCAGCTGTACGTAAATCACGTAAAACGTAGAAAGTCCGTTGAAACTCGTGTCGAGCCAGCTCAAAAGTGACGTCGCAGACTGTCGTAGAAGTCACTCGTTGTCCATTAGCGAGTCGAACTGGAGTTTTACTCGCAGACTTCCGAGTCTGTAAAGCAAAGCGTCGTACAAAGTCCTCTGACACAAAATCAAGTGTCGCAGCGCAGTCCACTAATCCAGAAATTTGGTGTCCGCCATCAGGAGTTTTCACAGTCAGCTCAGTCCGAATTAACGGGCGAGCTTCCGTGAGGTCAGTCAGTAGTGCTGTAGCTGGCGAAGAAAAATGTCGCAACGTAGCGATGGAAGGTTCCGAGTCGTCTGTTGGTACAGGTACCGAGTCGGGTTGATCAGGTGCTGTAGGTTCTGGTGAGTCGTTAAACGCACAATCTGCGTCGACTAACCACAGCTGTACAGGCCAAGGGGCTGGAGCAACCACCTCCTGTTGCGCTGGGTTCTCCAGTGACTGACGTGTAAAAAGCTGTGTCCTTGCTGGGAATTCTTGATAGAGTTTCCAGTGCTTAGTCACCTGAGTAAATTTCGCCCACTTCGGTAGTACAAATATAGCCATCGTAGATGTCGGAGATGTTCGACGACAATCCTCAAATTGCTGCGCAATTTGCTCAGCTAACTCCCAGGGTGGGTTGATGAACACCCTCTCTCCTGTTAAGTCTCTGTCTAGAATCGAGTCACTCGGCGAACAGTGAGGTAAGTCACCGTGCGAGTTAAGACCTTCATCATCAGCACATCCCTCCAACGTGAAGTTGAATCGTGCATGCAGAGGGTCAAAGACTGAGTCAACCAGTTTCCAATCAACTGAACGTCTGGTTACATGTTTACGACTCTGTCTCTGCTTAGTCTGACGACGACGACCTGCTATTTGCGTTACAGGTGTCGCAACTATAGTCGATGGAGATGTCGAAGGAGTTTCGACGACCTCTGTCGCTAACAGTGTCTCAGAATGAACAGTAGATGTAGCCGGCTGTTCCAGTTCATTTGTAGAACAGCCTTGCCACCATCATTGCTTCTTAGGTTGCATTGGTGCCTTGCCCTTGAACTCCGGGCATTGGAACAAACGATGTCCCTTCTTGTGACATTTGAAGCAGAGTCCCTCGTCCATGTGTCGCTTACGCTCCTCAGCTGTCATTGCATTTGCGATTGAATTAAAATCTTCGCGGCCGGATGTTTGACCACGTCCACCATTGTTGCCACCACGACCACCATTGTTACCACCTCCACGTCCACGTCCGCGGCCACGTCCACGGCCACCCTTGTTACGTTTCCAGACGTTAGAGGCTTCCTCGAAAGGGTCCTCTAGGTTGCGCTTGCGTGTGGGCTGGGCAGATGGTCCAGCAGCAGACCTTGCATTGCCTAGTTCCGGCGAGTCTGTCACGACGTCATTCAGAAAGTTTTGTAGCTCCGCGAGCGTAATCTGGTAACCTTGTAGAGCTCGGTGTGATCTCGCCAGTCTCTGGAGGTCCACGTTTGCAAGGCCGGTAATGAAGCGTACACACTGTACCTCAGCTGTCAGGTCTTGACGAGAACGACGTAAGTAGTCGTTGTACTTCTTAGTGAAAAGTGCGTAACTCATCGTGTTGCTCTGCGTAAAACTTAGCAAAGCGTTAATTGCGTCGTCCTGAATGTTCGGAAGAAACGTCGACTTGCGTATCTCCGCAACAAGCTCGTTGTACGTAGATGGAATTGGAGGCCGATTTTTCCGGTTCAACCACCATCCACCAAGGAGTCCAGAAAACTGTGAAGTAACCCAGAACACTGCATCGTACGTGTCAGCAGCAATCCCTAGCATTATAAAACGCTGAGGCTGAGCTTCGAGCCAATCCTCTAGTACAGGTGGGTCTTGACCATTCTGGTACGGTGAAGTAATAGCTGCCTTACGCTGAGTTTCTGTAAGGGTCACAGACAGTCCAGCCAGGTTGTGGGTAGGCATCGGCCTTCCCACTCGTAAATCAGTAGGTCCTACACCAGTCAGTCGATTAATGTGTCCGAGAATCAGTAGCCATACAGAACCAGAGTCGACCGTCGTAAACCGGGGGTACATGTGGAACTGCTTCGGGATAGACGTGTCGTCTTGCATGACTGGAACGTGTTGTGTCATTGCTCGATAAAAAGATTCCCACTGTGTCACGTAACCAAAGTGAAGTAATTCACTCTTGTGCTTCTCAGCACGAAGTAACCCAGTCTGTGCAGGCGTAAGTGTCAGACCGTCAATGTTGATGGTTTCCGGGACGACGTAAGTGCCATCCGGATTAACTGTCGACTGTGCCAAAACAACCTGCTCGACCTGAGCAGGTGTACGTAAGTTGTTCGTAGCAAACAGGACATGAATAGACGCAGAGTACACGTAGACAAGCTGTCGTCCTTGAGGTAGCGTAACGTTAACAGGTTCACCACTCAACAGCGTCAAATCATCCGGTGTCAAAACAAGACCGGTCTCCTCGTGTAACTCGCGAATAGCAGCGTCGACAGGCTCTTCGTTAGGTAAGACAGAGCCAGCAGGGAACCAAGTTCTACCAGTACGAGGCTCACGCTGAAACACCAACTTCAAATCCGACGATTTAGTTCCTCCGACGTGAATTACCAAAACCACGTAATGTCCAGCTCCGAGAGAAGCCATCTCGACTCAAGCAAACAACTTCGAGCAGATCAACAAGCAACGAAAGCGTGCGTCGACCAAAGAGCTCCGAAACCAGTGTGGCGGTTAGCCTCTAAAAGCTAAACGCTAGCACAAATCTGTTCTAGTCTGTCTAGCTCTGTTGTTGCAAGATGGCAATTGATGTTGTCGAGAGGCAATTGATGAAAGATGTTTCACTGCTGTACTTGGGCAGTAGATGTTGTAAATGAACAAAGGAATTGTTTAAAGGTTCTGTCACCTCCCTCTACTGCACTGGGCTTAAATAGGTTTCAGCCCAGACTAGTCACGCCTGCAAGCTTCGCTTACGTGTCAGGCGCTAGTGCTGCTCAACCGTCGTCATCTGTCCTCGAGACGCGGCCTGCCTAGCATTGGGTTTCACGACGCGGCTCCTTCTGCATTGAAGAGCTCGTTCTGGCGCGTCATCTGGCTAGTTAGATTAATTATGCATATCTGTACGTACCGGGAGGTACTGGTCGTACTGTAGCATCAGCACCATTACATTATTGCAGTAGCGACGTACCCACGAGTATACGTCCGTCCTGTGGAAAAGCACGAATTGATATCCGTAACGAGTACCTGTACAATGTCCTGCAATGTACTGTTGCAGGACTGTACTCGTCACATGAGCAACATGGACGGCGAGAGAGACCTTTCGACGCCAGGAGGCCAACAACTTGCCCACGTGCATCCATTTAGATGCGGCTGCCTGCTTGGCTAGCTCCGTCAAGAAAGCCGTGGCGTGGCCGCCGAGAGTACCAAATTCCGTCACAGCAAAGGGAATGAAACGGATGTCGGGGCGACTCCTCACCCCTTCGGAGTACTTCTCGAACTTGGTCTTCTCAGCATGGCGGAGAGCGACTTCGGGTGACCGGGGGGCTAGACACGCCGAACAAACAGGAAACCACGGCATCAAGGGCAAGTTTTGAGCCTCGGATGCCGTGATAGTGCGGGTTCCACCGATTTATATCTTGTAAAACAATCATTGGTGGGTTTCCATATATCAGTTTCCACGTTTCCGCTGCTTCCTTTGTAATCAATAATGTAGGTTAAGGATTAGTAGTAGTATTTGTTTCTCTCGCCCTGATATCATGACATAAACTACTAAAGGCAGGCCTGCCCCATGACGCCGCCTCCTCAGCCGAAAACCCCTGCCACACTGCGAGCGAGATCAAAACGAGGTTATCATTGACACGGACAGGACATCTCAAACAGCAGCACTCACTTGTGCCAGCGGCGGACACCTGTCTCACCCGAAGAAAGGTCATCTTTCTATTTTATTTTGTTCGTCAACCACTATGGGGACCCGAGTTTATCTGGGAAATCTTGACCCGCGCGCGAGCGAGGCTGAGGTGGAGGATGAGGTGCCAGCCCCTTTGTGTGTCGTTGCCGTGCTTTGTCATCTGACCCGTTGTCGCATATCGTTTTGAGGTTAATCCCGCTCGCCGGCGACGTCGCGGGTTTCTGGCAGTAATGTTGAGTTGTTCATGATTTCTCGCCCTTTGTTCTATTGTGTGCCCCAGCTGGTATGTCTTTGTGCCTTATTTCACCCTAACTGCTATAACTTAGTGCGTCGCTTAGAGTCATGGCCCGGCTCCTGTGGCGCCTGCAGTATATATGCATGAAATATAGTACTCAACCCCTGAGCACGTCACTTTCCGCAGTCACTTTTCTACCTCGGACGCCAGGGTTGAGCGTAATAGCGTGATCTCTATTTTGATATCCTTTTGCTATTTAGCCAAGGGCTAGGTTTCGCGCCGCGACTTCTTGGCACACGCCTCCATCAGATTCCCCACGTGGCTCTCCGGCGGCTGTGTTTGTGTCTACTGTTTTTTGTGTGTGCGTGCGTGTGTTTAAAAGATTGCTACTGAAAACCCCCCCTCATCTCTTTGTAACTTTTTCCTGCTACGCAGTTTATCAGGTTTGGTAAGCTGCGCAGTGTCTGGGTGGCCCGGAAACCTCCTGGTTTCGGTGAGTTCTTGTCACACAGCCCGTTTTACGACCAGCTTCCTGCACGATACTTCAGTTACTTTCTTCATCAAGTGGTACATGTTGCCCTTTTGTCCAAATATATTGCGATAGTTCTATCGCTGACCCTGGACTTTTGTTGTCCGGTTTCAGCTTTCATTGATTTCGAAGACCCCCGTGACGCGGACGATGCTGTCCGTGAGCTGAACGGTAAGACATGTTTCGTCATACTGTGTGATATTGCATTTTCTTTCTCTTGCTGCGTGAAGAAAAAACTGCCAGTCGTGTGTTATTATGAGCTTTCACGGTTTTTGGTGGTCAGGTAGAATACTCTTTTTGGGAATGGGTTAAAACTTCCGTAATTATAGGAATTCACGACTTGCCTTTTAATTCCAATTAGGGAGGAATGGGTGGCGCGTAGAATTCTCCCGCGCCGAGCGCGGTGGCGGTGGGCGCGGTGGCGGTGGCGGTGGATTTGGTGGTGGGCGAGGCGGTGGTGGCCCTCCTGGAGAGCGCAGGTGTGAGCGCAGCCATTGCCGCTGCAGCAATGCTCCCCTCCCCTCGTTCCCTTCATCAAGCACGACACCCCTCCCTCTTTTCTTGCTAACGGCACTTTCTCTCATTTCGCCTTTTGTTACAATGTTACCATTCTGACGGAGAGAATGACTTGTAGGTGCTACGAGTGTGGCGAGGTCGGACATATGGCTCGTGACTGCCGGAACCGTGGTGGAGGTCCCCCTCCAGGCCGCGGCAGGTAGGCAAGCCCCTTGAGAAATACTGTCTGTGGAGCACCAATTGTTGGCTCCCTTATGTCGTTGCATTGCGATGACTTTGAACGTTTATGTGACTACAATTGGGTATACGGCGTCTTGTTCTGATCTCTGGCGTTAACTGTGTGACAGGAGTCCACCCGAGAGGTACGGCGGCGGTGACAGGTACCGCGAGAGGTCCCGCAGCCCTGACCGTGGTCGTGTTAGGCGGAGTCCTTCACCCTATGGCCGCCGCTCAGTGAGGTGGGTATAGATATGTCCTGAAATGTCTGTGGTGTTTCTTTGTTCCCGATCTCTGCCCTGATATATTGGCATGTCATTGTTTTAAAATGCAGCCCGCCTCGTCGTGGCGGAAGCAGGAGCCCTGTTCGTCCTCGCAGCGGCAGCGCGAGCCCACCCCGTCGTTAGAATCTGACTGTGCCCTCCCAGGCATTCCTAATCCACAAGATGAAGCTTCTAATTTGTCACGCACGTGTGGTTTTATTGTGCAAAGTGACGCATTCGCGGCGGTGTTTAGTTGCGGTTTTTGCGATTGAACGGGTTTGCTGGTGTCCGTGAGGCAGCTGCCACCCCTGTGGGTTGTGGGTGACTCAATCTACCACCATCAGTGGAAGCGGGCATCCATCGCATTTGACGTCTCCCAAGTCTCCACGCCTCCCTCACCTTATTGTAAACGCCAAGAATCAATATCTCCCTGCATATCGTGGAGGCGCACCACGCGGAGGAGCCGAAATCATCCGTCCGAGCCGAATAGCGTCCCGTCCTTGACCAGATGAAGTTACCTCCTATTTATCGCCACATCCGCCATTAACGGGTATTGTTGTTCTCACACCCCAGTTAGCTCGCACCTCATGTCAGTCTTGAACTGTTTCTAACTGGGGCTCTGATGCCTCAAGTTATGATGCCGCAGGAACTAACACAGATAAATCACTGTTTTACACCACAGCTCACTGCAAATGGTTGATCAGCATTCGTCACTGCTCGCCCTCCTCCCCGTAGCGCTCCGTACTGCCGCGGGCCCTCGACTGTCGGCACTGCCAGCCTTGGAATCGCGGACTTGTTCTCCTTTTGCAACATCAGTTATATTCGCACTCGAGCCCTCCGCTGTGTGTCGTGGAAATGGACGTCCTCATATCCTTTGATGTTATTTTCGTCCGACCTTCCTCTCGTCTTTTTGCGAATGCGAGGCCTGCCAAAGCAGCTCCACTTCGTCCTCCACCCTCCCAGCTACAGTCTGCGGAGCTGCAGCGCGGCAACTGCGCACGTATGCACACCTTCCCTCCGTTGTAGCGTGTGTTGACTATTCTGACCGTAAGGAAGGGCAGTTGCGAGCTCATTCAGATGAAGGCACTTCCGTGCTGCTGAGTTCAGGTGTGGCCTCCGTATTTATTCCTGCCTGCTTTTCTAGTTTTGCTTAAGTTGTCATGAAGAGTGGTTTGCGCATTGGCTAATCTACATTTAGTGGCGCGCTGCCTCCTCCTGCCTACTTGCGGGAATCTGCAATGAAGGTCATACATCGGAATCCTATGCCTGGCAAGAAGGTGTTCCATTTTGATTTCAGTTAGCCGAATGTTTGAGGAGGGGGCTTCTAGGAGCAGGTAAATCCACTTGCTGTGAAGGCGTCGGAGCTCGTGTAAGACTTGCTTACTGTGCCACGACATCAAGAACGTGTTGCTCCCCCACTTCCCCTCCCCAGAAAATGAACCATTTCCTACGAAGTACTCTCTATATTTCCCATGCGCTGCGTTCCGTAGCGTCTATTATAATCGCAACTATCTTCGCATATCTAAACCCTGCTGTGTTCACAGCTTTTGAATTTGGTGAGCGGGTTGGCCAGCCGTTCGCAATCGAAACGCCGTTGTCAGCATGTTATGTTTAATTTCGTTTTCTGGTGAGCGGCTTTTCGAACATATGCTTCTGAGCACCTAATAAGAAGGTCGCTAGTAATGACTCTCATTAGGTGATGAACGTTGGCGTGGCATCTCTGTAGGCACTGAAAGTGGGTGCATTCGTACGGGCGCAGCCATTGAAAACATCCGCTGCTTGGAAAGCTATATAAATATATATACAGCAGGAGCATGCCATGACAGACAAATGTATGAACCCTACAGTTGTGAGGGTACCCGTGGGTACTTTTGGACCTCTGGCAATTCGGTGTGGAAGTACCGATGAGGGAACGAAGTTCTTGAAATTATAAAGATGAAGTCGAGGGTTGTGTGTGTGATTCAGCGGGGTTGACGACTGACTACCTGTAGCATTTGGTAACAAACTGGCCTCGCCGCGCGTCCTACCGATTTCGCTAGCGTGTTTGTGTACATATAGATCAGCGACTCCACATGCTTGGATCGCGTGTTGCTCTCGCAGCATCGTTTAACAGGCCACGGGATGTACTTTTAGTTCGTACTTTATTATTATGAATGCAAATCCCGAAACATGTATTTGCCTTCCTCACCCTAGCCCTGTATTTTCGTGTGTGTGCCTGACGTGAAAACGATGTTGTACGCCTCGTCCTCAACCGGTTATTTTTGTTGTGAACATGCCGTTGATAAGAAAATTGCCAAAATACAGGTCAAGTCCGCCCTTTATGAATTCGCGTGACATGATAGAAATTGTCGCTTGAACATGGCGTCATACTACTAATTTATGGGGGGGGGGGATTATCTCGATCTCATTGCTACTATTACCCCCGTGCGACTCGTGGCCATCTAGAAGCTCGAGTATAGGCATCGTGTTTTCTATCAAGCATATATGTCATGGAACACTTGTTACCGTCTGTATGTAGCCGGTGGAGCATACAATTGCGGGCCGCGTCACGTGTAGCGTGACTAAACGCGAATGCTCGACGCATGATGCGTGACTTGGGCACATGGCAAGCGGCCCAAGCGTAAGCTTCAAGGGGTCACTCACATATCCCGGGGGCGCAAAAGAAAACAGCGTGTAGGCCCGCTAGTGCACGGGATGGCTCAAGTTAAGGCATTTGCTTGTACTCGAGTTGCTTTCGCAAACGAACTACAAACTTGAAATCGATTCTTTACTCCTAGACAGCCGAAGCAAGAAGGCCCTTGGTAGACGGCAGCCGTACATTGATGAGCGGTACTGGTACATGTTGTGGATCATTTTGCTTTTCTTGAAGTCGATATATGGAACGAGGATGACAATTAATTAATGCCATGTGCGAAATTCAAAAGGAGGCCATCGTTGTGTGGGTATAAGCAAGTGATGGATTTACACATTGATGATTGACGAGCAATATTACCGATTGAACATCCCTTCTAATATTATAAATATCTTCAAGTAAATTGTCTTATGTAACTAGGAAACTATTCACATTTTTTCTTTTTCAATTGAGAATATTCGATGTCTAGCTATTTTTGTTGTGGGCAGGTGCACCTCCTACTTGGGGGGATAAGTACAACTCCAACCACACCTACGGAGAGGAAGGACAAGGAGGCCCCCCGGCCTAGCCTTGCGTGCTATTGCGAAGTTCTCAATGTCACTATTATGCGAGCGGGAGCTTTGTCATATTGCATGTCATTTCATTTTGCTGTTGCTTACATGAAGTTTCTAGTGTATCCTATCCATATGCAATTTCGCTGCTAAGTATGTTCCGAATGAAGTTGTTGTTTTAGATAGGTTCCCCCCTCCCCCCCCCCCCCCCTCCCTCAACGTTATTTGTACGAATATCCTAGTACTTATATATTTTATTGGCCTACTCGATGTTAAAATGTTACTTGGTCACGGCTACAACTTTTTGCACTGAAGCAATGCATCGCTATGTGTAGAAGGGTGTAACGTGCCATAATATGCAAGCATGAAATGGAGAGTGGGAATGGCGCATTTTAGAATCCTGACAAGCTTGCATGTGTCGCAACAAGCCTCTCGGTGGCTGGTTGTGCAGGGAAATCTCTCATCGGAAGCGTTCATCAATATGTGAAAAGTGCGTGTAGTTGTGTACCCAAACTATAGATAGGAGAGCGGGCATTCAGGAAAATAATATTAATGTTAAGTATCATGTAGTTTGCTCCCGCGAGGTTGGTTGCGACATTACAAAATGGATGTCACTTAGTGACCTTCTTGCCACTAGTTCACGATATTACCACGCCCATCCGGACCAGAGCCCGGCTCCGACACCAAAGTAGAAGGTAAGGTCTTATTGTAGACCGGGATTCGCCAATTTTCCGAATTCTTGCGTATCACGGGTCACAAACCCGGGACCTACGGCACCCTCGGACACATGCTTGATAACCGACGCGTAGCTTAGTGGCCTTCTTGCCTCTCAACTGTAGGTCACGATACATGGAGCGTCATAGAACGCAAACCATACGGTGACCCTAACCACCTCTCCATGTATATATTAAAAGTGCAATGATGCCGCAGAGCTGCCAACGGACACCGCATCCTTTTGTTGTTGACACTTGACACTATTTGCACTATTGCGCAAGGTTGCCTTCCCACCCACGCAGTTGGCCTTTGGATTAGTGGGGCTACCCTAAACATGTTGTTAGTGCTTAGGCGGGGCTATGGCAATTGGTGCGGTTGCTCGCAATTTTTTACCCCCGATAAACGTGAGCACAATGCATATAGGTGTGTCGATAGGTGTACATGGTCGAAGAGAACCCGCTCCAATCTTCGCTCTTAAGTGTCCTATATGGTTGAGCTATATAGACGGCCGATAGACAACAACTGGTCTAGTTTGCTGGTATTGTTGTAAACAATTTCAATGACCCTAAACCATAAGCAGCGGTTAATCACTACTAAACTCGCACATACAAAGTTGAAACACAAATACGGAATCCTACGCCCCCTAGTAATGTTCCGGCATAATCGGCCACCTAAAAGAAGAGGTTTAGTCGGATCGGCCTAATGCAATCATTTTTCATTCTTATTGTTGAGTTTGGGACATGCCGCCATTGCCGCGAGCTACTGAGCTGGACAACTACATGTGGGTTAATTTCTCTTCCTATTTAGAAAAATGTGCGTCGTTAAGTTCATGGGAGCGTGACGCCGAAAAGTGAGTGTCCCTCGGTGTTCATAAAGCACACCCCAATGTTGTGTCGTTGAGGGCGCTTCGCCGCTTGCGGCGCCTCCTAATAGACGCAGCCATGCTCTCCGCCGCGCCATAGGGCTCTCATGACGGGCGAAAGTTTTATTGGTCGCAAGCGCATGTGCTCGGCCCCGCGAGGGAGGTGAGGCGCTAGTAGTTATTGTTTCTAGGTCACGCTATGTATTCGGGACCCTCCTTCCGGCTATCTTGTGCCTCGTTACACCATAATCAGTCTTACTTGGGCTCCATGCGCCCTGCGAAACAATAGCGACCCTCCTAAGCAGTTATCTTTGTTGAGCTCCTTTCCTTGTTACCTTACCACCCTGTATCTTACTAAGATACTTTTTTTTTGAACGTTTCGTCTCTATTTTTGTCAGGGACATTTGTAATCTGTAAAATCCCATCGTCAGTGCTTACGATGTAAGGACTCCTCCTTAGTGTATGTACCTGTACCTGTACGAGCAGTTGCTATTTTATTTTTCAAGCTTCTACGGGTAGTCGGGTACCCGTACATGTATGCACAATGAAAGAAAATCAACGTGAGAGAAAGCAAACAGCGCTCGTAAGGGCGTTCGAATATTTATCTGAAGCAATACTTTCAATGTCCCACTACATTTGCTTAAGTCTCTCATCTGTGTGTGCCTGTGTGTCTGTCTCTCTGTCGGTCGGTGTGTCTCTCCCCTTATCATGAGCTCGATTGGATTCGGTACAACAAATGTGATATTTTTGTTTTGGAAAAACATTAGAAAAAATCTTACAACAAACAGCAATGGAGGCCACCAAGCAAAAAGAAAAAAAGAGGAAAAAACCTAAGCCCGAGGAAAAGGAAGGCATGCCACAGCATACGCACTACCCTCTTGAAAAGCGTCGCGGAGATAGGAACCAAGAGTGCCATGAAGAGCAACATAAAGACGTTGCATGAACTCTCGCCGCACATCGCCCAAAAAACGCCGAAAAGGAACATAAGTAGTTCGACGAACGAAATGTTGCATACGGACATAACTGTCAGAGCGCAAAAAATATCGACTTGTTGAATACGAGAGGATAGGATAGGATTGGGATTGGGATACGTCTTGAACTATTGCGCATCGCAACGATGGGTGGAAGAGAATCAATGGCATGATTTCACTTACTACAAAAGTAAATAGTGAGAGAGAAAGGGTGTGTGTGTGTGTGTGTGTGTATCACAACAACAAATGGGCTTTTGTGGGTTACTGTTATGATTGTGAAAATATTGAGTGAGAGACACATAGTGTGTGTGTTTTCACGATTACAGAATATATAGAGAACGACGGGCACAACCACGGGCTACTCGTAATGGTTATTTTGCGGATGTCTTTACATGGTTTCTGATAGGTATGTCTGAATGCATCAATTCGTTCGTCGATCTATACTTCAGCTCCCTTTCGACGGTTTTTGGGGGATGTGCGGCGAGAATTCCTGCAACATCTTTCTGCTGCTCTTCATGGTACCTGTCTTCTGGGTTCCTATCTTCGCGATGCTTTGCATTAGGGAAGTGCCGATACTGTGTTTTGGGACGTGCGCCGTGAGTTCACGCAGCCTGTTTCTGTGGTTCTTCATGGCACGCTTGGTTCCTATCTTTGTGATGGCTTGCAGGAGGGTGGTGCAACTGCTGTTATACCCCTCCCTGCTCCGCGGGCTTCGGCTTCTTTGCCACCCTATTTTCCACTTACTTAATTCTTTGCGGGGGGATTTCACTGCTTTCTTTGCGATGTACATTATTAAATTGTTGGTTTTGTTTTGTACAGGTCCTATTAAGTCCAGTACCAATAATAATCTTATTAGGTTATGCAGTCGTATGCGTTAGGGTATTCCGTTGCCCTCAGCACGGCGGCCCTCGCTGGCCCTCTATCGCGCGGCTCCACCTCTGTCTGTAGCGGTTATTGTATACTGGCTAGCGACAATCTTGTTGAGTTTGTGGGAAGCAGGAAACCAAGAATTCGGTGTGGTAGTGCGTATGACATAGCTGCGTATCAGGCATTCCACCTCCTACTGGTATTGCCGAGCAGTCTATCGCGCTGTTTCAGCGAAGCCAAATCCAGCCAATATACAAACGGTTACGGCAGCTGCGTTTCCGGCCGGAGAGCTTCTTTTCTTTAATCACGACACCGTGAATCTGACACCTTGGCACACCCGCTATCGAGATTCTTATCCGTCCGACGCTTTGCCTCGGCAACTTCTACGTGTCGTGTAGCTATTTTCCTGCGGGTGCGGCCTGGCGAAGCGGAGGCAGGGAGGGTACTGGGTGGTCGCTTTCGCCTCGCGTGCCTATGACCTGAGTGAGGGAGTCCGTCACCGCCACGCGATAATGCCCGTCACCAACCAGAACCGAAGTCAGGCAGGAGCCGAGGAAGGAATTCGAAAAGTTGTCTCCAACAAGAAGCAAAAACTGCCTTCTGCAGCGCTGAAAACATTCTTGGGGCGTCACGTGAGGGTAAGCGATACTGAGGAACTGTGCAGCGTATGTTTGGAAGGGGGGGGGGGGGATGAGTTTCTTTGATTTTCTGGGGAGGGATTAAATTGCAGAAGAGCAGTGCCAGGTGGTCTGGTCTGGGGCCGTGGTCTGTGCGATCTCTTATGGGGAGTCCCTAACCCAAAGTGTCAACCACCGTTGCAGGTGTTCTGGCCGCAGGAAGGGGACTGGTTCGCGGGGGTTGTGGCGGAAGTGAGAACACCCAAGCACAGCAAAAAGGTGCTGATCCGCTACCAGGTCGGCGGCGAAGACTGGGGGGACATCATTCAGAACGGAGCAGTGTTTCAGAGGGGGGCGGAGCTGTGCGAGTTGCAGTGGCTTGATGCTGCGCATGCAGGGCAGGTGAGCGAGCCCTAGACGATAGTGACGCTAAGCTTCACTGACTGCGGCGTACAGCTTCACAACAATCATATACAGAAGAGCCTTCCTGAATGATTAATTTTACCCCAATAATCTCGCTCACCCCCCGAAACGCATACACACACACATACACACACACACACACAGCCAGCTGGGTCTGGGATGCTCTATGAGGTCTGTTAGGCCAGCTTATATCACTCTCTGTCCGTTGCAGGCCTCTGCTACAAGCACAGCGATGAAAGCTGAGGTGCAGAGCACCGTCGCTGTTTTGGAGGATGCCGCCGCCCCCGAGGGGGAGTTGAAACAGGGAATGGCCGACAACAGTGAACCGCAGATGGAGGCGGAGAACGGAGCTGCTGGTAGACTGGTTCTGCAAGCAGCCAACACTGGTGGGCAGATGGCAGCGGGTGATGGCATTGATCGCGATGAGGACGTTCTCGTGAGCGCACGCCCACTTCCGCAGTCCGAAATGGCAGTAGACAGGGCGGTCGCAGATAATTGTTCTGGACGGAGCCTTCGTTGTGGTGCCGGGCAGAAGCCAAACAGAGAAACGGGCGAGGGACTGCGGGTCGACGAGGGCAACTCAACCCAAAAGGCATCAGATGCTGCGGGAGAGGGTGTTGCAGCGGAGGCGGTGGGAGGCACGGGCACGTTGCTGGGCGGTGACGCAAAAAAGGGCACTCACCGCCGCACTGAGTGCGCTCACTCCCCCAGGGGCACAGCCACGTCACTGACGCATCTCGGAACAGAATCCACGAAGGCGCGGGGGCTGGTGGTGGAGGCGGGTGGGATAATCGCTGCGCAGACAGCAACTCCTATTCCCCGTTTGTCTGAATCGTCAGACGGGAAGGGCTCTCCTCTTTCGCGCGATCTTCAAACCGGAGTGACCAAGGTCCGGCCTGACGTTGAGCCTGTCAGCTCAAAGGTAGCCCTGGGCGCTGGACTCGCTGGCGCTGTGCAGGCCAAGAAGAGTCGACATGCTGGAGAGAGGGCAAGTGTGGCTGCCCCATCGGACCACCGCGCTGCTGCTGGAAGTTCGAAAGTGGTGGCACGTAAGTCAGAACTGCCCGGTAAGGAGAGGCACAGGCGGAAGGAGCGTCCAGCGGTGGGAACGAGTATGTTGACTCCCACGGAGCGGCCTGCAGATCATGAGGCGCGGGTGTCGAAGTCGGGTGGGGCGGACCGGAAGGCAGAGCGGGCTCGCAAGGATAAGCGTGACCGGAAGGATCGCCACACGCGCGGAGAGGGCGTGGCGTCGGAGACGAAGAGTGGGCGTGTGAAGTCGACCCTGGTGGCTGAGGCTCCGCGCTCGCGGGCGAAGGAGGTGTCTCGCAAGGAGAAGAAGCGCAGCCGGAAGGAGGAGAGTGGGAGGGCTGACAAGGGAAAGCGCGTACGTGGCAAGTCGGCTAGGGAGTCTTCACGTTCGGGGGTAGCCTCGACGAGCGAGGCCTCCCGCAAAGAGAGGCGCAGCCACAAGGAGAGCCCCGCCGTCAGAGTGTCGAAAGACAAAACGCCGACAAAAGCGCCGGTTTCGTCACATGTAGTTCCTGTGAAAGCGGAAGCGCCGGCTTCGTCAAAGGTTGTGGCTGTGGCGGCGGAGGCGCAGGTGTCCTCCAGCCCAGGTGCAGCACTGAAGGCTTGGATCTTGCACAAGAAGGAGCTGAAGAAGGGTCAGCCTAATGGCAGCGCCTCGATCGTGTGCGCTGCATCAGCTCAGCAGCAGCCCTCCGTGCCCTCATCTTCCGAGCGTAAGTCCACTGACACCATTGCTATAAGCGCACGGCCAGCAAGGAAGACAGGTGCGACCTTTGGGTTGGTCTCCCCTTTTTTCCTGTCAGCGTGTGTTTGCACCTCCCATCGTTGGTGGCCGTGCTTGTTTTGAATGTGGTGGCGTTGTCTGGTGGCAGACGGTGCGGAGGTTTCTCAGGCGGTAGCTCCAGTCGACCTTGTGGAGCAGCTGGTGACGGTTGGGAGTAGTGAGGTGGTGGCGTCGGCTGTGCGGGGGCAGATGGGGGATGCGGGGGCGACGGGAGACTCGGCGAAAGGCGCGGCGGTGGCGGCTGCGGCGGGGGCGGGCAACAAAACGACGGTTGTGGCTGGGACTTCCACCACGCGCATTGGGCGAAGTGCGTCAGCTCATGTGGTCAGCATCAGCCATGACGCGCCCAGCGGGGCGGACGCAGACGAGCACATCGACTTCGACCCCGATGAGGTGCGCATGCGCCCCATCTCGATCCCCCAAAACTTGTCTTTTATCAATTTTCCTCCCCCAACTCTCACCATTAAAGCGTAAGTATTGAGTCTGGGCCTTCGCTGTTGGTTGAATGTGGTGGCGCTATGGTACAGGTTGAGGAGCGGTGTGTGCATCTTGTTAGTATGCTGGAGGTGATGACGCGGACGAAGGATTCGATCGGGAACACCTCGCGGTACATTTTGTTTGGGGCGCGGGTGGGCGGTGCAGCACGGTTGGTGGAGGTGGTGGTGCGGCGGCTGGAGGGGGAGCCGGGCCTGGACCGCAGGATTGATTTCTTTTACTTGCTGGACAGCGTGGTACAGTGTAGCACGAGGCAGGGCAAGACGCAGTCGGCCGCCGTTGACTTGGAAGAGCTGGACCCTCTGCTGGCTGACGACAACGAACCCAAAACGGGCTTCTCCTCGGCTGCCGGCCGCTGCTTCCCGTCAGCAGTGGGCAGTGCGGTCGAGCGCATCGTGAGCGCCATTGCAAAGGACAGCACCCAGAGCGCCCTAAAGGTGGACAAGGTGCTTCGGCTGTGGCGAAAGCGGTCAGCGATGCCGGAGGAGTACATCTTGCGCGGGCTAGAATATCTTAAGCTTGTTACGCAGCAGCAGCAGCAGCGGCAGATAGAGGGGAATACGTCGTCCTCGGGAATAGGGAGGGGGGCGCAGAGGAGAGGGAAGCAGGTTGCCGCCCACGGCCGCCGCCAGGGTCCCTTGGTGGACAGGTCAGTGAATCTGCGTCAAGCGGCGAAGGAGCTGCAGTCAGAAAACAAATCGCGGCGGAGCGCGCGGACGGGGTGCGTGGCGACTGCGCAGAGGATGGGCGTGAACGAGTATGGCAACATGGTGCATGTGATGGCGTTACTGCTCGCAAGGCATGGCACGACGATGGCCACGCCAAGTAGCATCCTCGAGGTGCACTTCTCCTGCTGCCAGCCAACTCGACTTTGCTTGCTTATCTCTCCCATTCTCCCAAATGCGTGTTTTGGGTGATGTGTGTTTACCTAAGCTCGGAGCTGCCCGTGGTGATGCAGGTGCTGCAGCAGGAGAGCAAGAGAAAGGCGCCCTCTGTTGCATCCGCAGTGGTAGGCAGTGAGGACGATTGGTTCCTGTGTGGAAGCGTAGATGACCAACCTTACGAGCCGGACAATATGCTGGACATGGAGGCCACCCTGAACGGTAGTGGTGGGGTGGGAGGCGGGGGTTGGGGCGACGACGGGGGAGACAGCAGCAGCTGGGGGTGCGGTGACGCCTTAGGTCACCAAGCTCCACCCTCGCCTGGACTAACTTCGCGTTATAGAGCACAATCTCCACAGCCTCAGGCTCCGATGCGCCCGCTACTCCCGTCCACCCTGCCAACCCCTCCCCTGCCTGGTGGTAATACTACTGCGTCGGAGCCGAAAGGGGTTCCACCGGGGCCAGTTGAGCCCGCTCCTGCTTTGCCGTTTTCAGTGCAGCCGCCACTCCCAGCTGCACCCCCTCCTCCCGAGGATTCCCCTCCCCCGCCTCTGCCTGATGAGCCAGCACCGCCGGAACCCTCCTTCCCGCCCGAGCCCCCAGCTCCCCCGCCACCTCCCCCGGAGCCCACCCCGCAACCTGTGCCCGCCACCGGCTGGCAGCCACCCCCGCACAGCCATCCGTCCTACAGCCACCCGCTGCACCCACCCCCCTCCCATGCTCACACCCACAACCCCGCCCAGCCCTCCATCCACCCTCACGTACAGCAGTACCAGTCGGTGGCGCTGGGAATGCCGCCACCGCCCACGGCTCCAGCACAGTCCGCAGCAGCAGCGAGTCATCATCCCCAGCCGGGTCTAATGATTACCCCACAGCCCCATCCGCGACCCCAGCACCACACCCCCATAGTCTGGCGCCCCCCGCAGTCTGCTCTCTACACACCCTCCAGCGCGCCTTCCCCGCACCAGCCGCCGCCGTATCACTACCGCCCGGGTGTGTCCCCGCCAGCCATGCAATCATACCCACAGGTGCCTCCGAATTACTCACCCACGACGCCAACAGTTCACCCACCGCCTCCACAGCAGCAGCAGCTGCAACATATACCACACTACACGTACCCTACACCTCAGGCGCCGCCGCAGGGAATACCTCCGCATGCGTACCTACACGGCAGGCCACATGGGTGACTTGGTACTGTAGGTATTTTTTTTGGTTGGCCCGTCACGTCTTTTTTGGAAAGTCACGCAGCCAATTCACCGAGCTGGCGCTTCCGCTGGCACTTCACCGAGCTGGCAACTACAACACGTATCCATTGGGCTCCAGACGGGTTAAATAAAATCACTTGCTTACCTGATGTCTCTCGAACAGGAAGCAGTTTCTGTTGCATTGGCAAGCGCGACGCGGTTCACATACTGTCGCACAGATGGGTGGCAACAAGCTGAAGGGAAGCGGGCGTGTTCCCGCTTACATGTTACAAGACAATTGAATGGTGCATCTGAATAATGATATTCGCATTGTAACTGCTGAACATTTGCTGCGCCCTTCCCAAATCGCCGCCATCTCATCTTTATGATCATGGAGGCATCGCAAGCAGGCAAAAAGTAAACTAGGGAAGGGGAGGAGGGGAGGGGAGGGGCAGAAACTGCAAGGTGGGCGGCACATATCGCCATGCCTGGCATATGATGACGTGGATATGCAAGACTCACGATTGGGAAGGGACAGAAAAACAGTGCGAAATAAAATTTCAGAATTGAGTTGCTGTCAGGGGCTGCCAGTGGAGAAAAGACGGTACACTCCTACGGTACACGCGTGGGGGGAGTGTGGGGAGCTGGCTATTCGAGTCGGTGATATCACTCGCGCTCAAACACGGCAGCCGCGCCCATCCCCGAACCGATGCACATGGACACGACGCCGTAGCGGGATCGCCTCTTGGCCATCTCACTCAGTAGGGTGGCAGTGCAGCGCGCGCCGGTGCAGCCGAGGGGGTGGCCCAGAGCGATGGCGCCACCGTTGACGTTGATTTTGTTGTCGTCAATTCCGAGGTAGTTCTGGCAATAGAGCGCCTGGGCATAGAGGGGGATAGTGGGTGTGTAAAAGGAGCAGTCATTGTCGCCCTTGCAACCAATCCCAAGATTTTGTTAACCTGCTGACTTAAAAGGGCCGAGGGTGAGTAAAAAGAACATTTTGCTCAAGTTAGATCATCAAGCAGGCATTAAAAAGTATGGAGAAATTGAGCGGACCGCTGTGCAATCACCGAATTCTGCATATAGAAATTCGACCATTCTCCGCATGCCACGGCAAAGTGAATTAATACCACAAAAACGAAAAACATTCAGATACAAACCCACGTACAGATTTCATGTCTAACAAATTGTAATTGACGGATTAAAATACATAATGTCAAAAATTAATTTCGCGAACCAATATTAAAGTGGGGTGGGGAGGGGGAAGGGTACCTGACTGGCAAACGCCTCGTTGAGCTCAAACAGGTCGATGTCACGCACGGTCAGGCCGGCCTTCTCCAGCGCCGCGGGTATGGCTTTAGCGGGCCCGATCCCCATAACGGCCGGGTCGCACCCGACGGCCGCAAAGCTGCGAAACACCGCCAACACGGGGAGCCCGCGTTTGGTGGCCTCGTGGCGTGACATCAACAGAACGGCCGCGGCGCCATCGCTCACCTGCAGCACAGCCACCGCATCAGAAGAGTCACATTTAAGGGTTAAATGCGATATTCACAAAACCCCAAACTCAAAAACCATCCCAAAAGTAGTGCTGCCCGAACCAAATCCATCTCAAATCGACTTTGTAAGAGTATAAATAGTTGCGCAGTTACATCGAAAACACGAACAACCCGTAATAGGCATAAGATTGACGTGACTGATGATCCTTTTGAAAATCTCCCAGCATATATTGCCGGAACGGTCTAGTTTTGCCAATGCTGACGGTGATATTACAAAGCTTCAGGGCACACGGGGACTCATACCTGGGAGGCATTTCCGGGGGTGGTGGAGCCGCCCTTCTTGAAAACGGTCGGCAGCTTGGCGAGGCCCGCCATGTTGATGTTGGGGCGGATGCCGTCATCGTGCTCCACCACCACCTCGTGAGACTCGCCGTCCGCGTCCTTCACCTGCCGCATCACACACCGAAGAGGTGCACAGTTCACTTAATTGGCCTTAAACCACACGGTCACGCACCAGTCGACAGTTTATACTTTATACCCTCTCATTGCTACAACCAACATCTCCATAGACTGTCTAAACACTAAATGAAGGCGCGCAAATGACCCAGTCTGCTCATACCACGCAATTCCACACTCCTGCACACATAAGAGGTTCCTGTTGAATTCTCGTTTTAAACAGGTAATACGAAACGATGCATACGCCAAATCGTTAAGAAGCACAAAACTCCCCCACCAATAAAGTGTATCAAGTATACTTGCGCCACAAAGCGATATCGTTCGGTTGCCTTCGTAATTTGCTACTCATCCAAAAGTTTACACTACATGACATCTGACAACAACCTTTCCTCATTACAGCAGAATCAAAACAGAGCGCTTATTGTAAATAGTCACTGTGCAGAAGGCTGCGGCCATCGTATTCCTTCACACCGCGCTCAGCACCCGGCGCTCTACATCGCTCAGTTAATGCGCCACATATAATAATCGTGGTAGCTTCTGATTGTGGTCCACAGCAAACTCATCCTTCTATACAGAGCGAGCCAACAATTCTTGGCGGAATAGACGATATGAGGCCTATTTTGCGCTGTTTTTGCCGAGAACACTCGCATAAGGAATGCCACCTCATGTGAGGTTGATGCCAGGGACCAACAGTGAATATGTAAAAGCCAACATCAAATGCCAGTTGATTGAATACAAAGGCCGAATAAAATATAAGGGGAAGGGGGAGATGAGGCACCTTTGTGTGAACAGGCACAATTTCATCCTTGAAGCGCCCTGTCGCCTGCGCGGCAGCCGCGCGGCTGTGAGAGCGAAGGGCCACTTTATCCTGCGCCTCGCGGTTGATGCCAAACTTCTCGGCCACGTTCTCCGAGGTCACGCCCATCGGGATGAGGCAGCTTGCCGCCTGTGCCGAAAGAACGGCATGTTTCAGTGCTCCATAAACAGAGAGAGAAAGGAAAAACACATTTCAAATAATACAATCAAAGCGCCAATGAAAGCCATCACTGGATATCCTTTTGACATCCTGGGAAATAATTAGCGGTGTACACCTGTAATGAATACCCACAACACCACCCGCTCCCCTAATGGCTAAACTGTGCTGCGAATTGACGTCCCGCCCTAACACGAGTTTATAAATGGCTGACATGTTCTGCGTGTGTAGTCGGGTGAATGCATATGACTTGGATACATAATTGGAGGGTCATATCTGCTGTCTGCATATGCGCGTGTGAGTATGTGTGTGAGAGAGAGAAATACTATATCTTGAAAAGTTTCAAGGGTACTTGATTGGTCTGTCATATGCATGTGCGAGTGTATAAGCGAGTTCACTGGGCTCCCCACCATCGGGTTGTCCTTGGTCTTGGGGTTGATCCCGCCCTCCCATGTCATCGGATTGGAGGACATTGTCTCCACACCCCCCGCAATCCCGATGGAGTAGTAACCCGCCTTGATGGACGCCGCCACGTCCGCCACTGCTTGCAACCCAGACGAGCACTGCCTGTGCGGACATATCAAAGCCAGTTCCCGGACTGTGAGCCCCCCCCCCCCCCCTCCCACACACACACACAAAAAAAAAGACAAGTGTTGATCTACTAAATGCAGTAACGCCGTGAATTCGCATCTGAAAGTACCTGTTGATGGTGCGGACTGGGACAGTTTCAGGCATGCCCGCCAGGAACATCGCAATGCGGCACTCGTTGGCGCGCTGAGAGCTTGGCCCAAGGACGCTTCCAATTACCACATCTCCGACATCCTGTAGGCAAAAAGTTCACCCCATATGTGTATTAAGAAGAACTCGCTAACACGCCTGCAAACTGTAAAAATCCCGCAGACGCGCCGGCAGATGCTTCTCTAATTTTCTACCGTTGCGTGAGTATCTTTGGTCTGTTCCTTGCCGTGATGAGAGCGCTGACGAAGTGGGTAATACGTCCTGACACGTGAACGTACCAGGTGGCGTTAGAGGGAGGGCCGGCGGGGGGGGGGGGGGGACTTACTGCGGGGTTGATACCGGTCTTGTCCAGTGTGGCCTTCAGCACGGTCGCCACAAGGTCGTCGCCGGTGGTGTCCTTCAGGCCGCCACGTCCAGCCTGCAAAAGGCCTCTTTAGTTGTCAGAAGGGCTGGCTTGACACAGGGAGTTGCACGGCGCAGGGTATTGGTACTATGAGCAATGGATGATGGGAAGGGGGGTTGGGGCCCACCTTGGTGATGGCCGTCCTCAATGCGCTCACAATAACGACATCATCCGCGCTTCGGGCCGAACAGTTTGAACGATGCAGCTGGCTGCTCCCAGCGTCCTGGCTCGCCTCATTCTGCATGATTATGTGTGACAGTGATAATGCGCATATACAGCGTGTTTTAACCATCCCTTCAAGCCATTTACACAGGAAGTGATAGGAAGAAAAGAAAGCAAGTTGAAACGGGTCAAGCAATTAACACACGAATAGCAATCAACATCTTTGTATCATTGAGTTATGCAGGAGTCAGAATGTGAGAGAGTGTGTGTGTGTGTGTGTGTGTGTGTGTGTGTGTGTGTGTGTGTGTGTGTGTGTGTGTGTGTGTGTGTGTTACAATGTTCGTGACTGCTGTGTACCTATGTGTGTGTGTTTGTGTGCGCGCTTTGAGAGGTTACCTGAGGTGCGAGGTGGTTAAGCAACATTTTCTGGCGGAATCCAGCCGCAGACACGCCGTCCTGTGCCATTTTATCTGTAAAATCTGTACGACACAAAGACAATGCGTCTGTTTTCGTCAGTCCACTTCAGCACTGAATCAGGAAAGACAGAATATGAGTACGGCGTTTCAGACGACATGCAGCTCGCTCCCTCCCAGCGCAAAGCCCGGAAACAGTCGCGGCGTCATGTTTATTCGAACGTTTATGGAAGCTGATGTTTTTTCTGTTTCCGGGCCTCCCACAGCGAAGACGGGCTGGCCGAGAAGGAGGTGACGCCCTTCTCGTCGCGGCGGCTAGGACGAACAAAACTAGTCGCGTCGTTTACTCGCGTCGAGCTCTTAGCCGACGAAACCAGAACACAGGTCTCATGGCATACGACGTTCCGGCGCAGCACAAAACCTCTCATCTAAGGTGATGTATATAATATAGATTGCCTATTCATTTATGAACTATTAAGGCCGCGCGGACGTGATCTTGTGATAGCTGCCGTTTCAAATGGCCGGGCCCCCATACAAACTGTGATATCCGGCTTGGGGATAGGCAGGAGCGTGTCCACAATTGGCAAGCAGGAAGGCTAACGAGATATTAAAAGTAATAACTGTAAGCGGGTATCTGCAGTAGAAAACCGGTGCCGGCAGTTCCACGCTTGACAGTGGTGATGCGAGACCGCTCGTCTGTGCTGACAGCTTTTCGGAGAGGCAACGCGCGTTGAGTTCACGAAACGCGCTGCAGTGCTGCACGCGGCGACCGTATGTAGAGAGCGCGACAGGAGAGGAGAAAGGGGCGCGCACCTGGGATGACTATGACAATATTACAAGTAGTCTCGACCGGCCCTGTCTTGTATGGTGCTAAAGTGGAAAGAAGGGCGCCGGGGTGTGGGTGAGAGGAGCAGGTGAGTGGTCTGTTTCGGAGGAATGTGGTGACGGCCTGCGGAAGCACCGAGCTGGCTTCCACCTCGCCGGCGCGAAACGCGGATGCGATTCCTCGTCACGTGATGGGCGCGATGACGGTGTCAGCATGCATCGTCACCACATTTCTGCTGCTTGCTGCTGTACATCTCGTCGGTATTGACACAAAGCTACAGGTACTTGTACTTTCTTACAAACATCTATGTATTAAAGAATTGTATATATATATTGACGTTTACTTACATTATCTTCACAGTGGGGGGTTCCGTTATGCCAAAAGTACACATGATCTCTTACATGAATTGGCTGACAGTGCAAAATGTGGCTAAGTTCATCTAAGAACCGGCCTTGAAAAAGGGAGTGCATCATAAGGGAGTTCATCGACAGTGCAAAAGGGCCTTGAAAACATAAGGAGTCCTCCGTCTTTGCTCAAGTCGCATCACATTTAACATTGTTTGTTCAACAACTTTGACATCGCACTAAAGGCCACGCCAACCAACTCCAGGAAGACGACAACGTCCAACAGAGTATTCATGAGCCTACCGGCGCCCGCCGGCGGTGACCGCGGAGGGGGGTACGCTCGCATGCCCGTCGGCGCCTACCTCTTCTTCCACGAGGTGGGCGTTGGTAACCTTGTAGCCGTCCCATACCTTGCACGGTAGGGGGATAAACGAGGTACCGGCAGCTGCGATCCGCGCGATCACAAGCTGTCGGGAAGCCCTCTACGGAAGGGTTTGGAAATCATAATATCCGTACACCGGAACTAAGATCTTCCGCTCGGCATGTCCGATATGTTTTCCGCGACTAAATACTCTCGGATACTCTCCTGATAAGGAGGCGGGGGCAGAATCTGTGAATTATTTTTTGGCACAAATAGAGGGTACGGGTGGATCAGCGGTAGGTGGAGGGTGTTGGAGCTGGCGGCAGACAACCACGAAGCGGCGCCGGGGAAGGGCGCTCGTTGCTTGCCGACGAACCTGTTGCGGTCGAGCCACTCAAGGGGGGGCATCTGTTGTAAGTAATACCGCATACGTATTAGTTGCAGATAGCTAATGTAAGCTATTCTAGATATGATTAGTACATGTCTAGATCGGACATACCGATAAACTGTTTGACTCGGTACATAGCTGTCGCTAGGCTACAGCTCTCACACTTCTGTTGTCCCGACACCACGCATGTAGGCTGGTTGTCGCCTTAACTGTTCCGTTTGCGGGACTGTGACTGTAACTACGTTTGCGTACGTTATCTTCCACACTAACTATGTTTGCATGGTTCAATAGGTTATGGGCCCCCGCCTCACGTCACTCACGCGCGACAACCTAGTTCGGCGAGCTGCGATCGACAGCTCTCCCGCAGAAGGCAAGTTTTCCTTAGACTCCTAGTACTTTCAACCTGTAGTCGGCGGTATCGCCAGTATAAACTGCGATTTTAAAACCCGCCACCACCCCTCTTAAGTCAGCCACCCGACGGAGATAGCCAGCCACCCACACCGACGCACTCGTCGTGTGTGGACAGGGTGCACACAGGTCCAAGCTGGAGAACGGGGGGGTGCACTGTCGGGTGAATACGCATCCATAGGTCGCACGCCAGCCGTAGCTTACCTTTTATTTTTATTTTTTATCCTCGCCTAGCGAATCACCCGCCAGCGCAGCGCTCCATCTGTCATGGCCTTGACCTCGACTTGTGCCCCACACTGGGTGGAGGATACAGAAAAGGTGCTCTGAGACACCCCGGGGCTACAGGCCGAGGGGTCGGCGGGCATCAGGCCGTCTCTTTGCATACCGCTGTTAGGCACGAGTCCGGCTAGCGGTTTTTACCGCTGCCTGTTTTCTATCCAGCTCTTTCTTTTTCGCCCTCTGTCGAAATGGCGCAGAAAAACCCGCCTGTTTCACCTGTTGGTTCCCCTAACCCAGGCTCTCAGCAGAGCACTGTCGATCACCCCCCGGACACTCTCGCACTGCTCGTTGCGCAAGTGGCGCACTTAAAAGCTCGTCTCGACTCGCAGTCGGCCGAGGGTGCTGTTGCTGCTGCGGGTGCTAATCCGCACCCCCCTGTAGCTCAGCGCCGCCACGCTGCTCACATCGAACCCGTCCGGGACAACCACGACGGCCACACCCTCCACCTGCAGAGCACTGTCGATACTACCCAGGGTCTCCTCGAGCTCCTCCGTGTGCAACTGACGCGCCTTGACGCGTATCTCGACTCGCGGTCGGCCGCCATTGATGCTCTTCCTGCTGCGGCTGCTATATCGCACCCCCCTGTCGCTCAGCGCCGCCACGATGCTCATTTCGCACACTTTCCGGACGGCCACCACGTGCACACCATCCCACTCGAACACCCCCCGGATACTCTCGCGCTGCTCGTTGCGCAAGTGGCGCGCGTGACAGCTCGTTTCGACTCGCAGTCGGCCGAGGGTGCTGTTGCTGCTGCGGGTGCTAATCCGCACCCCCCTGTAGCTCAGCGCCGCCACGATGCTCACCACAAACCCGTCCGGAACAGCCACGACGGCCACACCCTCCCCCTGCTCGTGCATCCCCAGCTTGGCTCCGCCCCACAGGACGCACATTCAGCCTTGTCTGCTGCTACCGCTGCAGCCCCTATTGGCGACACCGCCGTCGCACAACGCCGTCCCGATGCGCACCGCGAGCTCTCGCGTCCCGAACTCGTAGGTGAACACTTGCAACCACCCCCCCAATACCCCCCCGCTGATTCTGCCCTACACGACATCGCAGTTGAACAACTCCCGCCACACCCTCCCTACCCCCCCGTTGGATATGCCCCTCACCACCCCATACCTCTCATCCCGGAGACGCCCTCTCACGGCGTCCCCCCCTCCCGTGAGCACCCGCATTCGTACGCCCCGCCGCCTCCCATGGCCGGCCGCTCTCCCTTTCCCGGTGTCCCACCTCTTCTTCCCTTCCATGGACATCATTCTTCCCCAGCCCAGCGTGGCGACCACACCCCCGGTGGCCGTCGTCGCCCAACCATTGACCCCATAGTCATCGGGCGTCCGACACACGCAACCCCCGACTTTGACCCAAACGTCCACCCCAGTCTCTTGGGCAGCCCCCACTATGCCCCCGTCTGCACGCGCCCCGCTGTCTCCACGGTCTTGCGCATCCTTGGCTCCGCCCATGCCTCACCCACGGAGGCACATTGGCGCGCTCTGCAAACGGCCCTCCGCTCCCTTCATGGCACCATCCACATGCGCCTGACGTTGGGGGGGGGCCTGGACCACAGCCTCCAACTCACAGGCTTTGCCGACGGTGACATGCTCACCAAACTCCTCCCAGGTCATGCACTGGCAAGACGCCGAAGTGCGATCCTTGGAGGACAAGACCCAACGCAACGCTTCATCCCATAGCTACCTGCAGGGGGAGTGTTGTAAGTAATACCGCATACGTATTAGTTGCAGATAGCTACTGTAAGCTATTCTAGATATGATTAGTACATGTCTAGATCGGACATACCGATAAACTGTTTGACTCGGTACAGAGCTGTCGCTAGGCTACAGCTCTCACACTTCTGTTGTCCCGTTTGCGGGACTGTGACTGTAACTACGTTTGCGTACGTTATCTTCCACACTAACTGTGTTTGCATGGTTCAATAGCATCACGACACTAGCACAGAGGAGGATTGTCGCGACGGAGCGGCGTGGTCCAGCGGCAGCGATCCTCGGGATCAGCCGCCGCCGGAAAACCATGTACGGAGGGTTTTGCGATAATGTCCGTACCCCGCGGCCCGAAGGACCTAGCAACGTTGACCATGCCCTACCCCACCGCTACCCACTATCGACATGCACGCCTAATATTAGAGAGTGCGAGCCCGCGTTAGCGCGGAGGCTCGCACTCGAAGCAAGGGTGCTCGACGGACGCGCGATCGGTGGGCGGCGGGTACGGCCGATGGCTGATTTTCCATACAAGTACCCGACGGGTACTGGACAAGAAAAAGCCGAGGAAATGACCGAGAAAACTTTTCACCGCGGCGGCAGGAGCGCTAGCTTTTTCTGTGTGGTAGTCTTGCCCCCCCCCCACCTGCCCTCGAGGTGACCGGGGACCAAGACTAGGAGGAAAGTCGCAACGGGAGGAGCGGCTACGACCTTGGGGCGGAGCTTACGGGATGCGACGGCGGGGTCGACGAGCGACCGCGTGAGAAGGTTATTTCGCCAGCCTTTCCCTCCTTTCTCCGGCAAGACCGAAGTCACGCGGGAGCTTGATTAGGCTGGCCCCTCGCCCCTCTCGAACGCCGATCGGCCTAGGCTGGTCGGCACCCCGGTTCGGTGGGAGCGGGGTGTGCAACGTTAGGGTCGAGCAGTATTTTCATTTTGCATTTCTTGACAAGCGGCTCTAATTTTTTTAGATCTGCTTTTTGATTACAAAAATATTTCTGTTGTTACTTCTTAGGCGAGGGGACTGTGGGAATTACTGCGGTTGCTAACAGTTTTTGACCTCCGAGCAACGTCGGCACACATTGCATATTGGTGCGCCGATAGGTGTACGTGGTCGAAGAATACCCGGCCCAATCTTTGCTCTTATGTTTCCTAAATGGCTAAGCAACTTATGGCCGTTAGACAACACCCAATCCAGCTTGCTGATATTGCTGTAAATTATTTTCATTTTCCTGAGCCTACCACCGAGGGTACCGGCTCAAGCGGTATCGACACGGACGCTCCATGTCATTTTCTGTGGCTCTACCCAACGACGCGTTCATGGACCCGCGCGATTGGATATACGAATTCCTCGCGGCATACTCTGAATCTCTACCGCCGTTGACCGTCACCCGCCCGTGTCTGTGGCGACCGCGCCAAGACGAAGGCGACAAGCTTTTTACCGATGAACGACGTATTACCTCTCGCGACGTCGGGCGTTCGAGTGTCAAACGAACCCGGGTTCGAGGAGGCGGATAAAATCGGGTTTGTGGGTAGGGGGACCGAGCGAGGAGGGTAGTAGGTTTTCAGGAAGACCAACATGACATGATGTGAGAGAGTCATTTGAGTTGCCTTTGTCGGCAACGAATGAACGGGTAAGCATGTGAGCATGGTGAGGAGGGTGCCAGTCAAAGGGGGTGTGGATGCGAATAGGAGAGGCGAATGATTTGATGGGGTTGTTACCAAAGTCCGGCGCGTCATATATAGGGAGTGATTTTTACTAAGGCAAGGCATGTAAAGCTAGCATGGACGGTTAGACTAGCGAAGCGCCATGGCGAAGCTTGCTATTTTAGCCCCCGTGTTATTCTAACCTCTAAAATTCAAAAAAATAACTAATAAATCACGTTTGTATTGTTGACGTCAGCTTCATGATTTTATTTTCATACTTGTACTCTAAAAGCTGAAGGGGAGGAGGGGCGGGGGTAAAACTGAGGGGGGAGTGACCTTAAACAACACATTTTATCGGAACAACCTTCTATTTGAAATTTGAAATTGTTTACAACAATACCAGTAAAAACCGGCTGTCGTCTCTGGGCCCCCCCTTGTGCTATGCTCAACCTGTAGTTGGACTTCTAAGCGTGAGGCAGACCGTGAACCACTAATCCCAACCTCTCCAATGGCAGTAACGATACCGTCTAAAACATACCCGTATCCAGGTATTTATAATTTTCTGATCTATACGTATTTTTTTTGGATACAGTATGAAAAATAAAGTGTCGCTAGTCTCCACGTTACGCGGCCTGCTCCAGCCGCTGCGGGGTCGCTGATCAGCAAGGCTGTCCAGCTGGAGCTGGTCGAGGCGAACCTGCCTGACCTCGGCTCCCGTGCGACTCCGGTCGTGCCGGAGCTTGGGGGGAAAGGCAGGTGAAAAACCCCCCTCGCATAGGTCGTCGTCGGTCCCGCCCCGATCCGTGCTCCACCCCGCCCGAGGTATTAGCCGCTCCTCTCGACGCAGCTCGCCACCTAGCCGAGTCTTCTCTCCTCCTTCGGGGGCTGAGAAGAGAGAATAACTAGGCTGCAGACGGTGTCCGGCTGGCTCTCCTGCCCCCGAGCCAGATTTTCTCCTGTCCCCTATCCTTTTCCCGTCTGTTTCCAACACCTATCTGATCGCGCTGTGGCCGTCCGTACCCTCCCCCGGTGGTTTACGTTGTTAGGGGGTCGCCTTTACGAGCAGTGTGCCGTTACGATAACCCTAGGCACACTGCCTGAGGCAGCCTATCGATAACCGGGTACCGACTAGGGAAGGGGTTGGAAGAACACAGGGATCGAGTCGCCGGTCCTCAAAAGATGGTGGGTACGGGAATTTTCCAAAAACCCCCCGTACCGGGCTTTTCCGGCGGCGGGCGATCCTAAGGACCGCCGCCGCCAGACCGTGCCGCTCCTCCGGCTGCGACCCACCTCCGTCCTGCGTAGCATCAGGCCTCGCCCCCAGGGGAGACTTAAGACTCTCGCAGGGCTGGCGACTGCTAGCGAGCGCTGTCCCTAGCGCTGCTTCCCAGCTGTCCGCCGCCAGCTCCAACACCCTCGTCCCTCCGCTGATCCGTCCGTACCCCTTTGCGCCAAAAAATATTTCGCAAACGCCGCCCCCGCCCCATCGTCGGGAGAGTATCTGTGAGTATTTAGTCGCGAAAAGACATATCGGACAGGCCGAGCGGGAGATCCCTGTGCTGGTGTACGGATATTATGTTTTTCAAAACCCTCCGTACAGGGCTTCCCGACAGCTGCTGATCCCGCGGATCGCAGCTGCCGGTACCTCGTTCAGCCCCCTACCGTGCCAGGCCTGGCACGGCTATGGGGTTACCAGCGCCCACCGCGTGGAGGTAGAGGTAGGTGCCGACGGGCCTGCGAGCGCACCCCTCTCCGGGGCCGCCGCCGCTGCGCCGCCGGCGGGCGCCGAACAACCTTCTAGTTTAATCAAAATAATTATTAATCCTTATTCATATAAACAAGCGTTATAAATGTTTAATTCATTAATTTGATTGAGTGTAAGCTTTTATAAGTTATTTGGATGATCGTGTAGTCGCTATAACTCGCTATGATAGTGTGCTTGCACGAACTCTAATGTTCCCCATATTGGCACTCGTTTCCCACTCCCGATTTGTCTTGCATTGGAAGCTCAGCGGGGCAAACTCGATTATGACCTCTCCACTTCAACTTCACTTGGCACGCCTTCGATATTGTCATTCCACGATTGTCATCCCTTCGCTCCGGAGGATGGGGACCAGTTGGCGACTACGGTGGCTGAGTTGGTTGATCGCCTCGCTGTTTTTGTGGCACTTCATCGAGTCCCTGGCATGGGTGCTACGGACTCTCGTTCATTGCGCTATGACAGTTATGTCAGCATGCTGCATTTCAATCGTCGATCTACTTATGTTCCCTTTCGTGGGTTTATAGGGGATGTGCGGCGATAATTCGTGCAACGTCTCTATGCTACTCTCCATGGTACCTTGCGTTCCTATCTCCGCAGTGCTTCGCAAGAGGGTAGTGCGTATGTTGTGGCATGCCTCCCTGCTCCTCGGGCTTAGGCATGCGGGATTTTTCCTCCTTTTCCCCTTTGATTGGTCACATTCACTGATATTATTTTATAAGCAACTATACCAAATTTACTGGTGGTTGGAGTAGGCACGGGGACGCTCGGTCACTCGTTCTTACTCGCCGGAGAATGTCCTCTTACACTCGAACCGTCGGATGTAAGTATGTGGTGCCGTCATTGGCATGCAAGCGCGAAAGCCTTGTATGTCCGAACTGCTACTAAGTCGTCGAGATCCTCGCGCTCGCTCGCTCCGTTGCAATGTTGTATGTATGTAGCACAGTCCGAAGGGATTGTTTACATAGTTGTTTAGAGTGACTCGTCGGTGGCTGCAGAAAACACGCCATAAAAAGCTATGTGCCGGTGTCCGTCTTGAGATAAGAAAGATTACCGACAAGAACTTATCGCCTTCGTGGCGTCGTGGCGCCCGCATGCCATTGGTAGTAGCGGTAACATGTACAAAGAAACCGTTGTACGTTGTCGGGAGCATGTCGCTCTAGTCGCGCGAGATATTGTACGCAACCTTGATTAAGCTAACATTGTTGGAGTTTGGAAGTTATGGTTACACGGGATGTCTAGCCGGCCCCGCTAGGGGGCCAGCAGTGGGGACAAAGGAAGTGAAAAGAGAGAGATGGCGGCCGGCAAAGGCACCGGCAGGCAGGGCGTGGAACCGATACCAGTGGTATCTGAATATTTTCAAATGTCTCACCATTTTTGGAGGTTTCGATTCATGTCGAGAAGAAAGAGCAAGGGTTTGTAATCAATCCGAATCCTAAACCTAATGGATCATCCGTGCCCGAAACCTAGTCGTCAACTTACTTGTTTGTATTGGATTCCCAAGATGTACGGATTTATCCAACCCGGGGTACAGCTGGCACATATTCTATCTTAGATGGTCCCCGTCATGGTAGAAGTGCAAATCGATTCACTTGAATACGGATAAGACGCGTAAAGTTCGGCTAAATCGGATAAGACGCGTAAAGTATAGCGTGTGCCACGCGCCCACGCGCTTTCCAACCGTACGTCCGCGTGATTGTATCACGCCTATCTTCCGTAGTATAGTATTGATGCCAATAGATGAAGAGCAAGTGGAAAATCTCTGACACACGCCAATATGCCACATCATCACAGCGATGCGCTGGGCCGTCACTTCAAGAATACATGTGTATGAGGATTGGCGATTCGAAAATTGAGACCGCGACTAATAGATAGCTATTTGTGTTGCACGGCACGACATAGTATTGACATACGCACGCTCCGTGGCAGTCATCGCCACATACTACCTACGAGTTAATATGGGTAGAGGTAGAGGTCGTCGATCTGCCGCTCTCCCCGCCCCCCAGAATAGCAACGGTGGGAGTAGTGGTAAGGGAAGCGACGAGAGATCGGTGTCGACATACGATCACGGTGACTCTGTTTACAGGACCGCTAAAGGTCGGGGGGATATATATAGTGGCCGCGAGTCATATCGTGTCGCTTCTATTGTCGCAGAGGTTAAGATTGTAGGGTGTCCCGGTTATAATGTCAGATGGGAGGGATTGCCCGAAGAGGCCAACACGACGGAGTACGCTGCTAATGTAAAAAGGCAAGGCAACTGGGGGGACGTCTTGAAGCAATTCAAAGCCGCCAAGCTCCAAGCTGATAAGGTGCGTTTCCTTCTATAGGTTGGTTTATTATTTTGTGCATTGTCCGGTCGGAAGTAGATCGCTTTGTGCAGGCTTCGCTCGTTTTACTCGCTTGTTTTTCCCTTTCTCTGTTAAATTGTTTGTTTCCTCGAAGACTAAAAAGATCTAGCTATGTTGCCGATTAGTTTGGCCTCGTTGAAAGGCGTCGTGTGAATGGATCTGTAGCACGATTGTTTTATTTTTTTCCGCTTCCAATATTGTCCGCTCTTTCTGCTCGGTTGTACACCATCCTCGCGAGTCCTTGTCATTTGTCTATATATACCAACAAGAGAATAAATGTGTTTTGGGCTGTGCGGTCCGCACTCGCTATATGTTTATACTCTAGTCTCATCGAGAAGAGGCTATAGTATGCCCATTTATCATTCAATAAATACGAAGGTTGGTGCGATTCGCTATCATGAGATAATGTTAGGATTGGATTCCTGCGATGTGTGCAGGAGTTTGAACAAAGCGAACAACTTCGACGACAACAAAAGAATAAGCTACGTGAGGCATTGAAGAATAAGGATACATACGAAGATGATGAAGAAGGGAAGGACGAAGGACAAGGGACGAAGGACGACCTCATTCCTGCTGCGTCGTTGAAGGGAAAGTATGGGCAACGCCGAACCTCACAGGCATGGAAGTACTTCACGAAGGAGTACCAGGTGGAAGGCAAAGGCTTCTGGGTCAAATGCTGTTTGTGTGCGCAGGCGGTAGCCTACTGTAGTTCCACAAGCAATATGATAAAACACGTAAGGCTGAAGCACAACAACGTCTACATTGAGGATCTGAAGTCAGGAGAGTTGTTCATGTTGCTCAAGATACACAACAAACAGTTATTGATCATAAGGTATGCCGCTGTCCTCCCGCTATTGAGCTTTAATACGTAAATTGTCGGTGTGCTGACATTTTAAGTGATTTACAGGTATCCAAGAAGAGAAAGAAGGCACTCGATCTCATGGCAGCCAAGTGGATCTCAAAGAGGTGCCGACCCTTCGGAATCACCGAGATGGACACCGAGCATCGTGAATGGATTCACGCTATTTCGGGTGGCGCGTATAAGGGCCCGTCTCGTGAGACAGTCATGAGATACACTGCAGAGTTAGCAGCGCAGGTATTCTAACGGCCTATGTTGTTATTTCAATTTCTTCGTATATTATTAATTCAATTCTTCCCTATTTTACCGGATTGGTACATAATTTGGCGTAGGCATGGCAAGGCATCAAGGGCGATATCCAGGAGCTGACCGAGGAGGGTCTGATGATCTCTATCAGTGGCGATGTTTGGGGTGAGAATGCAATATCTCTGTTCGCAGTTATGGGGCATTGGGTGGATTCCGATTTTAAGCTGCAGAACAGGTTGTTGTTCTGCGAGCCATTTGGGGATGTCCGTCACACCGGTACAGCCGCCTTTGTTTCATTTGTGCATATTCATAAATACTGTTCTGCTTTTTTTTGCATCTTAGTGATTCAGTTCCTGAGAATCGGCGATTGCCGGTGTTGAAGGTGAGAACATTGCCACGGCCACGAAGTTGGGGCTCTCCGGACTCGGCATTGGCCAATACTCATGTGGTGGATCTGGTGAACCGGACACTGACACAGTCGCTGCATGTATCTTCACAAAGGTGCAAGATTGGTTTGAATGTTTTCTCCTTTGACATGATTCTCCAGTGCATAATTGATTTGATAGCATAGTAACTACACTGTTATTATGTTACAGAAATGTGACAATGGGAGCAACATCAAGGCCGGATGGGGTGACTTCGAGGGGGCGACTTGCGTCGACCATGGGCTGCAATTGTGTGCGAACATATTCTTGAACTCCGAGGGAATCAAGGAAGCCGTCCGCTGCATGAACGGTATAACGGCCCATTACTCTCGGAGTTGCGTGGGTACACAGACCTTGTACAATATCCAGAGAGAGCTGAAACTTCCTGAGAGCAAGCCAAGCACCAAGGCGGCAACAAGGTGGCTCGGTCAGTTTCCCCAGACCGTGTGGTTTGTCCACAACGCGTCGGCCGTCCACAAGTATGACAACATCGTGAGTTGCCCCTTATTTATACCTTTGTATCATAAGTGTGCATGATGGTGATCACTAGATGAGTTGTGTGTACTTTATTCTTCTTCAGGTACCGGACAACTGTGCAACTAATCCGGACGGCACGAAGTACGGGGATTACGCAATTGATGAGACTATGTGGGAGATTATCCGAGAGATTGCAGGTGTGCTCTGGCATGTGGCTCAGATTGTCACGCAACTGCAGGGGCATGAATATGTGACAATTTCTCTTGTGTTACCATTACTTGGGCACCTCGTTTCCGTCTTGGAGGCTTCTGAGCCGGTCCATTACCAAGATGAGCGTGCAGATACTTCTCTTGTGCACGTCGATGCGTGCAAGTTGGAGGCTTGTGTGACTCTAGCCCGTGAAGCGCTGCGCGAGGCAATCGTCAAGAGGTTCTTCGTTGATGTCGAGGAGTCCGACATGGAAGACATCGGCATTGCAACTTTCTTGGACCCCCGCTTCAAGCTTCAGGACTTTACCTTCCCAGATCATCACTTGGTGAATGCTACGGGCTTTAGACAGAAAACCATGTCCGCTGTTCGTCACGTGTGGAGTAGGGATTGGAAGCAAGCGGACGACGATGAAGTGGAGGAAGTGAAGGAGTCTCCACTGAAGAAGCATGCAACTGGACGCCTCATGATGAAAGCCACTTCAGGTCTTCACGCAATACTGTCTGGGAGGAAGTCCACTGACTGTGATGACATTCCTGAGGTGCTGTTGCAGGACGAGTTGGACAATTACGGAGACATTCCCCAAGTGGCGAACAAGGACATTGACCCTCTGTCGTGGTGGAGTATGCACGCGGTTCAGTTCCCCACACTAAGCAAAATGGCTCGTCAATTCCTGGCGCAGCCGGCAACCAGTGCTGCATGCGAACGAGTTTTCAACCGAGCAGGAAGGATGCACGACGACTTCAAGAAGGGGTCGTCAGAGTCGACGTTGAACCATGCATTGATGGTGTCCATAAACCCTTGAAGGTGAGACACCATATGAACGTGTTTGTTTCGACATGTATAAAGAGGATGTTTTTGCATTATAATTGTTGACTTGTTTTTTGTTTGCTTGCAGGGTCGTGTGGATGTCAAGGACGCATGAAGGAGAGGAATTTTAAATAGGAAATATGGCGTTGAGAGGCGGTTGTTATAGTGTCATTGGCGCAGTCGGCGATTGTGATGTCGTGTGAAAGTGTAATTATGACTTCAAATTGTGTTATTGTGTAATCATCATTGTGTCCTCATTCTTTGCTGTCGAATGCTTTGCATGCAAGAAATTTTCTATGGGCTAAATTTGTGTAAATTTGTGTGTGAAAGCGGTGGTTGAAATCTACACTGGCCATGTAGATTTCAAACATCACTTTCACACACAAATATGTTTTTTTCAAGCGCATGCGCGCAACAACAGAAAGAGGATCATTGATTCAAAATCAAATCCCGGTGATGAAGCACAGTGCCCAAGGGTGGTGTGCCCCTTAAGCACACCCGTCAACACACTCAAATTTCGGGCACTGTGCGACGGAGGGTCTTCCGAAGTTGTATGGGATAGAAATTGCTTTTTTAATTCATATTCATCCGATGTAAATGATCATCTTTCAGTACATAATGCAGCAGCAGCTCCTTGCATGTTCCGGCTCGGAAATCCGACTGAAGTTCGGGAATATCTGTATATTCATTCACAAAAAAAATCCAAAGGTATTCGTCCGTATCGAGATATGCATGCCCAAGTACTTGTTCGGACCGGCCGAAAAAATCTGGGTATTTACCCAGTCTCATCACCTAGTGACTTTAGGTTTTATTCAATTCATGAAAAAAATTGTGGGGTTCAACTCAACTCATCCCCCGATTACTCAAATTCGTATCCATTCGGGACTGAAAAAAACAAATTCGACTTACCCGAAACCCCCAAAAAAAGGTCGGATCCCCGCCCTGCCGGCAGGGCCGGCCGACCGCCACTAACGGGGAAATAGAGAACCGCTATTAGTACAACACTAAGTACTAAGATAAGGACTAGCTACCTTGTACATAAGCACTAGGTAATGCAATGCTAGTTCTAACACTCCCCCTCAAGGTAGCTTAGGTCTTGTCGTCGCCCTTGCTTGTCTTCAAGGAAGGAGCCATCTTGGTCGTAGGCGTTGTTCGGGTAGCGGTATCTCAGGCCGGGTAGGTGACGCTACAGGTGCTCACAGGAACGGGATGCTACCGGCGAGTTGCCGACAATAAACTGGTCCAAATGTACTGCTTAATGTACTAGTCTGACATGTAGCGGGAAAACCGTCCACGGGCGAATTAGCTATCGCATGAGAGCGACCGGCGAGTGCGGGGAAAAGCCAACAGGGCTGCCACAAGCGTGTAGGCACTCGGAAAGAATAGTCGGGCGCTATCGTGTCGACTCCCCCCCCTTCGCCGTGGGCAAGGTTAGAACCTCGCTTTGTCAGATGAGCGTTGCGGCGTTGCCTCGGGAAAAAACAAAAACAGTACTATTTAAAGTACGCGCGGGCCGAATTTTCGCGAATCGGTTTGAATTTGATTTCGAAACCTGACCCGGTCGATAGCATCGGTGAGCTGTGAGCAGGGTGGTGTAGACAACCAACCTAGGGCGGCCATATGTGACCATGGGCGGCTGGTGTCGGTAGTGGTAGTTCAAGCGAGTATCTGGGTTGCACGCTCTTCTCCTTGGGTGGCGGAGGCGGTACTGCTAGCCTAGGGCGGCCACGGGGGACCTTGGGCGGCTAGCGTCGGTGTTGACTTTAGAGCGAGTATCTGGGTTGCACGCTCTTCTCCTACTTGGGGCTGCCGTATTTCGGAGGTCTGACTATCCCGGGTAACGTTGTGGGGGGCCCATAACCTGTTGGAGTTTGGAAGTTATGGTTACACGGGATGTCTAGCCGGCCCCGCTAGGGGGCCAGCAGTGGGGACAAAGGAAGTGAAAAGAGAGAGATGGCGGCCGGCAAAGGCACCGGCAGGGCCGGCCGACCGCCACTAACCGGGAAATAGAGAACCGCTATTAGTACAACACTAAGTACTAAGATAAGGACTAGCTACCTTGTACATAAGCACTAGGTAATGCAATGCTAGTTCTAACAAACATGCGCAAATTGTGGGATTCTCGTCCACACTCCCACCCTCATATTATTATAATCAGCGTCGCCCGGCCGTGGCGGAATGGCGTGTACAATAATACGGCCTTGAAGGTGTGTATAGAAGCCCTTAAAGTTAAATAGCAAATTTGGGTACGCATGACAAAGTGACTCATAAACTATGCGAACGACAGCGATACCATGGGGCTACCGCTGTCGTCTCCTTTTGGATACGTGTGTTATTATGGTAGCTTGTCTACCACAATATGTAGCTCGTTCGAATGCAGTCTGAGTAGTCACATGTGTGGTATTAATAGAAATGTTCACTTCGCTATACTACTAGAGCGGAGACGGCAGCCATACCCCTCGCACCAGAACCCCCCCTCCCATGGCATCCACCTCATACATCGACACTGAATACCTCTTACCTTCAAACCACCACCACCCTCCTTGCGACGTCACACGCATCATTTCCAAACACAAAGACACAGAATATGCTCAAACACAATACATGGTAGAATGGGCCCCATAACACCTCACGGAATGGGACATCCAACTCCAACTCGACGACGGCTTCCGCCTCATCTCCTCAACCCCCACATCGGTTTGTCTCCCCACCCCCTCCCACACCATCTGCTCTATATGCCATGACCCCCTCCACACAGACCCCACCTCCACCTGCCGCACGTGCCCGCACTTTGCCGTCCATTCCCAATGCCGCCCAGCTCAGGGACCCGTCACATGGCAATGTGACTGGTGCGACCGCGGCCAACACCACGACCCCACCCGTCTATACGAGGTCCAGTGGGCCCCTTACCTACAGCTCTACGACACCATCAGTGAGACCCCCTCCGGCCCCACCGCCCTCACGGCATTTAGCTCAGGCTTTATCCCCTCCAAAACACCCATCCTACCCGACCTTGGACCCCTCCATGGACGCACCGCTTCATCACATTCAACCACGACCCCATCCACCCCGACCTCGACACGCTCCCCACCGGCACTTTCACCATACACTCCCACCCACCACTACATGACACCACCATCCTTTGCACCCCCGACGGCCGCGCGGTTTCTACCCTCTCCGGCCCCCGCGTCCGACACCTATTCCAAGTCTTCCGCCCCGACCCCACGCAACGCACGTTCGAAGAGGAGGTCTACTACCTCATCACTCGCCTAGGCTCCCGTTCAGAAATTCACTCACCCACACCCGCCACCACCACATGCAACACATGGGCCACTAGAGAAGACCTACTCACAGCACTTCGCAACACATTCCACATCCAGGCAGAACTCAACTCATACCCCCCCCAACAAGTCACTCCACTCTCACACCTACCACTCACAATACCCCGAAGACATAGTCTTCTCATCCAGCGGCAGCAACGCCCCACACACATGGCACGGCACCAACATCGCCAACCCTGAATACGATCACGAATACATGCGCCGAGCCATGGAACACGCAAACACTAGCGCCCACTCAACAGCCTCTCACACACCAATCGCCACCATCCTCATACTCCCCCGATGGGAACACACATCATACCGACATTCTAAATACATCACCTCTCCTTACACCCACCACCTCTAAACCCTTCCCAACGACGCAAGCACCTTCCTAACCCCCGACCAACACACAGGCCACCCCACCCCTACCTCACTCGGCACACGTTGGATGGTCGACATCTACCTCGTCGCGAATCCCCTCGCACTCTCCGCCTTGCCCTCACACGCAACCATGACCGCCCTCCAAAACACACTCGAATCAATCTACAACACACACCTTCCCAACCCCACCATCACCATCCCACTTCCACACCTCTACGCCACTTACACACCACACTCCGCAGGCATCTACCATCTTCCCCCCCAACCCAACCCACCCCATTGCTTATCTCCTCTCGGAACGCACGAATATAACATACTCCCCCACAAAAGGAGAGCTTGCTTGGAACTGGCAGGACTTCGTATACACATACGGCTCCAAGAAGGGAGGCCCCTCCCCCCTTGGAGCAGCCGCCACCCACCCCGCCTCGGACACCCGCATCAAAATTCTGGTGACCTCTACCCCACCCTCACACACCATCAATCGCGCTGAATTAGCGGGCATCAACATAGGCCTCCAACTCGGCCACACCCACCTCCTTACAGACAGTACGTGCTCCCTCCGCCTCATACAAGGCTACTTGAACTGCCCATCAGCCTACCGCCACAACATCCACCGCGATACACTCCTTTCCATCACACACACCCTCCAAACCCGTTGCGCCTCAGGCATCCGCACACACCTCGGCAAAATCAAAGTACACAACCACTCATTAGGCAATGACCTCGCAGACACCATAGCCAACCAGGCTCCAGACGGACACACACCCGACACAACATACACCACAGGATCAGACGTGTCGATAGGCCACTGGACATGGCCATACACCCTCTCACCGCAAACCCTGTGGGAGCCCATACCCTACATATACACTAACCTCAAAACAGACTAACCTCAAAACAGACGCACACACATACAACACCAAACACACACACACACACACACACACACACACACACACACACACACACACACACACACCTCTCACAAGCCTCCAAATACGGATCTCTCCTCGCCCGCGCCGAGGAGGACGGCGCCGACTTCACATTCCACAAAAAAAACACAACACTCACCAACATCCCATTCACCCACAAGCAAGAATTCATGTGGGGAGTACACAACACCCGCCTCCTCACCCACAACCCCACCCTGCGCTGCCCCATGTGTGGCAAATTCACTAGCAACGGCCACATGGCCGGTAACTGCCCCACCATGTCTGGACTACGACAGGACCGCCACAACAGCGCACTACAACTCCTACTCTCCCTCTTGGAATGCCACAGCGGCGGACGATGGGAGACCATCACATCAAACTTCGGTAACAAACCCATCAAATCTTTCGCATCCCCCACACCCACCCACACCCCACTTGATTGTCACCCCCCACACCCCACCCATAGGCCCACCCGCCTTATTGTTGCTGACGAAGGTCTCTCGCCCGACTCCCGATCCTCGTGCCCCGCCATCCTCCCCACCGAGATTCTCCCCCCCTCGCTTCGACCCCCGGCACACAAGCCCGACTTTATCCGCCTCCTCGAACCTCGATACGTCGGTCACACAAACGGCCGCCGCCGTTACTATCGATTAAAAAGATTCAGATAGGAGAATGGAAGTACTGCACGGACTACAACCTCTCCCAAACAGACCAACTAATTCGCGCCAAATACACCCCCTCGCCAATGCAATCCGCAGCCACTAGCCATGTACCGAGGTCGACATCCTCCCATCATCATGAGCCGCACGGGTACACCGCACTCATCCACCATCACGAGTTTCACTTCTCTTCTCACCCTCCGCACTGACCCTCTTGACAAACCCATCTCCAAAGCACGACTCGACACAACACGCATCCTTACACAACTCCACACGCACACTGTCCAATGGCTGCACCATCTCCTACTTATATACCGCATCAAATCCCGCACGACCACTCGTCGCGCCTCCACACAATGCACCTTCGCACGCCCCTAACTGCACGCCGCCACCACCCCGCATCACACACTCCCCGGGGGGGAGTAAAACCCCCGGACACCCCTTGGAGAGGTTGGATTTAGGTGGTTAACGGTCTAGCCCTGACTTGTAAGTTTCATGAATGGCATAGTTGGGAGGGCCCACAGACAACAACCGGCGCATACGGTACTTGTTATGAACCGGCGCATACGGTACATGTTGTAAACAATTTCAATTTCAATTTCAATTTCAATATCAAAGTCCACTTGTCTAAAATGTAAAATAATAGAATGTAGCTAGTCTCCGCGATGTTAGCCGTCTCCCACCAATCGGGGGTGTTGGCAATGCAAAGCTAGCCAACGTGTGCGTGTCGAAAAGGGCCTACTTGACTCAGTATGCTTTTGTGCGTCTCCGGTCGTGCATGAGCTTGGGAAAAGGCTAGCGAAAAATCCCCTCGCTCGGGTAGTCGACGGCACCCCGATCGAACTTGCACCTCTCGTCCGTGACATTCGTTGCTCCTACCGAAGCATAGCTCCACCTAGCCTAGTGCCTCGGCAGATTGGGTGGTACCGTACGTGTACCACAAAAACGTGTGGTACGGACGGAAATTTCAATTTAGTACAAATCTATAAAATATCGCTTGATATATCAAGGATGTGCTCTAAGTCGCGTGAACTGCACTAAGAAGTCGACCACCTTGATTGGTGTGCACATATCCGACCTGCAGCGACCGAAGTCGGCTCAAACTCCACTTCGGACTCACCAACGTGAGCTATCGGTAGCCAAGGGGGTTTATGTGGCGGTTAGCCTCCTCAAGCTAAACGCTAGCACAAATCAGTTCTAATCCGTCTAATTCTGTCGTTGCAAGATGGCAAAAGATGTTGTTGTCGAGAGATGCTAGTGAAAGATGTCTCACTGCTGTACTTAAGCAGTATATGTTGTAAGTGAACAAAGGGATTGTTAAATGGTTCTGTCACCTCCCTCTAATGCACTAGGCTTTAAATAGGTTTCTGCCTAGATAGCTTACGCATGCAAGCTGTGCTTACGTGTCAGGCGTTAGGACTGTCTAACCGTCGTCATCTGTCATGAGACGCGGCCTACCTAGCATTGGGTTTCACGACGCGGCTCCTTTTGCATCGAAGAAGTCGCTTAGGCGCGTCATCTGGCTGGTTAGATTAATTATGCGTATCTGTACGTACCGGGAGGTACTGGTCGTACAGTAGCATCAGCACCCTTTATGATTATTGTCATAGCGACGTACCCACGTGTGTACGTCCGTCCGATGGAAAAGCACGAATTGGAATTAGTAACGAGTACATGTACAATGTCATGCAATGTACTGTTGCAAGACTGTACTCGTCACATTTAGGTTTTACATGTCGTCTGAGAAGGGCCGTAGCTGAGAGAGCAAGGCGCAATGGCGGCGGGTAGCGACACCCCTAAAGATCTTGGAGGTCTTTCGGGCGTCCTCATTTCGCTCTCCCGGTAACGAATGAAAGCTCGACTTGCAACAATGAAACCTCGCAAATCTTAAGCAATGGCCTCGTAGCACCCATAGCAATTAATCATAATAAGGGGTTGAAAGGCATTGGCGGGCCGGGAGGAGCGGGTTGCGGAGACTAGGGCAAGATGGCGGCGGGGAGCAAGGGGCATGCTTGTTTCGGTAGTGACAATGACATAATAACAAGCCTAAGTATTATATTTTCTCCCGGGGCAATTAAGCACAATACTGTAAAAGGGGGAATATAAACATAACGCCAGAATGACTTTCATATTGACGTGTGACGAGCTTTGAGAAAGGGTAGCTTGAGAAAGGGTAGCCACAACGATTCGTGAATGGACAACAGCAATTCATGTTGAGCGGTGAAATAATGCAGTTTTTTTGGTGGGACGGAAGATAACGTTACAAACACCCATTTACCAGAATTTGCCGCGGTTAAAATACTAAAAAATTCATTAACGGAACAGTTTCCTTTTAGAATAAGACTCGTCACGCTGTCGTCGTTGTAAGCAGTTCGGCCCTGGCATCTCAGCGGATGGACCAAACAAGCGGGAGCTACGTGCCCTAGAACGGAGGATAACTAAAGGTCTCCCGCGTTGCCTGTATCCAGTTCCCCAAAACCAAAGGCGCCTTGGTCGATATCCTCTTCGTGCCCTCTGCTATTTGGCGCCTCACCACCCGACGCCGTTTCGTACTTTCCACTTGCTTTCAACCCTTGCAATCTATCAATGTACTTGTTATACTCCTGGCGTGCGGGGCTTCCTTCCGGCAGCTCCTGCGCGTATGCGAAATCACGGCGACGTTACTTACTCGTCAAAAAGACCGCAAGCAATTCGAAGCGTACAAATTACATTGATTTGTATCAATGGCCTAAATTGGGATGAGAGCATCGTAGGTCAATAGCCCCTTTCTCTTTGATTGGTGGTCTCCGTTGCTTTTTCTTGTAATAGTATTTTCTTTTCTTTTCTGGGGGGTGTCCCGTCGATATTGGAGTTAACGGCTAAAAATAAACCAGTGCAGTCGATGAACAAATTTAAAGACAAAATCATCAGGACACGAGTGGCCCGTAGCTCTTTTTGCCTGTCGATCTTCTTTGCATTTTTGTAATCATTCTTTCCTTGTATTTTGTAAACACAAACCTTATTCATGTCTCTCACTACTCCATGGAGGCCCAAAGTCGTGACACTTATTTTTCACACACACACACACACGCACACACACACACACACACACACACACACACACACACACACACACACACACACACACACACACAGATTTTAGCAAATTCATGTAGCAGGAAAGACAATCATGAATATGTAAAAAATTAAAAAGAAAAAGCAGTATTTCGACAGTCCGAGTACGTACACTTTGCTGACAAGTTGCTACAAAGAAATCCGTATCACGGCAAAAGAAAACACAAATGAGCGCTTGGCGGTATAAATTTGGCTGTTCCCATTGAATTTGTTGTTCTACCCCTCCCCCGAAACTTACGTTTTTCGTATGGCGGAACTTTTAGTATTTTTGCAATATTGATGGCCCATACTTAATGTCAAAATAAGAGGTCACTGAAGCACTGAAACAATTAGGGCAACTGTGTGGTGAAGGATGTAATACGTCATGTGCAAGTATACACACCGCGGCGGGGTATGACATCGGCAGTCTGTAGCAGCGGGTGCGCTGGTATGAATAACATAGATAGATAAGCGGGTCGCTAACTAGATGTATCAGGCAGAACAGCAGGAATCGGGGATAACCAATCAATACATGCGACCTGCTCCACCACATCAACCATCACCCGCCGATACTTGGTGTTTTGCAATATCGGTGCCCTCCCCTACGTCGGTGTCTTACTATCTGCTGCGTCGGCTGCGTGGAACATCAGCAACAGAAATAAACATATATATTAAGACGGGCTTACCACACCACCCGCGCGGATCCGGCGGGTCCCGTGGATCCCGCGAGCATCATCACACAATAGTGGCGGAATGTGCGACATTTGCTGGCCGCAGTTGGACTTGGGTTTCGTGTAGTTACCATAAAGCTTAAACACATATCATGAACCCCAAACAGTGGTCAAGTGCTGCCAAGTGCGCATATACTACAGACTCGAAGTAACAATACAGAATCCCCCCACCCGCCCCGGCACTCATTTTCCGCCAGAATCCGGTGCCTAAAACATCGTATCTACTCGGAACGGCCATATTATGCCAATTCAAACGAACTCAAGTGCGACACAAAAATGGAGGGTTGCGCCAGGCAGACAAAGACGGAACACGAGTGGTGTGTTATCAAATACGTGGTAGTCATACCGTGGACCCCCGCGTCTTTTAAGACTTCAGCACTGGAATACTGCTAGCGGGTCGGCTGCTTACCGGCGTCCCACCACGTCTCCCCATCGCCGTGTACGCCTCTCTCGCCGATTGTGCTCGTTGTCGGGCGAGGGCCGCAGACGGCTGGAAACCACGACAACAAGCCGAATAAATCACAACAAGAGCAATTCTTCGTAAGTTGGTCTTTAGTGCCGAGAAGAGCGCATAATTCAGACAAATCACAGTTACGCTACCGATACATAAATTCTATAATCAGACTTGCCACGATATCTTGAGACACCAAAAGTAAATATATCAGTTTACGCTGTTGCTTATCATAGAATATTCATCTTATAATTGAATAATTGATATACTTAATTGCAGGAAATTGACCATTGACAAGCCTGCGAGTGTATTCGTCCAGAGAGGGCAAGCAATGCGAACAATGCTGACGCGGGCACGCACCCCCGTCTGAGGCACGACCACGTGCTGCACGCCCTGCACCTCGCCTGCCCGCACTGACGGAAGTTTATCCGGCGACACGAAGTAGGGGCCCTGTCAAGAGCGGCGGTGTGAAGTGCACGCACCCTCGCTCTGTCAGCTGCTGTACATTATTATGGTTTATAGCACCGCAATGCGACCAGCCACTCAGAGGCGTTGGCGTTGTGTATTGAGACATATACACATCAAAAACAGTAGGAGCGTTATAGAGTCGGCATATGTGTGGTCTTGACTTTAAATACATGTTAATCGTCAGCTAATAATCATTCTCTTCCTAGTGCCAATAACATTGGTACCGATCTTAAATAATTTCAATATGAGCTGACAAGTTTAATATTTACGGAGCAGAGGCAGTCGCGGATCCGCGTGCGCGCACCTTGTCGTGGGTTTGTCCGTTGATGACGAGGTCCAGGTCGTAGGCAGCGTTGGGGCGGATGAAGCGCGCGAGGTAGGTTCCGTCCGTTCGGTCCTGCGCGACGAGGTGCTGTTCGAACGCGTTCCCCGAGCGAAGCACCACCGTCACGTTGTCACCGCCTGCGACATCCCAATGATAAGACACCAGCTGCCAGCCCAGTAAGATACCGACGACACGAGAATGAGGTGTCATACAATGCCAGCTTAAGGGCTACGTAGATAATCAAAAGTGAGCTGCTTGACTTCTCGGCAAGGATCACCACAGGCTATGGCTGGAACGGCGTCGCCGTCGATAGAAGCACGCTGATATTGTTGACAAGAGGTGCATAATTTCTCACCTGACGTCCGAACGACACCCGACGTGTCGTAACATTGAATGAGGACGTCGACGTATATCAGCGCCTTTCCCTTTGTGAGCCCACTCCCGGACACCTGTGGAACATGCCGCAAATAAGCACAGCCGAAGACGTCATCTCCGACGACGAAATAAACTGCACCTACTTTTCATGACTACCGACATCACGAAGCGGTGCAAGGCAGGTCAGTTTGAAAGAGGCTGCATTGCCAAGTATACCTGACTCTCGTGAGCATCACACGCGATAGACACTTTCATCGGAATCGTAACGACGTCGCTCCTACATTCACGAAGGCAGACAGTCAGTGGGCGTTGCAAGTCACACTTTCGCCGAACTTCAGCTGAACAGCCGCGTGACCGTGGCACGGGTGCGAGCGAGTCTGAAGGACGAGTGATAGCGAGCCGGATGGAGTGTATATGCTGGAAATATACTACGCACGTTGTGCGGCAGAGCTACGTACGAAGACGCAAACGGGGTGGGAGGGTATCGACCTCAGGGTTGCAAGAGAGGTGACTTGGTCATGCGAGCCGGACGCCTCCGTTCGTTGCCCGCTTAGAGTGATCACCACTAAGTCTTGTCCTGAAGCAACGACATACCAACGAGCCAAGTACATACGAAGGGGCGCATTCACATCAGCGGTGTCATATGCTTGAAGCGAAACAATAATCCCGACTCACTAACGACAAAACAACACCAAACATCGCAATCATTCGCGTGGGCAGCAGACGATGCGCACCTGCCAATAGATCACTGTGGTGATACATTATGTGAACGAGGAGGAGGCGCATTCCCACCAGCGTCCCCCGCGCCACCAGCCCGTGCTCCCCCTCGTGAATCTCGCTGATGCCGGTGACGGATGTGCTCAAATGCGCGCGCACCCCCTCGTCAAGAATCACCTGCATAACACACACGCAGACACAATCCCCCAATTATCAATCAATCTCACATACTAACAGACCAGCGATCTCTCACTCGCCTTGCTTCAGATGTTATCGAGTCGGTGTGGAGACACTTATTAGCACGGGGTGGTATGGCTTTGCACAGCGATGAGATACATGCTTTGGGATGGTGATGCACGCAATGACAAGAAGTAAAAGAGTTAAGAGCAGCGTGGGATGGAATCGCGGAACAAGGCCACAATGACGCGTGTTATCTTGGATGTGATGGATGATAAAGGCGAGGGAACGGATGACGTGGCAGAGTAAATGCTGGTATGGCACAAGGGTGAATGATGGGACAGCATGTATGGTTACTTAACGGCAAGGGATGGAATGAAATGGAGAACTGACTTTGATATTGCATGACAAGGCATATTGAACGGTTTGATGTAAAAGAGAGAAAGAGGATGGGACAAAGTGCGCTGGTATGACGTGACAACGGGCATTGAATGGGATGGTGTGATAGTGAGGGTTGGGATGGGCAAGGCGTGCTAGCATGGCGTGACCGGGCATGCGTGATGAGATGGCATGATGCTTGTTGCCAGTGCATAACGGAGGTGGTTGACCTTTCCACCGATGGCAGTTGCCGCCAGCTCCCACGTGTCCAACTTCAGCTGCGTCGCTGCATCCTGATCGAACGCGACGCCTTCAATGCGCACCGCACCGTCGCCGACGCGGATACCCTGCTGTCTGACCGAAGCGCCGCTGAGCTTCAATATGCCGGGTGTGGCGTCAGGGACGGGCGAGGGCGACGACACCAACATCGACACCTGCCAAAATCACACGAGTCACCCCAGCCCAATCATAGCAAGCGACAACATAGAAAGCGGTATGATGGGGGTAGGTGGGAGGGTGGCGCGCCTGCTTGGCTCCCCCACCGCAAGGCAGCTCCAAAACGAAGTTGTCTGAGCACCGACCGTCGCCTTGAGCCTCGCATTGCTCCGCCGTCATCGCTCGGTAGAGCAGCCAGCCCGCGGAATGCCGAGCGGAAGCGCCCTCTTTCAGAAGCTCCGCACCGAGAGTGAGACTCACCTTCGCACCGCCCGCTTCCCCTGCAACCACCTAGAAGAAGACCGACGACACACACGGAAGCACAAGCATACATACACACACAGTCAATACGCACACTTATTCACCCACTCTCAACTCAAATTATAACATACATACGCACACGCTAGCACACGCACGCACACGCACACACACACACACACACACACACACACACACACACACACACACACACACACACACACACACACACACACAAAACACGCGCGCATTTCCGCACACCCACACACATACATAAAAGTCTCCATCAACATTTGCTCAGTGGCTGCCCACAATAGCTGACTCGCCTGAAACAGCTGCCCACCGGCCTCATGATTGCCAACGGTCGGTAATGCTGCCGCAGTGGGATGACAACTGGTGTCGTCACCAGGTGTAAAGAGTTTGGAGGACCACATCAAAAGAAGCCACTCCCGTCCCTCCATGACCACCTGCGTGCAAGACAAATGGAATGAGTCATCACTGAGAGCCACAGTGAGCGAACGACAATACCCATACGGCACAGTCGCTGACATGTGCTTGACTCACTGACTCCTATTCTTTCTGAATGCATCCTTGAGTGTATGGGGTGCCGCATGCCAACAACCTGAAGGCTCTCCCCTGGCCGTGGAATGCGATCGATGCTGAAGACGGTGAAATCCCCTCGCCTGAGGAGCACCTCCTCACTTGGCGCGCCTACTTCAAGCATGGTCACATCCTGGGTATTGCATCATTCGAAATCCGTAATTTGCATGGGCATGTGCAACGTCAGCATCGCCCCTTCCCTCCTCAGACAAACACTCACACACGCAAATACACACACACACACACACACACACACACACACACACACACACACACACACACACACACACACACACGCACACACACGCGCGCACGCGCACACACATGTACACACACGCACGTACACACACGCACGTACAAATACACACACACACACACACACACACACACACATACATAGAGTTGGTTGGTTGAGATACCGAGGACAATTGATTGCGACATAGCAGCGCCTGCTAGAAGCAGCGTGCAGCATAAAGCTGCTTTTGGGGTTGATTCGTGGGAGGAAGTGTTGCCCACCTGACACTGTGGCCTGTCTAGCAGAAGATACAAAAGGCAAACGGAGAGTCCCCACGGAAGCCCCATCAAAATAGCCCACAGACCGCCACCGCCGCTCCGACCTCGACTCGACTCCTGCTGCTGCTGATACTGCAGCTCACTCGCCAGCGACTTGCGGTGCTTTTTCGCCTCCGCGCTCTTGTCGTCCCCGTAGTCCGTCGCCTCCGCGCACTGTTGTGCGTCTTGGAAGCGCCGCATCGTTCGTTGTCACCCGTACAGGTACAGACGAGTGACTCGGTTCGTTATTTGGCCCTCCGGCTGCCGCGTCGGGTTGACGGCCGTGAAGCAATTTCCCGGATTGAAGATAACTCTGTCGGGAAGATGGTGCGACAGGCCAAACGTTGGGCGCGGTGAACTCGTGACGCTGTGAACAGGCCTACGATGAGTAGTTCTCTCTTTCGTGCGAGAGCGTCGACCGTTTTGGACGGCAGTTGACGGAATGCCCTCTCGCGCGCTTCATATTGTTGAAGTATCTACAGCCGTGTACACAATCCCAGATTGTACTGGTACTGCATCTTGTATCACATAGCAATATCAGACAGTTACGGGTATATTCTGCCCGTACAGCACGCATTATGAATCGACAGGCAGCTGTCAGTCATAGTTAACCATCATAACTGCCAGCCATAACAGCACCGGCTAAGCACAGACAGTGGCCTGATAGCAATGAGGCTGCGCCCTCCTGACATGGAGCACTATTTATAGTCACTCTCAGGTGACTCTTGAAACCATTCTCTTTCTCACTTTCACCTTTCAGTCTCAGTTACCCTTGCACCTTCTATAGGTTATGGGCCCTCACACGAAGTAACTTAGCTAACTCGTCGAAAAACACCATCAGCGTACCTTTTAGCTTTGTTAGACTTCCAATACAACACAGAATAGTGTGCTGATCGACAACAAGGGTAATCCAACAAGGAACGGTTCAACTCATTCGTAATTTCAACTCATTACTAGTTTCTTCATAACACAGATCTCGTATTGCTCTCTGCGACCAAATTCTAAAGTCAGTAGCAATAGTACCTCAAAAATCATTTTCTCAACGCCTCAACACATCCTCGTGCGCGATTTTACCCGTCGACAAATACCTTTCACTCGTTGCGCCTAGATCTTCAAGTCAATAGTGATACCTTTCGAAAATCTTTATCGACAATCGACGACAAATACCATCATCGACGTCGAAAATTTTCATTTTTTTCTTTGTCCGGAAATACTACTAACCCTAACCTCACTCCAAGCCTTTTCAATGTCGTCCCCTTCCTCTCCTTCACAGGCAGACAAAAATGAATCATTACTATCGGCCTTCATGGAACAAGTTACCATGTCAGCCCAGTCTTCTAAGAAAATCATTGATACCAACAAGACCCCCAAACTCCCGGAAAAACCTACATGGTCAGACATGATTGCTTGGGTGCACTCCTTCAAGGACTTCACACGTTCTCATAAATTCGATGCAGCCTTGTCTGGCAAAGGCACACCTGCCAACCAGCGCGACATGTTCCACTGTCTTTCTGCAGCCGTGCGAGAGTGCAAGGCAGCCCACACGGAGATCGAGCTCGCCCTGCCTATCAACGTGCTGGATGATGACAACACCTCCGAGACCTTCCATGGGACCTTGGCATGGCGCAACATTATATCATGGATTCAATTGGAAGAAAATTGCGCTGCGTGTCTTGCCAGCACAGTTCTAATGTCTCGGCAACTTCCGTCGCAGCACATTATCGAGTTCATCAACAGCAAAGATGCAGCATGGCGTACCCTCATTCGCTTGAGCAGAGGTTGCAGTGACCAGGCTTTTGCCGACCACCATGTTATCCCACATATTGATGGCGCGGCTTATCCCAACCTCCGCATCTTTCTCAAACGTCACCGCCGTATGAATCCGGACGAACCGTGGGCAACTTTTCGTAACATCATCCTTGAAGACCCCGCTGCTGAGCGAGATGACCCCGCCGAAATCTGTCCTCCTGTCACGGCTTTTGTGGCTTCACCTACCCCACACCAGGCCCAGCACCTTGATAATCCTCGTCATGTGAGAAATCCCTGCGAGAGATGTGGCAGATCAAACCACAATCATTCACGGTGCTGACAGCGCAGACACGTTGATGGACGACCCTTATCCGACCCACCCCCGATGACGCGACCTGGACCTCCGACTCGACCAACTGCGAGAAATGATTCTTGGTCCACGGATGGCACGCAGGGAAATAACATGCAGCGCCGGACACCGTCGGAACCTCGGGTCATGCTTTCGGCTGGACAACTAGTAGGCTATGTGGATTATGAGGATTTCTGCTTCGCCATGACCACGCCAGTATTGCGTGACATATCCTCTCCAAGCTCTGGGTACGACTTTCCACCCATGATATTCCATGAGCCACAAGTGAAACCCCAGTCCCAAGACCTCAAAGAGCCGGTGCACACGTACTTACCTTCAGCTCTCGCAGCCTCCACCAGCATGCCTGCACCAACGGACCCGCAGCCTGTCATTCGCGACTCCTTATGCGTGACCCCTGATACCACTGCGGATCTACAAACCAGTGCACCACACACTCATATCGATGATACACCTACCAGCGCTGCTCTGTGGGATTGGAGCATGGTTCCCTCCGCCGTGACCACTAACTCGGCATCCACGGCGAGCAGTCTCCCGGATCTCACCGAGGCTTATCACCCGGATGATTACACCACCGAGTCGCCGCGTAGCCCTTTCGATTGTGGACCTTTGCGCTGTCAGCACCGGCGCCGCGAGACACGATTTCTGTTACATTGCGAGACATCCCTGTCACACCACTGCCAAGACACATCGAACACTGGGTCAGTTTCTTCTCCGGCGGGCTGGTACCGCTACTGGCGGGTCATCTGCAAACAGGAGGAATGGTGGGCATTTTCTCTGGCACCTGTGATTCTCCCGATGCGCTCGCAATTCTGGATCAACGTCTTCTTGCTCTCCATGCCATCTACCCCCTGGGGCTACCGCGTTCTGCCATCTCTCGGTGGAGGGAGCGCTTACCTGGTTCAATATTGACCACCCCCTTCTCATCATGGACGGCCCTTCCACCAGTTACTTTTCTCGAGACTGGACAATGCTACCCTCCGGACAACTACGAGTCTCTTCATTCCATCCTGAAACATATCAGGTTTTTGGCCGACACTCAGATGAATTATCCCACTTACCTTATTGAGGGCGGCAACGAGGACGAGACCCTTCCAGACATTATTGGAGCATTGGGCAGCCCTTTACGCGTCAAGGCTACTTCACTTGGTTCAACAGCTACTCGAGATACGATTGTGTGGACTAATTTTGGACGACAATGGGAGATTATGGATCACTATATCAGCATGAGCACCCCCCCCAAGACAGTGGTGGATATACTACACCTCGCGGGGGCAGACCACTCTTCATGGAGGGGCTTACCTGGCACGACTGTTCTTCCCCGGATTGCGAATTCTCTCCACAACTCGAAGTTTTGCCTTCGGAGCGACGGCAGTCCATGACCGGGAATGTTCATCACTGGACAAAATGACAACACGACCAGTTTCAGTTCTCCATCGCCAGTACTGCAGGCGTTAGCTAAGTGGTTTGACACGTCGGCCATTCAGCTCATCAGGACAGCTCCTTCCTCCTCTGATCTGTTGCCATCTTTGGCGGATTGTATGGACATGAACATCAGTACTTGGCTTATGGTGGCTGCCCGCGATATGCCCCGCCTACCTACGGATGTGGCCATAGTCTTCATGGCCAAGGCTGATACCCCGTTACATCTTCAAGTCCAGATTGTCGACGGAGGAGCTTCCAGATTTATCAATGCCAACCGACATGAGTTCCACACCTACACTGACCTTCCACCTGCAAGTCGCTACAAGCTCAGTGGTGTCCCTGCTACAGTGCATGGTTATGGCACAACGATGGAGATTTACACCGCGCAGGACGGGCGTCAAGTTCGAACTACCCTGAATGATGTACTTCATGCACCTGATTTCGTGCAGTATGCCCCCCACGGGATTTCTAAACTATTCAGCCAAGGACGAGCCCAAGACGCCGGAGCCACTTTTACCTACGCTGACAAATGCTACATGACACTATCGACTGGAGCAGTGATTCCTATCCGAAGAATCCCTGAATGGGGCTTATACGGTTTAATGGCAGAACCGATCATGCCTACACCTTTACTCCGGTCCTTACCTTCAGTGGTCCTACTCAGTGGGGCTTCCCGCCTCACAGCCTAGTTATGGCATCGCCGTCTCGGCCACATTCATCATGATGGCATCTGCAACACTATCTCGAGATCCACTGGAATACGTGGCTCTCTCAGCAAGGCTGAATTCTGTGCTCCGTGCGCAATCGCCAAATCCTCCGTGGCGGCCCGTTGTCGGGACCCCGGGTCACGGCATCAGGCTCCTTTCCACACCCTCAACATGGACACATGGGGGCCTGTGGAGACATCACTACATAGCAATAATCAGTTCTTCGGAGCTTTCTGCAGAGGGACTTCCTTTGCCATGGGCCAGCCTATCAAATCTACGAGCCAAGTACTACACGTCCTCTCGGAGCTACTCGCAAGAATTGCGAAATGGGGCCACAAGGTCTCCTTTATTCGGGCTGACAATGGGGCTACCTTCAGGTCTGTTGCTTTCCAGCAATTATGTGCCACCCACGATATCGAGCTTTCCTTCTCGGCACCATACAGCCCTCACCAGAACGCACTGGCAGAACGACCATGGAGAACACTGGCCGAAATGGCCAGATGCTTATTATCTACAGCGGGTCTACCTCGCTCTTATTGGGAATTTGGCTTCAAGCACGCTATCTTTATCCATAACAGAACCTATCGAACAGGGGTCGCTGGCATACCTATTACTTTGGCCCTGGACATTATCCCAGACCTCAGCACCACCAAGATATTTGGCTGCAAGTCATACGTTCATGTGGATGCTGCCCTACGCCGTAAACTCGACGACAAGGCTTGGGAGGGTATTTATGTGGGGAACTCACCTGATTCTCCCGCCTGGCTGATATACAACCCGACGACCAAGAGAACGGTAGCCAGCCGGAGTGTTATTTTTGACGAATGTGAGCTCCTCTCCCACTTCCCTGATCACGTCCATGACACGGGGAGCATCTTACCTTTCCAGGAGCCCACGGACTTAGCGGAGGTAATTTACGACGGACGAACGAAGACCGCGAGATCTCCTCCACGACATGCTGTAGATTCAGACTCAGACGAAGACCATCCTGGGGACTTTGCACCTACCATCCTGGACTCATCCTTAACGCCGGAGACACTCCGCCAGGACGTGGTCGTGGCCTGGGAAACCACTTCCAGTCCCGCACCTCTAGCAGATTCCGCCTCTTCGACACGAGGAGAGAATATCTCTCCACCGGTAGCACATGACCAACCACCTGGCCCTTCTGATACTATGGCGGCGACAACATTACCGACTGATGACCCGGACGAGACAACTGTCATATCTACACCTACACCTGATCAACATCTACGACGCGGAACGAGACATCGATTACCTTCATTCAAATTACGGGACTCCGGTGACAGCTTATTGACAGCCCTACCTCATGATACCCTTAACCTCGCGGGCCAACATGTGACGGACGATCACCTTCATATGCATTGGGCAACTGTTCTCCTGGCAGAAGCTCCAGGCCTTCCACGTGAATCCACAGAATCCGTCATGACCCTTCTTCAACATGGGCCTGCAGAAACATATATAGAAAGTAACAACAACATAACTCCTAAAACAATGAGAGAGGCACTCAATAGCCCTAAAAATAAAGAATGGAAAGCAGCGATCAAAAAGGAATATGATGGAATTCGTGAGAGGAACGTCTTTCGAGTCGTCCCTATTCCTGCTGGCAAGCGAGTCCTCATTACTAAGTGGGACTTCACTATCAAGAAAAACAAGGACGGCTCAATTCGCAAATACAAGGCCCGATGGGTTGTCAGGGGACTCGCCCAGCGAGAAGGCGAGGATTTCGACAAAAGCAAATTATATGCTCCTGTGGTCAGTTTCTCCTCCGTCCGCACAGCCCTGGCCATGGCGGCCCAATGGAAATGGCCCATCTATCAACTGGATGTTGTGGCAGCCTTCTTATATGCAGACATTAACGAGGAATTATATATCAGTTTACCAGAAGGATTTAAGGAATTTGACAGCACTGGTACAGAAGTATTCGGGCGCCTCCAGAAGGCACTCTACGGCACCAAGCAGGCAGCTTATGAATGGCGCAGTAAATTCGACAAATTTTTGACCTCACACGGATTCATCACGTCTACTGGTGACCCTGGCGTGTACCTCCACTGGTCCTCGGTACAGCAGCCTACCTTGTTAGGCATCATCTTGGTCTACGTGGATGACCTGATTGTTTTTCCTTCTTCAGAAACGTGGATGAACAGACTACGCGACATGATCCGATCTACCTTTGACATTACCGATGAAGGAATTTGCACTTGGGTTTTGGGCATGGGCATAGACCACAACCCTGATGGATCTATTACTCTGCACCACGAGAAATATATTCAAGACATGCTCCAGCAGTTCAACATGACCTCTTGCAATCCTGTGATCTTACCTTGGAGCAGTGGTGATGAATTCAATTTTTCTCGAGACGATCAGCCCCTCCCTGAGGGCATTCCTTATAGCAATCTCGTTGGATGCCTCTTGTGGACTGCTGTCTGCACCCGTCCGGACATTGCGGCTATTGTATCCTGCATGTGCAGATTTGTCTCCAAGCCCCAGCTCTGCCACTGGACTGCTGCTAAGCGCGTCCTCCGTTACCTGAATGGCACATCCAACCGAGGGATTTCATTCCAGCATCACCCTTCTGGTATCGTGCTCAGCGCCTTTGCTAATTCTACGTGGGGCAGTGATCCCTCTTCTTCTATGTCAATCAGTGGCCAGATTGATTACCTTGGCCCGGCTGCAGACGGGGACTCCCCCCCCCTCCAAATTTCGCCTATCTCTTGGCGTTCAGCCCTTCAATCGGTAGTTGCCCAGTCGACTTGTGAAGCTGAATACATTGCTGTTGCGTCCGTCAGCCAAGAGATCCTTTTCCTCCGTCAGCTGGTCACAGATCTGGGATCTCCTCCTACCTGCGCAACCGTTGTTTTCTGTGACAACCAGTGCGCCATCCAGAACGTCACCCGCGGTTGTACATCCCGGAAAACAAGGCACATTGCTCTCAAGTACCATTTGTCGCGGGACTTGGCTGCCAAGAACGTTATTCGGATGGTTTATGTCCCAACTGCTGACAATTGTGCTGACATCCTCACGAAACCCGTTCCTTCAGCTACAACACACCGCCTGGTGTCCAGATTCATGACCTACGCTGGCCATGACCACCAGCCATTATCTTAGACTCTGTCTCATTTTCTGGTTTTGTTTACCACGGTTGAGGAGGGGTGTTGAAGTATCTACAACCGTGTACACAATCCCAGATTGTACTGGTACTGCATCTTGTATCACATAGCAATATCAGACAGTTACGGGTATATTCTGCCCGTACAGCACGCATTATGAATCGACAGGCAGCTGTCAGTCATAGTTAACCATCATAACTGCCAGCCATAACAGCACCGGCTAAGCACAGACAGTGGCCTGATAGCAATGAGGCTGCGCCCTCCTGACATGGAGCACTATTTATAGTCACTCTCAGGTGACTCTTGAAACCATTCTCTTTCTCACTTTCACCTTTCAGTCTCAGTTACCCTTGCACCTTCTATACATATCACCCTGCTATTAATTAATTATCAAAATCTCTTACAAGAAAAAGCGATGTAGGCCACCAAGGAATAAGAAGAGAAGAGGGAAACCTAAGCCCGAGGGAGGGGAAGACATGACCTGCCATTTACTTATTTACTGCTCGTCACAAATATGAGTAACACTTCTAACAAGAAAAAGCAGGGGAAACCAAGCACTAATTCCGAATTTATTACAAGAAAATAGCAGCATAAGCTACCAAGCAAAAAAAAGAAAAGAGGAAAAAACCGAGCACTAATCATCAAAACGGAAAAATAAGGAGGAAAAACCCAACGACATGGAGGCACAAATAGGTATCTGTACAAGTACTTGTGAATCAGCTCAAGCATGTGACCACATAGCCTTACATCCCATCTGTCTTTTGGTTCCCCTCCCCTTTCTTTCCTGTCCGTGTTCGTGTCGTGCTTCTCGTAACTCAAGTATCTCGAATCTGTAGCGGAAGTTGACATTGCATCGATGATTTGCAATTAGAAATACCGCCGCTACCCGTTCTACACTCCTCCACAAATTTGCGGACAAGACTTCGCACCTTCGCAAGCAAAAAATGTAATCATCATACGTCAATTTCATTGACAAATTTCCTCAAATCCTAGGCAATGCTTTGGCGCCCAAAATGGAATGCGCCGACAACTACGGGGGGCGAATTCGAGCATTGCCGGGCTTGTGTACTTGGGGTTATCGCGCCCGCACCCGTGCGGCACGCTCGTTGAAACAGTCGCCATGCTGGTTAGACAAAAAGAGTAACGCGCGCACAACGCCGCAATATGAATGCTTATGCGACGGTCACGCAAATATAATGCATGGGCGACGGAGGGAGGAGGTGTTGGGCAGGCTGCTGTGGGGGAAACGCACAAAATCGCGTATGTAGACTTACCACCGATATGCGCACAACCCAAGGGCAAGCCGCTTTCGGCCAAAATGTTCAAACGATCATAACTTACTCAAATACGGTCAAATCGTTTTCAAACAGGTACCGTTGGACGCGTTTTTTCAATGCGCGTCGAACGCTATTACTTGAGAATTCAAATACCCACCAAAAAATTTCCATGAATTATTTTGATTTCCACATTATTTCTGCAAAGCTTAGCCGCAGTGCCAAGTAACACCCGTCGAATTCGACTCACCTCATGATGCGATTTGTGCGGGGTTTGTCGATATATGTTTACCAATTCTTCATTCCTATTGACTTCCGAGCCTAATTCCCGACGCGTGCCACGCGCGGGGCGGGTGTGGTTGGCACAAGCACATACTCAAGCATTCCAAACACCACCGTCAACGTGATGCGTCCCTAACGGCCAAGTTGGACCTCGCCCCTCCCCTAAGCCAAATCGCCCTCGCATGTTTACGGCGTGCAGTGTTTATCCAAACTTACGCCATGTGCATTTTTGCTCGCTTGCTTTCCAAAAACATCACCCATGCCTGCGGCGTGAACTTCCGTGCTCTATTCACACACCCGCAAACCAAACTTCGCGCATTGAACACGGCTACTCTTGCCTCCAAAAAGTCCCCAAAAATACGGTTATGTGGAACACGGAGTAACATGCAGCTGGGTATGAGCGTTTGAGCAATGCCCAAGCGTGGCGCTCAGAACGACGTGTGTAGTTCAGACAATTTCAGGCGAATTTATGGCCTTAATTCAACAAACTCCACCCACAACACCCGCTATAAGCTGAGGTCAAACCACCCTGGATGACGGTTGACTGCTTGCTTCCAGGCTCTCCTACAATTGGGTGGTACTCGGGTGTCGTTGTGCTCGACGGGGTGAGAGGGGAGCGTGTTCTTGACTAAGTTATGTTTAACATACCCCATGTCCGGACTTTTGTGGAGGAGTGTACGTCGTAATGCGAACTACAATTTTTTTCGTGGAACACAGTTTGGGGGGGAGTTGCACATTATCGCAACCTGGACTTTCCAAATAATGTAAATCTTGAGATTACAAGGCCGGGCTTGAAATCGCTTCACACGCACACGCATACTGCATGGGCTTCCTCATTACAGAGATGCACAACCGGAACCTGTAACAGAAGTTGACAAGGTGCAGCGATACGACAGACAGTGCCCCGTGCCCTCTTCCTCAGTTCTACCTGTATAGATGGCCAGTGACTGGCGGTTTACAGAAACAGCGTCAGCATGTCATATCTGACTGCGCTCGAATGGGTTGAGTTTTGACGGTCGGCATTACGTCAACAATGTGCCACGCCGTCCATCGAGACCCCACCCACACCCACAAAGAAAACACAAGTGGGAGGTGAGAGGAGGAGGGTGGGAGCTCAACACATAGCGCGACCTTTCATCGCAAACATCGCGCATGCATTGAGGTGCTACCCCGACGGAACGGTCACAGCCACGACTACATCGACAAAGAAGACAATAAGAGAGAAAGAAAGAGAAAAGGGGAAGGAAAGGGAGGAGGAGAGGGAAGGTGGAGCTAGCGAGCGCCTTGTAGGCCTCCCTCGGATGGGGGCCGCCATGCGAGGGTCTCCTGGTAGTAGCAGTAGCCTCCTTCCTCGTCTTCCTCCTCCTCATCGTCGCTGCCGAGCCCGATGGTCAACATGTCCTGCAGTGTGGTGTTCTCTCGCAGCAGTCGCGCGTTGTCCTGCGCCAATTTGGACTTCTCCGCCAGTAACGCCTCCAACTGACACGCCATGAGGTCGGTAATGGGGTCTGGCTCCGGCTCAACGGCACGACCTCCTCCCCCTTCCCCTCTCTCACTCCCACCTCGACGCAGCAGCGAGTTCTCTTCACTCAGCGCAGAGCATTTGTTGGCCGCGTAGCGCAGCTCCGCCTGCAGCCGCATACACTCCTCCTGCATCCGCTTAAACTCGGCCTCGCGCGCTGCCACCTCTTGCGACATCTGCGCAACCAGCTCCTCCTGCGCCTTCCGCGCGCTCTTGGACACCGGTGTGGCTGTCGGAGGGTGGCGCCGGCCGTTCCTGTGACCCCCGGCCGGCGAGGACACCACCTCCGTCGATGCCACACCCCTATGCACGGCACAGCTCAGTGGAGCAGAGCCGTCATTGCCCCACCGTGCCTGCTCTTGCTCCCGGATGTTGATCCTGCTGCCACTGTCAGCATCGTCCTGAACCTCACCCCCCTCTTCAGCAACCGGAGAAGATTCCAGCATGCGCGCCACTTCATCCAAGTTCTGAAACCCTTCCAACCACTGCTCAATGGTTGTGTCCACCGCTTCCGCGATATCCAGACAAGTCTGGCCCACCTTGTTAATGGCGTCAAGCCCAAGGTCCATTATACCGGGGGAGGAGCGGCGTGGGGTGCCTGAGATGCGCTGCAGCGCGTTGAGGTCCATCCCTTCGATGTCTTCAGACGATGCGTTGAGCACAGCTGCGCGAAAGTGCTGCTTGAAGGTGTCCTGGATGCGCTGGAAGCGCTGGGCCAGCTGGGACTTGGAGTCGGTGGATGAGGCGGAGGCTGGGAGGGAAGCAAGGGAGTTGGTCAGGAACGCCGGTTGAAGCAGCATCATGGAAGAATTGTGATATAGGAGCGCCCAGGAAAAATAATAATAACACAATTCAAAATCGCAAATACATTTTGTATATAGTTTTTAACCGACAGACGGTGTTTGGCTTCGTCAGGTCGAGCCGCTCACCTGTCGAGCCAGACGTCGTGCGCTGAGTATGTTTCACCTCTGTCAACTGTTCATCGAACCACTTATCGGTGGTTCCATTGCTGGCGAGCTCAGTTTGGAAGCGCGTGGTGGGGGAGAGAGCGTTGGGCTTGGGTGCGTCGTCGTGGTCGCACCGCGCTGCCCCGCCGCCGATGACCTCCAGCGGCGCGGGCTTGACCGGAGCAACTCCGTTGTTCTCGATATCCTTAAGCACGCGCTTCTCATCTGCCACACTATTTGTCGTCTCCGTCGCCTCCTTCAGCCGTACCGCACCCAACGACTTCCCCTGATGCGCCGTTCTACTCCGTCGCCGCTGTAAAGCAACAACGCCTCCTTTCGACGCCGCGCTCGCCATCGATGTTCGGACTCGCTTTCCTTTCGTGCCGATTATTCCTACCGCCAGGCTGTAGTCTCGCGAGCTTTTTCCTTGTCTCGCCCAGAACGTGTTTCTCGTTGCTACTGGTATTGTTGACTACGGCGAAGGAGGTACTGGACGACTTGCCGTCGAGACGATTGTTAGATGGCTCGATGACTCGCTTGACCCCTCCGCCAGCACGCAGCACACCGTCCTGTCGCGGAGCCGGGAGAGGAAAATAAAAATTAACAGCCGTAGACGGTTAAAGTCAGGCTAATGCGAGGAAATTGGGAATTATGTACTGCAATGACACAAATATCCTCGCGATTGTCACGTCGTTTGCGACCAATACTGTCACTCCTTTTCGACAGGGACGGGACAGTCCGGAAAGGGTACGGCTCCGCCGCAGCCGAGACAGCAGCTGACACCAGATGCTTGGACGACGTTTTCAGCGCACCTCTGTTGAAGGAGGAGTAACCAGTCCACTGTGTTAACCCTTGGGTCCAGCCACCCGTGGTGTATGTAGAGGGCAAAGGGTGTGCTCACTTTAGTCGCAGTAGTACAGCATACTATTTGCCCCTGCACCCTGCAATGGATAGCTCGTCGGTCGGCTTTCCCTTGTCTTCTCTATCTACAATGTGATCGAGCTACCCAAACGCTGGTAAGGGAAACCAGACGGCTAGCTGCACTTCCACGACAAGTAACGTTTGGGGTTGGGCAACAAAAGGTCGACAGTGGGCGACCTTGTTGTGCAGAAACGCCAGTCGAGGCAGAGGAACGGTACGGGTGTGTCTACAAGCGTATACTACCCAGGTACCTGTACTTGGGAGTCCAGACTTCGATGAGAGTCCAGCAGAGTAGACCAGATGATGACACGACAAGAAATTTGAAGCCGGATGATGAGCCGGTGCCAGGTGTGCTGAAGAAATAGTACTTAATCCAGAATTCCATGCCTATTTTCATAATACTCGTATCTGGAATCGTAATCGAAGTACATACATTAATACTTTAAAAGCACGCGTCGATGCGATTTCTTTTACTGTACGTTTATGGATACATGCTCCTATTTTAAATGTTGACATCGCCAAATTAATTCCAGGACATTGATCGGACGGTGACAAGAAGCTCGACCACACTCCCCGTACAAAAATCGCGATATGTCGGCGATTCGGCGGCGCTATCATTTGCCCGGGGAATTGGGCAACCATTAATGCTGACAAGCCCTTATTGGCGTGGCGAGGTTGGCAACGACAGTCCGAGCAATGCTATGATGTGGGGCAGCGGGTTGCGGGAGGCCCACTTGTCCGGAGTGCTCGACGGAGACACTGTCTGGCATAGCTTCACTCAGGATATCCTTCTTTTCCCGTCTCTATACAACCGTTCTAATGGCTTTCACTAGCTCGAGAAGCGCGAGGGCGATCTGTGGCCCCTCCTTTCCCGGTCGACAGCCGCTGCTACGGGCGGAGCGTTGCTGCGGCGTAGCCAGCGTGCGGCCTCAGTCACAACGGGAGGGAAATCCACTCACTAGGCGAAACAAACAATGCGCAAAGCTGAAGGCTGCGGTGAGTGTGTGCTGAGGGCTGCCTGGGGCGCTTATCGCTCGACAGCCTGCCCGTTGCCGTTCCGACTTCCGACAACTCGGCGCTGTTCGACCTGACGCCCCCATGTTCTGGAGCAAGTAAACTACATGCTATTATATGTGCGCTACTCATCGCGAACAAATTGTTGTTTTGCACAGGCCGAGGACAAGACTATTAGCATCTCATCCGGTTCGGCTCATGCCGGCCCAGCCACCGACTCGCTGACAGCGGAGGAGGAGGACCTGTTGAAACAGGGAGACGCGTTCGCCAGTCTGGTGAGTTGTTGAGGATAACGGCGTAGCACTGCGCTGTAAACTGCAGCATTGTCCTATTCATTGGGAAATTTTGAAGTTCGTTTCGATTGCTTATATAAACAGGTCAAAATGGCGGTTGAAAAAGACCCAACGCTCGCAAACGTGGCGCCCACTTCGTCACCCAGGAAGCCCCCTTGGCTGCGCCAACGAGCACCTCAGGTGAATGTGTTGTGTGTGTGTGTGTGTGTGTGTGTGTGTGAAGGAGGGGGTGTGTTGGCTGTGAGCGGAGGAGGAGCTTGGATGGCGTGGCTTGCATTGACAACCTAGGCAATGCGGGATGCTCACTGGGCGTGGGCTTTCGCTGTTGCGTGATAGGGCGAGAGGTTTGAGTACTTGAAGGATCAGCTCAGTGGTCTGAAGCTGGCTACGGTCTGCGAGGAGGCGCAGTGCCCCAACCTTGGCGAGTGCTGGAACGGTAGCACCGGGACTGCAACCATTATGATCCTAGGTAGGATGACACCGCCAGCTAGAGCTTAGTCTTTGAGCAGCGATCGAAATGTGTACGCCACCATTGGCGTTTTGGTACTTGCGGCTACGCATTGCATGACGTGGCTTTATGGTCATTCTCCAGGTGACACATGCACCAGGGGTTGCCGCTTCTGTGCAGTCAATACTGCATCCACACCAGCCCCACCTGACGCAATGGAGCCGGAGAACACTGCAAAGGCAAGCACCGCTATTCTGTGAGGATAAAGAGAAATGCGTGTGCGAGTTGCTCCCTTCGAAGTCGCCTTATACCCTCAATGGTATGGAAAGCAGGCTATCGCGGATTGGTCGGTTGGGTACATTGTAATCACATCCGTGGACCGAGACGACATGGAGGACGGGGGCGCTGACCACTACGCGCGCACTGTGAAAGAAATAAAGCGCCTGAGGTCTTGCAACCCCTTGCCTCCCCCGGAAAAGCTTTTCATCCAAAATTGGCTTACGATTGCTGTCCGGTTCTGTCAGTACCGTGAATGAAACTGCCTTTTCTCTGCAGGCCGAGCATGCTGGTGGAGTGCCTGACCCCCGACTTCCAAGGGGACCTTGACGCCGTACGCCACCTTGCTGGCTCTGGGCTGGATGTGTTTGCGCATAACATTGAGACGGTGGAGCGGCTGCAGGTACTACCCCACCTGCAGAGCTCAATCATACCCTCTCCTCTCGTCAGCTGTGTCGTTTATTTGTCAGAGGTGCCTTGTCTCCATTGGCCTGTGTTTGAGGACCGCATGCGCGTGCCGCAATGTTGATGCTGTGCAGAAACGAGTGCGTGACCCTCGGGCAGGGTACGAGCAGTCGTTGAGTGTGCTGAGGGCCGCCAAGGAGAGGGGGGTGTATACCAAGTCGTCGATCATGCTCGGGCTTGGCGAAACAGATGAGGAGATGGTGCAGACCATGCAGGACCTCAAGGCGGTGGGCGTGGACATTTTCACACTCGGGCAGTATCTCCAGGTGTGTGCGTGATACCCACAACGCAGGCTCTGAGTGACACCAGGTGGTTGACATGCGCACTGACCATGCCGGGGCTCGCTCTGTGTATTATGACGCGTTAACATTATGTATGCCATCACCACAGCCAACCAAGCGCCATCTGGAGGTTGTGGAGTATGTCACTCCGGAGAAGTTTGACTATTGGAAGAAGTTTGGGGAAGAAGTTATTGGGTTCAGGTGAGCTGCTTCCGTGTTGTGATTGCTTTGGTGGTGGTGGAGTCCAAGCGCGTCGATTCCGTCTTGTCTGTACACGGCCCTGGTGACCTTTGTCGTAAACTGCTTTGCACTCGGCAGCCTCCTGCCACCGTGCTTGATGGGCTCAATACCGCGCTGATACTTGCAGGTATGTGGCTTCGGGGCCGCTGGTGCGCTCCTCCTACAAGGCAGGCGAGTTCTTTATGGAGGCAATGATCAAGGACGACCGCAGCTCTCCGTAAACGCCACATCAGGGCAGCGGAGGCAATGACTGAGTCATCACGGCAGTAACTTGTCGGTGAGCAGCTGCATTTCACTGTGCAGAGCGTAAGGGAAGCGGGGTGGTTGCCTGCGCAGGGGAGGTTCGCAGTCATTTGATGTGCTTGCAATTGAAAGCACCTCATTCTGTCATTGTCATCTGCCGACCAGTCAAGTCTGTTGCACAAAAAGACGCCATACAACCGAGATTGGGGGGGGGGGGGGGGGAAGGGAGAGAGGGGGGGGGGGAGGGGCTCTGAAAAAATATATGTGGTATCGGCTACACGACATCTAACGGCGCTATGTGCAATGCTTACTAAGTTTGGATCTCTTCGATGGGCATCATGTTCCTTGAAGTTCGGTCCTACCTTACTCAGCACCAGCTCGCGTTGGTCTGATCATATGTGTGACGATGATGACGATATAGGCTTGGCAGACTCACACAAACTACTCATGAAGATTTTATAAAATTTCGTTAGCGCCTGAATGAACCAATCCATGATATCTTTGACAACATACCAAAACTGATTATGAGCTGATGGTATGGCGCGCGCGCACACACACATACACGCACACACACACACACACACACGCACACACACACACACGCACACACACACACATACACACACGCACACACACAAACACACACACACACACACGCACACACACACACACACACGCACGAACGCACGCACTTGTTATGCAAGGCAATGAATTTATAGCAAGTGCAGAACTTTCGTTTGTCATTTATATCACTGCGTAGTGTTGAAGTGTTTTATTTTGATCCACCGATGCCTGAGAGGGTGGCACTACTGATGGAGCGCAGGCCGTGACTAAGTTTCTCCGTAACAATGATCGAGGCCGTACAACCCTGGGGTGTCATTTTCATAGGCTGGACCTTTCTTCACTGACTGTCTCCCTTATACGTCGTATAGCTATCATTTGTCAATATCTGATGCATTTGCTGCAGATGTTTTACAACAAATTGAGAGCCTTGCACGCGTGTTTCCGTGTTGGCGCTATATGTGTCCCACTATTATAGCAAGAAGCGCTTTACATAGGTTTTCAGCTCAACACCCATTTTCGGGATTACTTTTCATTTATATGTGATTTGCTTGCATTCTCGTCATGGCGTTGCCTTTGACTGGCAAATTCTTTTCACGCAGTACCACCTTCAGTGCTTGTGAGTGGTTTGGATTGACTTGAATGCATCTTTGTCTATTATTCATGATGTGTTTACAAATAAGTTTCAATGTAATTGACTGGTTCTGTATTTGTGTTGAAAGCCATAAAATAACACAAGCCAACGCATGGAACAACGATGAACCAATAAACAGTCAACCAAGCAAAAACTCGCAAGCTGATTGTGCGACTCTGCCGGTGCTACCACAAGAAAACATGGAACCTTTGCATATGACTATTAACGGTGATTACAAAGTATTTGGGAAGCCACCAAAACAGAAAGAAGAAAAGGGAAAAGAGAAGCGCAGAAACTACCTTTGTACACTACTAGTCAGCCTCATACGCGATGTGCCGTTGGGATGCTGCCAAATCATATCTGCATCTCCGAGAGTGAGTGGTGAGTGTTGCATGCTGGCGGATAGTAATGGCAACGATCAGTTGTGCACACATTAGTCCCAGATGTGCGTCACGCCCCCAGTGCGCACAGCCAGGACAACATGTGTCTCAACATCCCGGGACTGGCCATTCGTTATTGTTTTTAAAAGGGGAAAATCGGGTTAGCAGGTCAAGGGTCGCCATTGTGAAAAAATAGTATCTACCTGCTGCAGCACGAGCGCATACCGAACCATGCTGTGGAACCTGGGTTGTGGGATGCGGTTTTTACTGTGTTCTCGGCGTCTGTCTGACATAGATTGCGGTGGAAGCCTGTGAGCAGTGGACTTGCTGGCCTCCATCCCAGTATCACACGGTGTCATCATCCCAATGAGAAACATCGTGCTGCACCGAGAGGGGAACATATCGCGGGGGCTGAATATTTGCCGCTGGCATCACTCCGCTGCAAATTTTCTTTTTCAAATTGTACAAACAAGCGTAGCGAGGTCGGCTGCCTACTCGTCCGGACCTTCGCCCAGGCTGTGAGAGTTTTGCGCATTTCCCGAGGAGTCGCTGTGGGACGGGTTGTACTGGTTAGGGAGAGCGTTGGATGAGTCGCCCTCGTCGGAGCCTCCCCCCTGATTGGATGAAGAGTCGACGCCGAGGTAGCCGAAGGAGGCGCCGCGGTTGATGGCGCGCAGATTGGCAGAGGAGCCGCCCCACTCGGAGGATGAAGAAGAACCGCCTGCGTTTCCGGATCCAGAGCTTTTCTCGCCGTCGGTAATGGCCATCCCGGGGTAGACGCCCGAAGAAGACTCGGAAAGCTGGGCGACTCCCGCGCGCGAGGCGGGGCACTGCGGAAAGTTGTTAATCGCCGAATTCGCCTCCGATTTTGGGACAGCCTCCTCGAGTTCCTCCGCGCTGCCCACGCCAATAAAGGCATACATCCCCTCGTGCACGTGCCACTCCTGATGGCAGTGCGCAATCCAGGTTCCCGGGTTGTCCAGCAACACGCGCACGAGTACCCATCCCCTGATGCCGCTGTTCCTATCCTCAAAGTCGGGGTAGGTGGTGGCGGACGGTCCGAGAAAGTTCATGCCCGTCGCAGGGTTGTTCTGACCGTACACCGTGGTGGTGTCCGCGACATGGGGGTCCTTGAAGTTCAGGAGGTGCTTGTGCTCACGATAGTCAAAGGCGCCCTCTCCCCAGCCAAGCACGTGCCAGGAGTGGCCGTGGTAGTGCCAGGGGTGCTGCTCCACGACGCCGCGAAAGTGGGGCAAGGTTTGGAACACGATATCCAGGACGGTGCCCTTCGGGAAGTTGTACACGTTGTCGTTGGGGTGGTTCTCCCCTATCGGCACGGAGTTGTACTGTGGGCCTAGCTTGATGGATATTTTCTTGTTCAGCTCCCAGGACAGGAAGCCAAACTGCGGGTTCCCGTCTGCGTCGAAGAAATTGGGAGGGCCGGTGACGGGTCGCTCCGGGATGCGAGCATCAAACACTATCGTGGCGTCGGGGTACAACGTCCGAAGCTCGTCGGCCATATCGGTACGTGATTTCAGCTTCCGTGGGTTGAAGTGAGCGTCAAAGTCGGTAATGGTGGAGCCCGCAGCCCCCGTCGTGGTGTACGTCAGAGTATGGGTGAATACTTGGCAGCCGTCGTAACCGCCCGCTAATCCGGTGCAAGGCGCTCGCATGATTGGGGCAATGAAGAAATTATAGGTGCCCCCGCCTTTGTTAGCGTGCAGAATGACGTCGTAACGCTCTCCCGCGTTGATGTCTAGACGCTGTACGGCGTAAGGCTTGGTCGGGTTGCCGTCCTTTCCGACTATCACCAGGATGTGGTCCTCGAACTCGACGCGGAAAAATGCTTGGGACGCTGAGCTATAGAAGCGGTACAGTACTCTCTCGCCGTTCCGGACCTCGAAGTTATACTTTGTGCCGGTCGTGACTCCGGTGACGGGGTCTGTATAGTCGGCCATGCCGTTGACAAGGGCGGACTTGGTGGCGTCGGTCCAGAAGGGGCCGGCGGCGAAGTCCCAAGGATTTGACACGACGATTTTTTCAAGAACCTCTGTTCGGGGATAATAGAAATGAAGACAATAAGACGCCCCGCCCAGACAGTTAGTGCCCGTACGAGACAAAGGAAAACAGCCGTCCCAGTCTCACAACCTCACTCTATTGTATGCAGTGCGACAGTGCTGGTCGACAATCATTAATCTACAAAAGGGTGTTACCAGCAAGCCTAAGAATACGCCTACGTCAAGGCCAGGTCGCACTAATATTTGGAGAGCGATAAGTCAACCAACTTACCGTATGTTTCGTGAAACCAGTCGTGAAGGTTCACGACCTCTTCTCGGTCGTAGTCTGTCGATAGACCGCTGCTACTGCTGCTACTCTCGTCGGGCTCCTCGATAACGATTGCTCCAAACGTTCCGTCAGCCCGCTGAACCTCGGCGTGGGAGTGGTACCAGTGAGTCCCAGGGATGTCCTCGAGGTAGAAGTGGTACAGGAAGGTCTCGCCCAGCATGATTGGGCACTGCGACGCCCAGGGCACGCCGTCGTACCAAAAGTTGTTCTTCATCTTCAAGCCGTGCCAGTGAATAGTGGTGCCATGGTTCATCCTATTCGTGACCTTCACGTACACCTCTTGACCGGGCTTCCCTCTAATGGTTGGGCCGGGGAACTGACCGTTGATGGTGAGAACGGTCCGCGGGATGCCGTCCAGGGCCCGGGTCGTCTCCTCCACCTCCCATTCATAGTACAGGCTGGCGCTCGAGGAGTCGGGCGATGGAGAGTCGCCCAAAGCGAGAGGTAAGCCTAAAAGGAGTAGCGCCGCGAGGGCGAGTCCCGAAAACGAACGCGCCATGTTCAGTTCCGCCAGCGGCAGTGACATCGAGTTCTGTAGCTTCCCTATTCTGTCCGGTTGGCGACGAGACGCGACTGTTTACCTGATGAACGCCCGCTTTAGGTAAAGTATTCATCATACGCCAGATTTCGGGAGAGCGGCCCGCTATTACCGCTTTTCGCTCGGATGCTGACCATCGCGGGTGATAAATAATATCAGAGACCAAAATAGTATATTAGTTTGCGATCTTATCTACGGCAACTGCCAAGTGTACCGTAGACACATATACCGTTGTGTCGTACCATCGGGGTATCGCTAGGGTACAGTATTGTAATCTATCGCGAAGGATACTACGTCATGATCTCTTACGTGAGGAAATTGTTTACAGAAGAAGCCGTCACCCACAAAGAAATGAGAAGAGAAAACGCAGTAATCCTTAGTTAGTTTTGCAAGTGGCGTAGCTGAAAACAAGTCATAAAACTTAATGATAGAAAAACCTAGTTTTTAAAAGACACGCGAAGATACATACCTTCACAAAAGTCCGGACAATATTTCGCACTTTCGCAAGTAGAAAATGTAGCCATGCGTCGATTTTATTGACAAATCTCCTGAAATCCTAGGCAATGCTTTTGCGCGCGAAATGGAATGCGCCGACAAGTATGAGGGGCAAATTCGAGCACTGTCGGGCTTGCGTACTTGGGGGTATCGCGCCCGCACCCGTGTTGCACGCTCTTTCAAACAATCGCCGTGATGGTTAGACGAAAAGTGTAACGGGCGCACAATGCCGCTATATGATCGCCCCCCGATCTATTTGCGCACGGAAACAAGCAACAACATCAACACACAAAACACGCAAGGCATCAATCGCGAAGGTAAAAATCAAGCACGCCATGCAAAACAGTCGGGACGCGTTGTAATAAAATTCTTGCGCCCATCTCCTAGGTTACGGCGAAACACAACGTAAGTGGATCCACGAACTACTAAGTGTTTCAAACCTGCGTAAGACTCGCTCGCAACGAAAACTCCTAGCCGCAGAAGCACCCACCCCCTAAAACGGCGAACAACCACCATGAATCGCCATACGATCAAGCAGCTTGAGCCTCCGCATCAAAGATGGATGTATTTAGGAACGTGATAAATGGGCCGCATCAATGCGTCCCCTAATAAGCACCCTATCTAATAGGTGCAATATCCGTGAATTACTAGTGCCCTTTTTAATCAATGTTTCGAACCCTCCGCGCCTCCACACGCTTCTTATATATAGGCCCTACCCCCAAATGGGACGGTGTCTCAAAAGTAATTGGTAGTCTTGAAAAACACATCTCGAACGGGCCGAGCGGGAGATCTTGGCGTTAGTACCGTACATAACTTATTTTTAAAAGCCCTCCGTACATGGCTTTCCCGATAGTTGGTGATCGCACATATCAAAACAGCTTCCGGCTCAGCCCGCCTAGGCCCCAACCGTGTCAAGTATGGCACGGCAATAGGGTTACCAACGCCCGACACGAGGAGGTGGGGGTGAGTGCCGACGGGCTTGCGAGCGCATCACCCTCCGGGACGCCGCCGCTTCACCGCCGGCGGGCGCCCCAAATTTTAAATCAATGCGGCCGTAAATTAGTGATGCACTTAATCGATGCATGACGAATTACCTATGTGATTCCGGAATATCGGCGGTATCGGTACATCTATTTTGAAAATCTTAAATTATATTGCTCTTAAAGTCTATAGTAATGCGTCTTGCTGCGGAACGAAGTACATGGCTAGATTATCAATTTGGGGAATCCGGCCCGTCATTTCCATTCATTATTAGAATGGTGTGTCGGAAGACCGATGCGGATGCATCAATGCATTCGCCCCGCATTACCCGCGTCAATCCACCCAATTCACCCGTGCCCTATTATTGATCCATGCGTCCATGAATAAGTGCCCCATTATTTGATCCATGCGTCCGTGAATTAGTGCCCCATCTAGACCCGTTATATGCAGCGTCATCGTCACCGGAGCGTTATAGATATGCACACATTATTTCCGGTTCCGTATGAACAATACTACGCAAGAGGGTCATGACCGCGCTCTACCTTCCCACTACGGAGGGGGGTGCGCGCAAGCGGCGGGTGAGAAAGAAAGAATGCACCCCCACACTAAATCCAAGGATGCGAAAAGAGCGTTGCGCATGCCCATCTTTTGATCCTCTGGTCGGCTTCACATTACTTCGTGCATGTGTCAACGCCGTGGTCAGGCATTACCTACAAATGGAGCGGTGAAGTCTAATGGAGAATGGCGTGAGCAGCGGGATTCCTACGACAGTAGCTTAAGCGAAACTCACACTTGGAAAAGATGAATGACATAGAAATTACCCTTGGCCCAATCTCAAACGCATGTCACAACAAAAAAATATACAAAATATTTTCATACAAATAATAGATACTACCCATCCTTAAATATTCCAAGCACACCCATCACGGCTTTCTCGGCCCGATGCATGGCTTTTGGTGACTTAAAACGATACCGAACACTCTGCCCACCCTTGCGCATGCCCACCAACTTAGGGAGAGCGCCACATGCTGGGGTTGGATGGAGGCGGGTCGTGTGCTATCAAGGCGGAGAGCACGTTGTCGATAATTACATAGCGGCGGGGACCTTCAACTTTTTCACATTCATGTAGAGGCCGTTGGCAGTGTGAATGGTGGCGCCTGAGACAAAAACAAACGGGTCATGGGGGGAGATTCAAGGGGGGAGAAGGACACAATGGGGGCACAGTAAGGAAGAGCCAGCATCAATATTTGAAATAGTGTTTTGCCGGTGTTGCATGGTTGACTTCTGGTTGACGTTCTATAATAACATTTCGGCATGGCCATTTCGGATCATCCTAAACTTGATAGGTAGAACAACGATGACACATGCTCACAAACGCTCTCTTTTTTGCCCTGCTACTTACTGCTTCGTATCTTTCGTATGAGTTTCACTAAATCGGCAACACGCCGGATAAATTGGTGAAAATGTGTAATAGCTTCATGTAGCACATTGGAGCTGAGGTTGTTTGCATGCTTGTAATAAATGCACAAAAGGCTTTGGAAAATGAGGGGGTCATAGGCAGAAAGGGGCGGGGATCACCGGTGGTCATGCCAGGGTCGAAGCCAGGCACCATGTCGAACTCGTACTCCTTTAGGGCGGTCGCGAGCGTGACGACGGCCTCCATCAACGCAAATTGGTCGCCCACACATTTGTGGGGCCCGCCACTGAAGGGGACGTACTTGTAGTTGGTGGTCTGCAGCCACACTCCCAGGTGAGACCACTTATTCTTGATTACTCAATTTCAGGGGAAAAGGGATACCCATTACTATCACTTCTTATCGCAATGCAATTTATATACTACCAGTATCTACTAGTATCATACAATTTCATTGTATCAAACATATTTCAATTATTCATTATCATCAGCGCCAAATGTCAATTAATAATTCGAGACTTGTCCAGCAAACTCCGATTTCAGATGTCCAGTAATGAAAAACCAGGTAGCCGGACCCCGCCTACTTTAGCTCCACATTCGGAGTACGCACGCTTGCCCCGTTTGATGACAATGGCACGAGACATGAGGGCGAGGAAGGACCGGGGGTTGCCTGGGCAGTTGAGAATAATGAGAGGTAAAAGAGAAAACTATGGGGCAGCATTAAGGATGAGGCGCTTCAAGGCGGCTTATTTCACCCATATTTTGTGAAACTAGCTGGGGCACAATACATGAAAATATGCATCAACAGTTGCATGCAGGTGGTACGGGTACCACCAGCGCTAGTAATGGTTATTGTGGGCGGTAGAAAACGTGGGTGATCGGGGGTACACATACGCGGTGGAGTCCCACTCCAGACACGAAAGAAACAGACGCATCAAAATAACAATGTTTGTTTGGCTTTATATCATATTAGGTCGTAAAACTTTAGACAAACAAACTCGGAAAATGGGCTGTGAAGATAAAATATACATAACAATAATGAGCCGCAATTGCGAATTTCGGCACAGTCTCAGGAAAATAGGTCATATCGAAGCGAAACAACACGACGTAAGGTATGGGTAATAAGATTGACAGAGGCCGTAGTCGATGCATGTTGAGGTGGGCGAGCGTGGGAGGTGGGGGTGAGAGGGGGGAGGAGGATGGGGGGAGAGGGACGGGAGGGCAAACCTGCTCGCTGGGGATGGGGCCATCGAGGTCAAAGCGCTCCGGGAGGAAGGCTTCCGGGTCGTCCCACACGGCGGGGGAGTGGTGCAGGTTGTAGACGGAGATCATGACGTCTTGGCCCTTGGGAACCTACACAAGGGTGGGCGGAAGTGGGGGGGGGGGGGGGGGGGGGGGGGGCAAGAGTGAAGTGGGCGAGTAGATGGGGCACCGATTGTGCGAAAGTTGCAAAGGAAGGCCTTCACGGTTAAATAAGCCGCATCACATTGGTTATTAGACGAGATAGATGATAAGAGTAGAAGACAAGAGTAGATGATAAGGTGCGACACGGGAAAAGGTGAGCAAGAAGCAAAAGTTGTATGTGTCGTCAGTAATGATAAGGGATGGAACCATGGAAAGACGATGGGATCATCACGACGCGAAATTTGAAGATATCAAATGTGTTTGAGATGGGATAGGGCGTTGTGAGAAGAGGAGCAAGAGCGGGGGGGGCGAGTGATGTGATGAGGAGGGAAACGATGTGGTGAATGAGATGGGGAAGGGCAAAGGATTAGATGAGATAAAAAGGCGATAGGGTCAGGTGAGAGCCATACATTATGTGGGTCAGGTAGACTAGTTGGGTGAGACAAAATGGAGTGAGCGGAGATCATGTGCTTGCGGCAGTGGTTCTACTATTTAAGTCCCAAGGAGTATCTAGGAATAGGGACCCCGGCCTACATCTCGTATACCAAGTTTCCAAATGGCACACTCAAGAAGGCCCTCAGCCAACAGCTGTACACCGTGATCGGTACGAGTTGAACATCATTTTCATTTCGTCCATTGTCATTGCTAACGGCCGTGGGGATGTGATGTGACGGGGAGAGAATGGGATGATGGGGGTGCGGTCCCCGCACCTTGATGCCGCCGGGGAGCTCATGCGCGACGAGCGCGCGGCGGAGGAGGACGGGAGGGTGTGGGTAGAGCCGCATGCTCTCGTTCACGCATCGCATGTTGTACTTGAGCTCTTTGAAGGCTTCAATGGTGGGCACCTCCAGGCCGCCTAACACCCGCACGGCCTCCTCCTGCTCGCAGCCAGGGCACACGTCACTATGTGTCTCTTAGGGAGAGAGGGGCGCTCCGCGTGTGACAGTGTGTTAACCACTCGACAGCCTGGCCGAAGGCTAGCGACAACGTGCGTGAAGGGGTATTACAAAGCCGGCTTACAACAAACGCTCACAAACATGGATGGACATGCGACGGTAACGCCGGGGATGGCGGGTGACAGCAAAGATGGAAAGTGACAAGAATGCTTGTCGGTCCTGGGTGTCACCGGTAGGATAGACGAATGTATAAACGAACGTAAAGAGCAACGACAAACACTCAGAAATATAGAACAAACGAACGAACGAACGAACAAACAAACAAACAAACAAACAAACACCCATCCACGTCCCCCCCCCCCCATCCCCAATCAACACGCTGTGACCATGACGTGACGGGGGACCTCACCCGCGCCTTCTCCATCTTCTCTGGGTTTTGAGCCAGCAGGTAGAGCGTCCAGGTGAGCGCGGACGCCGTCGTCTCATGCCCCGCCACCAACATCCCCAACAAATCATCCCGCAACTGCGCCACAGTTGCAACACTCAGCCTCGACCCATCAACACCACCTCGTGAACCCCCATCCTATCATCCACCCCTTCTCTACATCGCCGTCACCAGTAAGGGCACATACCTGCTTGGACGACACCTCCTCCCGCGAGGCTATGAGGAAGCGGAGCACACTCGGATCGGAGTCGTTAATATAGCCCTCATCAAAGCTCGCCTCTGCCTCCTCCTCTTCCACCTGCACATGCCACAACGTAGCGCCACATGCCACGAATGAGTTGTATACTTTGTAAGGGGGGGGGTTATCAAATAATGATAGAGTCTTCAACTGCATACTTGTAGATAAGGCAGTTGACATGGAAACCGAGCTGAGGGGGTTGTGGGAGGGCAGGCGAGGAGAGGGGAAGGACGGGGTACCATTTTCTTGCACTTGGCGATCAACTCTTCTGTCGTCTCGCGGATAAGCTTCACCGCTGCCATGGCCTTCTGTTGCCGAGGGATGAAGTAGTTGAGGGGCGTAATCTGGCATAACCGCCGCGAAACACAATCACCGGCGGCGTCAGCTCATGTGCGACTCACTGGACAACGCAAGGACACCCGAACGCTTATAACGAGGAGACTTGTTTAAGTGCGCGCGTGTGTGTGTGGGTGTATGCACACGTGCGTGAGTGGGTGTGTGGGGGGGGAAGGGGGGGGGGGGGGGGGGGGGGGGGGGCGGTGCGTGTTTGTGTGCCTGTGTGCTTGTGTGTGTGTAGTGGTGGGTGGGTGGGTGGGTGAGTGGGTGTGAGTATGTGAGTATGTGTGTGGGGGGTGGGGGGGGATTGTGAGTGTGTGTGTGTGTGTGTGTGCGCGCGTGTGCGCGCGCTCGTGTGTGTGTGTGTGTGTGTGAGTGCGTGTTTGTGTTTGTTGGGGGGGGGGGGGGGGGGGGGGAGGGGTTCAAGCCCCTAAGGCTCCGACCTTCCAGTAGGGCAGGACGTCGGTGGCGCGCGTCTCTGTTTCCTTCAGCGCTGTGTACACCGCCTGTCCACACAAACACACACACACACACACACACACACACAGTTCAGCCCTCACGTGGGGAGGGTAGCCACGCGAGTGTGACCAAAGCACGTTCATCAACAAAGACATGGAGGCGGGGCGTGTGCGGACCTGGATGATGGGTGAGTCGGTGGTGAGGGACTGGAAGTCGTAGTTGAAGACCGCCTTGCCGATGACGTCGAGGGTGAGCTGATTGAACACCGCCTCCATGTTGATAGGCTTCCCTGACGCCGCGGCCGCCTCCAACTTTTGGGTCATTTGATTGGCGGAGGGCCCAAATACGCGCGTCAACATCACTTCCAGGTATCCCCTACAACGGTGAGACGGCGACAAACACCCAGTCAGGCACTATCTCAGCCAAAACCGCACTTAATCTCTCTCCGCTACCTCTCACTCTTTTCTGCTCCGCTCTTATGGACTCGATTTCATTCTACCCCACACCGCTGTTCTCCACTGCATTCTATTCCCCGTCTCCCCACTTTCGTCCATCTCCCTCCATTCTGTAGTCAATTCGATCCACCCGCCTCCGTCTTCCCACACTTCACCTCTCCTCCTGTTATCTTCTGCCCCATTCACGTCCATTCCCTCTCACCCTTCTTCATTGCAATCAGTTCCCTTCCACCCCGTCAATATCTAATGGATCCCAGTCACTTCCACCTTCCCTTTTCCTCTCTCCATCATCATTCGTTCGACTTCCCGTCACTCCAATTCAATCAACATCAGTTTACAGTACACTCAACACAATTTCAGCTGGTTGGAGTTTTTTCCTCTTCTCATGGTCACGAACCCACTGACGCCCCCCCAAACACACACACACACACACACATGCAGAACAGTCCAGGCATACGGGTTTGCTTTCGGTCAGCATTCCTCACCTATGGAGAGATGGGCCCACCGCCTTCCGACGTACGCGCCAATCCGTCTCCACCATCCACTTGTACAACGCCTGCCCCCCCCCCCCGCAAACACACACACAGCACGGTCAGCCCCCCCTCCCACCCAACCCAATCCAACCCGACCGCACTCGCTCGCTCTTCACGCAAACCAGCCCTTATCGATGCAGTTTATAAGTAGGGGGGGAGGGGCTGACCTTGAAGAGCGCCCCGCCCAGCAGGTCCTGAATGTCCTCCGGCTTTGCGTCAGCCACGGGAATGTCCTGCGAGGCGGTAAGCGGAGGAGCTCAGCACGGCTGCCATGGTTCGATGGAGAGCCAAGAGTGAAGAGGAGGGAGAGGAGAAGAGAAGGGAGGGTTGGAAATAAGGAGGGTATAGTAAGTGGGAGGAGGGGAAGGGAGGGGCACGCACCGACTTGCCTCCCCACAGTCGACCCAACTCCGTCAGCCAACCCGGCGACGTGAACGATCTCCCCGCGCCCTCGATGTCCACCGACGCCGGCGTCTCTATCTTTGCGTCCAGATCGTACTCCTGCAGTAACCATGCAGCAGGAAGGGAGCCGGGGTGAGCGACACGCTGCCTCCCTCCCGCCACTTACCTAACTAACTCGCCGTCGACTGATGCCTGCGCACTCAGCCGACTTAAAGGCACGACCCAACCCGTCGCGCTCCTAGGACTCGTGCTCACTCACAAGCATGATATAGTGCCATTCCACACACCCTTCATCGATTCATTTATGTTGAGAAACAACCAGAGAGTCAAGTCGATGCTCGGCCTTGCTTTGGAGAGCTTGGGTCGGCATCACTTGCACTTGAATACGGCCACAGTACACGACAGACGGTCGACGGCCCAAAGCGCGTACCTCCTCCGTCGGTGGCACGGCCCGGGGGCGCGCAGTTGGGTGGATCGCAGCATGTCTTCCTGGACGGGCGAAAGAGGAAGGCCTAATGCGCGGCGTGAGACTGTGCGAGGGTGCGTGACGGCGCGCCCCCTTTTGAGGGGATGCGCGTTGGCACACCGACGACGATGCGGTGGGGAGCCCCGACACCGCCGACACCGCTGCGCTGCCTGCAACCATCGCCCCGAGACCGTGGTCCGAAATCAGCCAACGCTGAAGACACCCTTGGTATAAAACAAGCTGTGAACGTGGCTTTAATACGCGGACTGTGAACCGGAAGGCAGGGATGGGGTTGGATGGAAGCGGGCTCGTGGCCTGTAGTGCGTTGATGGCGCTCGGGCGTGACTGTCCCCCTATTATCCTTGAAATCCAACGCATCCACGGTGTCGCCGCCGCGGGGAGTAGTCCGCGTCATTGATGGTATTATTCATCGGGAAGCCAGCGTACGGGTAAAAATAATTAGAATTTATTACAAAGAAAAGTGGAAATCATCAGTCGGGAAAAGGGGGGAAACAGACGGGCCTGTAAACCCGCGGGGCAGAAAGTATGCCACAGCATGAGCACTGCCCTTAACAAAACATCGCGGAGACACGGACCCAAATTGCCATGAACCACAGAAAGGCGATGCATAGTCTCATGGCCTCCCGGGGCACATCGCCCGGAAACCAACAGCAGGGAATGGTGGTAGACCGCGAACAAACTCCTTCACGCAGGCATAGCTATCGGACCGCAAAGTGCGGGAGGATGCTGCACTAATGCTAGAATAACGTCGAAAAGCCACCAAGATAGTCAAGCGGTGAACCACTTTAACCGCCATAGGAGCCGGCTGCCCCCCGTACATACTCCAAAGCAAACTAGCATAGGGGCAATGGTCGTGAACCGATTGGACAAACGGCGTACCAAGTGAAGAAGAGGTGCGGAGATAAACGAACGTCAACAAATTCAAAAGGCTCGAAAATTTTGTCCGGTGGATTCGAGCACTGTATGCGCCATGGATGACACAGGTGAACAACTCCCCAAATCTGCAATGTGCGCATGGATTAACCCATGATCACACGGGGGGGGAGGCCTTCCCCCGTGTGGGAATGGGTCATCATAGACTATGACCATCTCCATATAGGTAATTTTTTGTTCTCTAGTATGCACATCGGTGATCGTGTCATTACACTCGTGACCCGCTTAGTTATCGGTTTGGCCCATATTCACATGAGTATATTCGATTATGGAGATTCCTCCCATGTAAGTCGAGATTTATCATCGTGTTTTAGAATGGCATTTCATTCATTGACTTTTTAAGAAATAACTCCATGCGATTTCATACTAGGTGTAGAACGCGGCGCCTCTATCTGCCAAACATAATATCGCTACCTCCCTATTAATCGTCATCACCGCTATCCATTTCGGCGTAGATTTCATCTCAACAACGATAGCAACTTAAACAGTACTACAATGCCAACACGTCGGACTCGTGCCCGCAAACTCTTCGAATTAGCGCGACACAACAAACGTGCAAACCTTCTCCACGCAATGCCATCAAAGGACCACGGGTTTTTCTAATGGTTGGGGAACCACCGTCTCGCTCATGTAGGATTTGAACAAGTGGCACAAGCAAGGGAGGAGATGACGCGCAGCTTTCATTTTGTGTTGGTAGATGTACATGAAGTAGTCCTTTTCCGTCATAATGTAATTTATCGAGGTGCTCGTTGAGTTACATGAAGTTCGTAGCATAGACAAGCGGACTTGAAAGGAAAGATTGACAAAAGGGTTACGAAATCAAGGACATCGTTTATTCAGATGTTGACAAATAACAATATATACCATCATGTCGCTTATGCATTTCAGTTCTTTGTTCCCTTCCTTTTGGGCTTTTTTTCCTCATCTATTCGGATCAATATTTCAGTCGCTATCCCTACTAAATGTTGCGCAGTTCGTATGATACGATCTCCACTATGGGCGGGTTTTCGGAATCGGATATCGTGGTGTTGACTAACACACTAAATCAAGACCTTTTCGATTATGCTGCGTCCGATGTCGAGTTCGTGGTATCTCCGGTTAACAATGCGGTGGCACCCGCTACCCAATTGACTTGCCTACAACTTCCGACCCCGATGCTCTCACTCGCTCGGATGATTCCGGTGGCCACATTCAACGGGGCATTTCGCGGAGTCTTCGTGCCCGGGCCTACCTTGACCTCTTGGCGTTCTGTTAACCTTCCCCGCCGGACTTTATGAGGGTGATTTCGGGTACACGTCGCGGGGCTTTGGCTCTCTTTTTCGCTTCACATGAGTCTACTTTCAGGGTGCCATCCTAGCGACTCGGACTCGTAATCACTTATCATGTTGGCGAGGGTCGTTGTGAATGAAGAATTGTGAGCATGTCGAGCGTCGAGCTCGAGGGACGGTACATTAAGCCCCTCAAACTCCGCGGGGAGGGAAAGCTTGCGCTTAGAACAATTGAGTCGATCGAGCGTTTGTACTTTGTACGTCGAGAGAAGCGCCCAAGATTCTGACCAACGGCCCTATTTGCAACGAGGTACGGTCGGCAGATACTAGGGGGGGGGGAGGGGTTGCTGAGCAAGAACCCATAGCGGCACGTAATCATCAAGCGTCAAGCCGCACGTGCCCCTCCGAAGTCCTACATAGCAAAGCGCAAACTACGAGAAAATCGCGAAAGTGGGTCCAAGTGCCGTACTTCAAACACATGTTAAAAAGGGTTGAAACCTCAATAAAAATTTCTTACAAGAAAAAGCAGTGGAGGCCACCAAGCAAAAAGAAGAAAAGACGAAAAAACCTGAGCCCGAGGAACAGGAAGGCATGCCACAGGCCAGGGTTGAAACATTGAAACCACATCTAATCTTTCGCGGATGGTTGAAACCACACATTCTTCATCTGCCGTTTTTAGCGTGTAAGCGTATCCAACCCCCCAGGTAGAGGGCGCTACGGTACCTGGTATCGTTACTGCCATCACAACGAGAGCGAGTGCTCAACTGCGGGTGGCGAGGCGATCAAAAAGGTTCGGAAGCTGTTCCAAAGTGAGGGCAAGGCCGGTAGCCAGGTCGGATGAGTCGGGGAGAATTGCAGAGTAAAGCTCTGCAGTTTCCCAGTACCGCAATTCACAGACGTACACTTCAAAGCATCGAGTCATCGATCGACCCGCTAACGTTGTCGGCATCACTTGAATCTAAGAAGCCAGGGTTCTGACGTCCGCTTCCGTCTTATGCGGCAGGAAAAATATTGAAAAGTGCTAAGGAGTGTTCGTGTGCACTCGGCCTCCCATCAATTGCACGTCTCCCAGTGCCGTCCTGGCGACAGCACTGGCGACGGGCGACGGGTTATCACGACCATGCAGGCTCGCTGCACGATTCCCCCAACCCGGAGTCTTCCCGTCGCTCTGTCTCCTGTACCACGACCGTGCCAAAACTATGTCGCTGGAGTGGGGCGCAGGTTGGGTCCCTCACCTGCAGCGACTAAGCTCGACCCCTTTGACGTGCGTTAGCAGTTGCGTACTTACTCGCGCCCCAAGCTGCCCTCTTGTTTGTACCCACTTCACTGGGACGTGTCGTGTTGCAGGCGCATTGTGTCGTCTCGGTGCTTGGCGGGCCGCAAGCTGGAAGACAAGTCGGAAACTGCTTGGGACGCCCTCAAACAGCACCACCCTGGGGAATGGTTCGGCGAGTGGACCGAGACTGGCCCCTCGGGCCTAACGCTCTCGACGTCGCAGGCGATTACGGCGGTCGCCTTCGGGGATAACGGCGAAACCTGTACTATCTACAGGATGGTAAAGACACTGCCTTCGGCTGATTTCCGCTGCATTTCACGCGTGTTTCTACCAGAGACACCTCATTTGATGACTGAGCCGCATCGCTTCGCAGACATACGTCGAAGGCGAGCCGACCGGCGAGTCTCGAGGAGGGACGGTGGCGCGCGGTCAGCTGACTAACCACATGCTGGGCCCAATGTATCAAGGCAGTGTGGTAGCTGGGTCTAGAGTCGTCTTCGAAGCTGGAATGTCCTTCGAGTCAGAAACCAGGTCCGTCCCTAACGCCGTCGCACACCTCACACACAGTAACGTAACAAAGTGCCTGATCACGAGATCTGCCGGTGTTTAGGTTTGTCGCTGGATCTCCGACATAAACCTAAACACAAATACATTTCGACGCCTATTGTGAATGCATACTTTTTCCATCCTGGTTTCGTGGCGGCCCGCATTGGGGTACCCTGCTCTACCTATGAGTCATGGTGCTGGCCCTTCTCTCACAGGGTTCGCATAGCGGTGGAGTACTCGAGAGGGGAGGCGGCGGCCGGTGCCGTGCCCCACTTCAGCAAACTGACAGTTATCCGAGAGCAGTTGGGAGGCTTCCCCAACGCCCGCGAGCCTCACTTGTTTTCCAACCTGGACGCTAGCAAGGTGACCCCGGCAACGTATGCAGGCAAGCAGTATGTGGATGGCGCCAATGTGCCCGGCGGCGGGTGCGACGCGGAGGTGCTCGTCGACGACGAGTCGCTGTCGACGTGGGGGTTTGGGTGGGAAGGGGAACAGGCGTGGCGTCCGATCCCACACACTGGACCCGCACCATCCGAGGAGCAGCAAATAATCCAGCTACCGGGTAGAATGACCGTCTCGATTCCGCAACGCCTTGTCGTCGACCGCGACGCCTGTATCCGTGTCAAGTGGTTCCCCTCCCTCACACGCCTCTTTGCCAGCGAGTGCCACTTCGTTGGACCAACACCATCAGCGCAGGCCATCCCGCTGGAGGTGCGCTTCTTTGATCTGCAGAGGCGCTCGTAACGCGGCTATTGGCACACGCCCTATCCTGGCTGATGCATGGCTCTGGCCAAACCTGTGGCAGGCCAGCCTCTACCAACCATGATCATTGACTCTCGACATGAGAAGGCATGGGAATTTGCTGGTCAGGTAGTCCCCGAAACAAGTTCCCATGCTCTTCTCTCGCACACGGGCGCGCACACACACACACACATACGCACACACACACACACACACACACACACACACACACACACACACACACACACACACACACACACATGTCTGCGTTACCCTTAGCGAGAAGAACAGCATATAAGGAAGTGCCTATCGGGCAAAACCATCTTAGATGCTTACGCTCAGCGTTTTGCTAGTAATTGGTATTAATCCACACACATACAGCGCGCTCTCACCGCGTCGTCAAGCTCTGATCGGGGATATGTCTCCTGGGGCCTAATCACCCTCGCCGACGGGATACACAGCTACTCCAACAGCACTGACTTACCCTTCACCAACAGCACTAGGTCTTGAAGTATGTGTTTTAAAAAGCACACAATAATACTATCGTCGTGTGATGTGACACAGGCAAACAGCGGCTTGGCCGCAGCGAATAACACTTCACGGTCATGATTACAACTAGAGAATTGATAATCTTCTAGCCAACATCACTTAAGACTCTCAGGGCGACAACCGAACTCACACCTGTCCGACAATGAGCCCCCCCCCTCCCCCTCCTGACCGCAGAGCACACTCAGTACAAGTGACCCTTCTTGACATGCGCTGATGTGCCCGCCACTCCACCCGCCTTCTTAATCCCCAGCATCATCTCCACCTGCCACGGCAGAGCCCACATGCAAGCCTCAGCCGCCACCACCAATTCTCTGTATCATAGGTAGGATGACCGCTCACAGATTGGAAAGGGCGACAATGTAGACGCCAACGCGAGGGCTGACTAATGCATAGCCCGCGATGACTTCAACACAATCAGCTATCGAGTGGATGTGCCCTATCTGGTAGACACGTATAAACTAACCCACGCCTAGAATGCCCGCCGTGGATAACCATCACGGTCTAATGGGAAACATTGACACTGAGCAAATCCAGTTGAGCGATGAGAAACTGTGTCACCCTTATCAAAAACCACGACCAGGGAGCGCAGGCCTACTCTAACAAATGCAAATCCAAAAAATGAGTGTAGAATGAATACGACGTGCGTCCGACGTGAATACAACGTCAGCGGAAGAAATGGCAGTACTTCCACCTCAAAACCGCTCAACTGAAACTGACACAACAACACTGCCGCAAGCGAACACGCACCCGTGCATTTTACGGATCTCTACTAGGCTGGTGTGAGGTGCTTGCGGATCAATAGATTGAGTGGGGCCAATGATGTGAAAGGGTGGAAGGCGGCACAGCCCCCCCCCCCCCACTCTCCTGCCTCCCCTTTCCCACGTGGCCCGAAAACAAACGGAAGGGCAACACGAGTGTGTACTCACCTTTTTATCACCCAGCATCGGTGTGAGCCCACCAGAGTGTGCCTCGGCGGCGGCCTTTTTAGTCACAGCCGCCCGCAGCGATGTCTCGGACGCGGCAGACTTCCCCGAGAGGACGAGGTAAGGCTGTGCGGTGGCGTTCTGCGCGTCGCGCAGTCGGTCCACGCTGTTGAGCGGTGTGTCGCCCGCTTCCATTTTCTTCACCGCCAACTCCTCCTGGTACTTGCGCAGCCGCTTCTCCTGCTTGTTCTTGCTGGGCGCCTTACCGTGGAAGGCGTAGCAGAGCTGACGGAAGGCCTCCTTGGGCGTCATGACGCGCCCAAACTCGTCGCGCTTGGTCAGCGCCGCTTCGATGGAAGTATTCAATCGCGTCCCCTCGTCATTCTCAAACATACTGTCGATGCCTTGCAGGTTCACCTAAGCCCATCAAACCACCCGTCACCCTCAAAACACAACGCGCACCGCACGTGCACGGTGGCACCTACACATACCCGAGTAAAGCCACACCCAGGCGCACCAAACCCCCGTACCGCAGTAACTCTGCTGGTTGAGTGAGAGAAGGTGGGGAGACATGATTGGGGAGGGGAAAGGGGCGGATGGAGTACCGCTTTCATGTCGTTAGTGCGTCCACTCCATTCCTTTGCACTGCGCAACGCGCCCGTCTCCCGAAGGTTGTTCAGCGCCCCAAACATACCCTGCGCCGCCAACCCAGCCAACACCCATATCAGCTTGCGGTGTGGGGTATGAGCCGTAGCGTGGACAGGCATATGCCAAAGGGGGGCGAGAGCTGGCACCGTGCAACCACCTGCCGTTCTCCAATAGTAGAGAGCAACCACATATGTGCCGGGGTATGGGGCGTTTGCTAATTGGAAAGGGGGCCAAACCTTTCCGAAGGACTGTCCCGTGAAGATGGCCTTTGAGCTGCCACCCGCCTCCGCTTCCTCCACCGCCGCATCCTCGTCCATTTTCTCATCCCCGTCACCCTGCTCCGCCGGAGCATCGCCCGCCGCCTTGGCCTCCTCCATGTCGTCCTCCATATCCACATCGCCATCCATCTCCCGCGGCTGCGCCGCGGCATCGGCCGGCTTGCTCTCATCCACTGCGATGCTGCGGCAAAACTCGGTTGCTTCGGTGAACTGGATGCCCTCCTCGCCGGGCTCATCCTTTACGGCGTCCCCACCCTGAGCACAGCGTTGTGCCACACTCAATGGGTTGTGAACGTCGATGGCAAATGCACATGTAAAACTTCCATATTATGTCAAGGAGCGCACAATTAGGACATACATAGAGGGAATCGAAAAGTCATTTCTCAAAGCGAGTGAAGCTGCCTCATGAAGTCGCAACAGAAGCTAAATTAAATGCGACTGCCAATGCCTGTGTTCATGCCCTCTTTGTTATCTCGTCCGACACAGTATTAAAGTAAAACAAAACTGCTTCAAGAGATAAATGAGTGGGGTCACAGCTCATAAGCTCTTACTCTAGGACTCGCAAAATTCCGCAGATAAGATGCAATTTATACAGAGGGGCAGTTACTCAAAAACACTTTTCACAGTCTGCATGCGAGCGCGTGCGCTCGTACGTGTGCGTGAGAGAGTGAGATTTTGCAAGCGAGCGCATATGTGTGGGAGGGAGATGGAGAGTGAATGTCTGTGTGCGTGTGTGTGCGTGTGTGTGTGCGTGTGCTTTAAAAATGAATTGGAAAGGTGCGTGTTCTTATTTCAAACATTATTTTTGGGGGCGAAGGAGAGAGCGATGGGCAAGGAGCGAACCTGCTTAACGAGGTCTGCTACTGACTCCACCTTAGCGCCGCCCGAGTTGCTACCCTTCTGCGTTGCCACCCGACGCGCGCGTGCCAGGCTAGCCTGCAGCTCGTCGTCTGCATCGTCTTCCTCTTCCCAAGCGTCAGCCGCAGCAGCCGACACCCGAAGCAACTCGGATGCCTTGTTGGCCTTGTCTAGCGCCGCCTGGTAAGCATTGGCACGCTGTGCTACCTGCCACCCCACCCACCAGCCGCCATCACGAACCAACCGAATCAGTGGCAAACACCAAAAATTCAAAATATGTAATGGGGGGGGGGGGGGGGCGTTGACAAGCAGCAAGGCCAGATGAGCATGGGGGAAGTGCGAAGCCCATAGTGCAATGTGTCCACCCACCTTGGCCAGCTCCTCCTTGGCAGTCGCCTCCGCTCGCGAGGCCCGCATGCTGCGGCTTCCCAGGTCGCTGCTGCCCCCACCAGCCGCCCCCTGCGCAGCAATTTCCGCCTCCAGTGCGGCAACGACATCAGAGGTGTCCTTCGTGCGCAGCTTCTTCTCTTTTTTCTTCTTTTTTCTGTGTTTGGGCTTGAACAGCGTAGCCATTTCCTCCTACAAGACAAAAAAGTTGGGGGAGAGGTGGGAGTGTGACGGTCAGCACACGCGCGACAGTTTTCTGCACGCCCCTGAACACAACCTTCCCTTTCCCTTCCATAACGTCCAGAAAGTCAGCTCTGTAATGCCTCGCGCTTAATACATCACATGGTGAACTCGCCTTACAATCTTCGCCAAGAAACCAATGTAAATAACAATCAAACCAATGGCACTTGGTTATGTAGAAGTTCAGCTGAAGGTGACGCGGTGTCTGATCCCCTGAACCTTGGTGGGTCAACAGTGCAATGAGGCTGGAAGGGCCCGTTCCGCCTCCTTGAATGCGGCTACTCACCGTTGTGTAGTAGTCACTGGCAGCCTTCACTTCCGTCGTCATGTCCTCCTTCACGCCCGTCCCCGTGGCCGCCAGCTTAGCGCGGATTTCCTGTTGCCGCTTCAGCTTCTCCTGGTCCACGCCGCCATCCTCTCCCAGCTCCATCATCTCATCCTCACCCTCTTCGTCGTATTTGTCCAGGATGCCACGCCTCTTACCATCCTGAGCAGCCACGCCAACACAGCACGGAAGCCAACTCAAACAATGCGAGCCCCACGGTACCATGCCGTTTGCACCCTTCTCCAAATAAGAACAAGACAATTCGGGGTTGCATACTATGAAAACCCCAACAGGTAAGTAATTCAGATGAGTCGAGTCACAAACTTGCAGCGGGGTAGGCTGTGTATTATATTTGACACCCATAACAGTTTCCCTTCGGCGAACGGAAGTTGGGGGCCGTGCAACTCACCTCCCCAAAGAGCGGGATCCCCTTCTTTTGTGACGCCTTCTTTGCTCGCTGCTTTTTCCTCTCCTCCGTGATAAGGGAGTCCACCAGTGTGTCACCATCCTCCTCCACCAAGTTGCCCTTCTCATCCAGGATGGACTGATCCTCCAACGTCAGGATCATCGTCGACCCCGCGTCCAGATCCTCCGCAGAGTGCTTCACCTGCAGCACCAAACGCACAAGCACAACAGATAAAAAATTTACCCAAACATTTACCGTCTTGCCCCCTATCGTAGATAGTAGCCCCTCTTGAGACCCACAATCCGCAGTCCCAACGATGCCCTGATGAAGCACGCACCTTCATCCCGGCAAGCGCTTTTGCGCTGTACGGGCCTTCCTCATCGCTGTCCTCGGCGTCCTCATCCTACACACGACCGGGATCAAAGTCATCCCTATCTGCGAGGCTGCCCACCAAATCATCTTCTCGTCCACCCAATTTCAACAGTTGAGAGATGAAATTGAACGACTCAGCATGTATCAGTGCCCTCTCTCTCACCAACACACGCCCACAATGGACGGTCCACCCCCACCCACAACCACCAACGCAACACGCGCACGCACCTGCTGCTCGAGCTGCCGTGCCATTCTGGCAGCGGCTTCTTTTTCTTTCTTTCGCCGCTTTTCCTCTATCACGCGCGTCTTCTTCACCCACGCGGCCAGGTCATCAGTCGCAGGGTCAGCCTCCCCCAACGTCTTAGTGGCCTTGTAACCCGCATTCACCTTTCGCTTCTCGCGGGCCCTGTGCGCCACGTTATCATTAGCCAATTGATCACACAGCAATCCCAACCCTACCTTCAAAATACCGCACAGGACAAATACCAATTCCAGATTTCACATTCACTCACTCTGCGACCTTGGCCGCAAGCTCCTCTGCCTTCTTTGCCTTGTCAGCTGCCTCTGTTTTGTCCTAATGGCAGAAAAGCACCGGAACATTTAAAAACCTCCCAATCCGCTTGACGCGTGCGCCCTGTGCCCGTGCACGAAAGCGGTGACTGTGAAAATATAGCCCCCTGCTCTCTCCCCTCCCCCCCCCCCCCCCCCCCCCCCTCCCCCCGCATCTTCACCTGATGTGCTTGCTCCTCCGATTTCTTCTTATCGGTAGATGCATTTTTGCTGCTGAGGGGCTTTAGCCCCAGAGCTGCACGGATCCTGCTCGCCACAATGGAATCAACAGATAACTGCGTCAGTGGTCAGTCTCACTATAAGCACAAGCTGTGACTGGATGTTCCGACGGGGGCGATGGTTGTCACGCACCTGTTTGTTTCCTCGAAGCTCATGCTCAGCTCGCCGCCGTTGTCTGACGTGTTAACATTGAGTGCCTCATAATCGACGTCAGAGGCTGAGGGTGCAGGCGGGGGAGGAGGCGGAAGCTGTTGCTCATCTCTCTCTTTCGCCTCCTCCGCCCCAACCGCCTCTCGCTCACGGTGCGACCGCTTCTCTGGCTCACCCCTGTGTCGCCTTTTCCTGTCGCGATCACGCTGGACAACCCACATTTTTCTATAGCGACCGCATCACAGAAGCACTTCACAACCTCCATTTAACCGAGAGAACATCATCGAAGCACAGAGGAGCTTCACAGCTGAAGGCGGCAGCTCAACTCCCTCACCGCTGAAAATTCCAGAAAAACTATCCAATTGCCGAAGCAGGCAAGGACAGGATCCAGGACGTGACTCACACAAGAACTTCCAGAGATGCACACACATACACACACAAAACACACACACACACACACACACACACACACACACACACACACACACACACACACACACACACACACACACACACACACACACGCGCGCGCGCGCGCGCGCGCACGCACGCACGCACGGAAAATGCGACACTGCCCGTCCCCTCATCCCACTTTCACCAAGGCCTTCGCAATATGCTGACATTGTTTTGCGTGTACCTCACTCGCAAATGCTGATACACGCACGCGAGTGCTTGACAGAATAGCTTTCTCCCTCGAACGTACTCATCGGCTGGATTACGTTTTCATTTACCTCCCTCTCCCTCCCTCCCTCCCCCTTCTCTAGCATACACACCAGATAGAATCACTAATTCTCTTTGTCCGGCCTCCTTTCCTTATGCCTTTCACTCTCCACACAAACACACACGAACAGTAGCACAAAATATATCATCTTTTCAAGCTAACAAAAGCTCACAAAGATCCATAAACAAATCAATGCACGCAACACCTCCCCCCTTCTCACTCTCTCCCCCTCTCGCTTCTGCTATGTTTCTCCTTCACACAGACACATAATCACACACATGCACACACAATCACACACACACACACACACACACACACACACACACACACACACACACACACACACACACACACACGGGCGCGCGCGCACACTGAGAAAAAAAGGTAGCAATAAAGACAGGGAGAGCAACGCATCGCGAAAACAGCGGCACCCGTTCAAGGGCTGTATCGCCCCAAAGCCATGCCCCCCGTCCTGTTTGTGCAACTTGAGTTCAGCATTCCTGGAAGGATGCGCGGTAGGTGGGCGCCGAGGCGCTGCTGTCGCCCACCTGTGCTGGCGACTCCTCCCGCCGCCGACGATTGCGCTCCCGCCCCCGCTCCCTCTCGCGCTCCACAGGGCTGCTTTCACCGCGCGCCATAGCGAGACCTTCCCCTCCTTGTGCTTAGTACCGGTGTGGGCACAGTGAAAAGGCTTGTAGATTCCCTTGCCAAGCTACGCTGTTGGGGAGCGGCTTAGGTTGCGCTGCCGCAGTTGAGTAATCCGAGCACCACTTTGACAGGCTGACGCGGGTACCACTACCGGTACCAGTACAGTACACGTACAGACAGTGCCCGTCGCACTACAGCATGTCGTTTGTCGTCGACTGTCGACATTCGTAGAGAAATTGATAAGTAAGCTGCATAATTTAGCAGTTTAGCGTGCTGGATCCATACACACTCTTCCCATAAAGTCCGTTACTACCGGCCCGCATTTAATTACCCGCCACGCACAGCCGCGATGGCCATGGAATTCGATTGGGGTGTAGAGTAATGACTTTCGAACAGCACACCACGGCGCGTTGTTCACTGACGTGAGCACCTCTATCGGCACGCTCCGATTATTGTGGGCACACACGTTGGATTTGCGGCCGAAATTTTGCGGGCCGAAACTTGTGCATGTGCAGGTTATGCACGCCTCTATGCGTGGCTCGGTACACGTAGTGTCGCGACAAGCCGGGAGACTACTCGACATTGGGCTCTCAACATGTTTGCACAATTGCACGAGTATCCGCCGAGTGTGTTGCGCCCGGCCGCCTACATAAGGCAATACCGAGAATAGCATATCGTGTGCACTAGGTTTTCTTGCCAAGTGCCCGAAAATACAACCAAGGAGCACGGGCTAGGGACCTATTGGGCTTGCGGGACGGTTGACTTGGAGTGTAAGCACCCTAGCGCGCGGATCGCTGGCCTTTGAAGCTTTCGCATCGCCGGGCGTGAAAGATGGCGGGAAGCTTTCAAAGTACCCTAGCACGGGCCTTGGTTTGGCATGCGGCAAATGGCACGGCAGTACGGCACCATGCCATCATGGGGCATGAAATGGGTAACGCCGTGAATAGACGAAATATAGAGCGCTGATTGTTGAGCGTATTGGCGGAGCAGGTGTGCGGGTACCACTTATCCAAGGGTTGCTAGCCCCGCGCGAATGTGGCAGATTTTGAAACCCTAAAAACTTTAGTTTGCTGTACGAGGGGCTGGATGGCATCGGACGGCGGATTTGACGCGAAATCCGGGCGGTTGGCGTAAAAGTCAGTACTTGGGGAAGGGCTTCCATTTGCATCTTAGTTTGCTCGATTCGGACACCGTACGGCAAAGTTAGGCTTTTTTAAGCCTCCAAAGTTGTGGGTTTCCGGCCCCTATCCCACCCACGTCAAGCATCTTAACGGCACATGCCATCACACCCACGTGCTCTCATGTTTGCGGACAACATGCTGGGATCATACAAACCGCGTGTTGTGTTGCCGATTTCGGGAGTACTCACGAGCCAACGTGTGGAAAATCCGCATTCCGGGGCGCCCGAATCAGGGTATGCCCCGAAATCGGGGTTGACCCGCAAACCCTAATACGTCAATTCGTAGCCGTGACGGGCCCCATTTGTGCCCCGCTTCCCCCTATACTTTACCGTCAACACAAGTTTCGGTCCGCCTTCTCAACGAGCTAAAGTACAATTAAACCCTAGAAACCCTACATGATAAACACCCGCCCTACGCGAAGGGCCCTATTTCACTAGTAACGGACTTTATGGGAAGACTGTACATCCTCCTCGCTCCTCCCCCCCTCATCGGGGGCGCCCTGGCAGGTCGCCCCGCCTACTCCTTCTCTTCCCTCCCTCCTCCTTGATCGTAACGGGGAGGTAGGGGAGGAGGGTGGCTCTGTGCGTCGTCTTGCGATTTACGCTGCTACCCGGGCCTTGTTATGGCCGGTCAGCGGGCCGTTGACCGGCCCTCGCGTCTTGTTCCCGGGCCGTCCATAATGGCTTCTCCTTCTCCACTTCCCCCTTTCGCCCGGTCTTTCGCGTCTGGACATCCCCGTCGTTACTCTACCGCCCGCCGTGCCCGTGCTACGGTCCGTGCATCGAGTGTTGTGTGCTCTCATGTTTCCCTTGTCGGTACTACCGCATCGGGCCGCCGCGCCACTCCTCGTCATCTTACACGGCGCCATCTTCGCTCCGCTTTGTCTCTACCCCCCCCCCCGTGTGACTCTTGGGCTTCGGTCGTACACGCAACTTGTGCGTCTGCTACACGTGGCGCCCGTCGTCCCCTCGCGGGTCGGCCCGGGTGTGGGGGTGCGGTTGCTGCCGTGCGGCGGGCTGCTAGTCCTGCTTCCGGTGGGCGGCGAGCTGCTAGTGCCGTTGCGCGTTCGCGGGGGGGTGCCGGTGCGGCGGTGCCGGGGCCGGTGCCGGTCGGCGCACGGCTGATGTTGCTGCTGCTGCAATAGTAAGCGGTATAGGGATACTGCTAGTGGTGGCGCTTCTGCCATTGTGGATGATGATGATGATGTTGCTGCCATTTATGCAAGCTCGCGGGAGGATACCGGTGCCGGTCGGCGCACGGGTGATGCTCATGATGCCGCAACAGCAAGCGGAAATAGGGATACTAGTGGTGTTGCTAATTCTGCTGCTGGTGTTGTTGGTGCCACTCCTTATGTTGCCGTTGGTGGTGATGCTACGGATGTTGATGGTGGCGCTGCTACGGCTGGTTGGCGGTTATGAGATGCCAGTCTGGTTGGCGGTTATGAGATGGTAGGCACATGGCCGCACCTAGGGGTGCTAGTGCTGCAACTGAAGGGATGGTTGCTGCTAATCCTGATGCATGTGCTGGTGCTGGTTGGCGGTCGGATACTATTGTGTTTACATGTAATGGTTCCTTTCCTGGTATTGCTGTGTGGCGGACTGGTAGTGCTGTTGCTGGTGGGCGGCGTGTTGTACTTGCCGCTGTTGGTTCGCGGGAAGTTGCCGTTGCTGGGCGGCGCACGGCTGCTGCTACTGCCGCTGCAGCAAAAGGCAGACATAGTAGTACTGCGGCTGGTGGTGCTGCAGTTGCTGGTGGTGATGCTGCGGCTGTTGGTGGTGGTAGTTGGCGGTCGGATGCTGCTCGTTTTACTGGTGGACAGCGGTCTACTGCTGGTGAGTCTACTGGAGTTGTGTTTGGTGGTCGTATTGGTGCTGTGTCAACTGCCGGTGGTGGCTCACGGTCAGCTACTCATGCTATTGATGGTGGGCGGGAGTTTGCAATTGGTGGTGGTGCTGTTAGTGGTTGTGCTGCTGCTGCTGCTGCTGCTAGCAGTGGAGATGGTACATGTGGGGTTTTGGCAGTTGCTGGTGCTGGTGGGGCGGCTGTGGTGTGGCTGTTGTTGTTGTCGTTGCCACCGGTAACACCTCACGGCCACTTGTTGCACCTGAGGCTCGTGGGGAAAGGGTTGCACCTAGTGGTGCTCATGATGATGCTGTTGCTATAGGTGGTGACGCTGCTATTGGATGGCACCCGGCTGCTGCTCATGTTACTCGTGGTAGGCATCGAGTTGGTGGTGCTTTTGCTGGCACTAATGTTCCTTGTGTTGAGGCTGTTTGGCGGCTGGTTGTTGGTACTCGTAGACAAGGGGCTGCAACTGGTGGTGCTGTTACTAGTGAATCTGCTACATGTGGTGCTGTTCATGTTTACATATCCCTCCGTAGGACTACTAATGGACACATTTGTACGCTAGACTCCGGGGGAGTCTTGGCCCTCCACCTATAGGTGTTCGCTATAGATGTTCGCCGCTCATTCGCGATGCGATGCGATGGGTTCATATCCACAATATGTTCCTATCGGGTACCGACTTTTGGCCGTACTTGGATAAGGCGTACAACTCCGTTCCGGGAAGCGGCAGTTCTATCCCCCTTCATGCCATTCCGTGTGTACATGGATTAACATTTCCGGGTGTTGATTTTGGTGTTGGTTGGCGGCCGGCGGCTCCCCGTGGTGGTGGTGCGGTTGGTGTTGTAGCAGTTGGTTGTGCTAATTCTCGGTCAGCTGTTGTTGCCGGTCTTGGGGGACTAAGAGGTGGTCGTGCTTTTGCTCGGAGTGCTAATGAAGTTGTTGGTGTTGTTTGGCGATCGGCCGATGCTATCGGTGTTCATGGGCAGAGAATTGCGGCTAGTGGTGCTATAGTTGATACTGCTGCCGCTGCTGCTACTACTGCCCTTGTGGGAGTTGCGACTGCCGGGGCTGGCTCGCGCCCTCATGCTAGTGTTAGTGCCGGTGCTGGTAGGCACACGCATGCGGTTGGTGGTGGCGCTTCTGCAAGTGCTTGTCTGCGATTGGTTGCTCTTGCAAGAGGTCGTGGGCAAAGGGTTGACGCCGGTGACGGTGATGCTCGTGCTATAGCGGCTAGTGCTCGTGAGCAAAGGGTTGTTGCTAGTGGACAGAGATTTGCGGTTGCTGATCTTGGCGCTCGTGCGTCTGCTAATGTGTGGCACACGCTAGTTACTAGTGATGGTGAGTGGCAAGCCGCGCGTACATGTGATGGTGGGCGGCACGTGTGTATTGGCAGCAGCGTCTCTTGAGGGCGTGTGCCTACCGATGGGGACAATGAGTATGCTTATGGGTCGGAGCCGAGCCTCAATGCATCGGGTGCTATGTCCCCGTCGCGGGGGGGATGCTACACTTGCGCCCCGTGTGGCATACGGTTTGCTGGCCGCAAATGGCGCTCTATCTTCGCCCGACACACAAACATGTTCATAAATGGCAATGGCCCCTCCACTTCCGCCCACCGACGCCAAGCCCGCCACCTTACGACCTCCTCTCCGGCCTTATTCTCCCTGCTCGGGCGCACACTTTTTATCTTCCTCTCAAGCTCGCCCCATTTCTGCTCCGTACCCCCACTGTGTGGCCGCTCCCGTTTCTCCAATGACTTCTCATGATTGGGTTGGCTTCTCCCGTCCGTCGCATCATGGACCACGCCCCTGCCAAATAGTTGTCACCCCTCACCCCCATGGCTCTAGTGGCCCTCCCCCCTTGGCTCCACTCCCTCCCCTACCCCGTGATGAGCCCGTGCTAACACCCCTCCCCCCTCTGCCTCCCTCCACCCGTCCCCCTCCTCCACTTGACGGACCCCGCATGCCTCATAATCAAGCCTTTATGCCCTCGTATGCTGCCGCACTCCGCCGAGAGGATGCTCTCCGGTCTCCCCCCCGCGTTGTTGCTCCTGCCTCATGGTGCTTTGACAACGAACATGTCGCTTGCCTATTGCGGCTCAGGCCTCTCACTGCGGCCAAGAGGGTTTGTGCGACAGCGAGAGATTACCTCATTTTTGCTGTGCAAGACACCCTCGAGTATGCGACCTCCCTTCCCTCCACGGACTCTCGTGCCGCCGGAGCTTTTTTGGCAATTCATCTCTTTGGCGGCTTCCTCCTCCGTCCGTTTCCGGTTGCGGCCGGTGCTCGTATCCGCTCCCTTGTCCAACGTCGAGTCCGTCTTTGGTTCTCTGAGTCCGGAGAGGATGGACTTACGGGCATCGACACCCTTCTACATGACATTCGGGATAGAGGTGAGCTTGCCCGTGCGTGCCCGGGGGCTTATGTGTCTAGACGCTCCGGTGGTCGGGGCCGGGGTGTGTGTGGCTCTCGCCGTCGCCAGGCCCGACCTACTCAACGGGAGGAGCATCACCCCCCGACTCACCTTTTTGAAGGTGACATCGGCCTTCCGTCGAGCCCGTGAGCCAGTGGAAGTTGGCCATGTGCGACGGGCCCGTATGGCCCTAGACGGAGTCTACTTCGGAATGGTGGAGGACGCGGATTCGGCTATGGCTGCTCTTCAGCGGTTTCATCCTCCGCATTGTACCCCCCACCCTGACTTCGACTTCCATGACCCCCTGCCCCCCCGGCGCGCCCACCCCTCACTTACCTAGATGACCGTGATAACCTCGAAATATGGGAGGAGTCTATCCTCCTTGTCTTGAGAAAAGCACCTCGCTTCTCAGCCCCCATGTTGATGGATGGCGGTAGGGACATGTCCGTAACTTGAATGTCCCGGCATGGCGGAAGTGGGTCAACCGATACTCGGCGGGAAACATTTCCGATGTTGCGGGAGACTTTTTGGCGAGTGCGACCGGGTGGGCTCTCCACAAGGAGACATGTGTCGACCGTGACGCAACTCGCCTTCGGGGCGAGGCTCCTAAGGTTCGGCCGCTTGCTGTTGGCAGAGTCTTGTCGGGGCTAGCTCACTGTCACGCAATTGCGCGGATAGCGACTGTTGCGGCCGACCATTCGGGTCTTATACAAAGATCGATTTTCACCAAAGACGGTATCGAGCGAGCCATACATACTACTCGTATCGGCTTACAAACGATCCCCGATTGCAGCCTCCTCATCTTGGACTTTGAAAACGCCTTCAACACCATTTCCCGCCGGGATTTCCTTCAGAGTTGTACAAGAGTCCCGCATTGCTATTTATTATCCCTTTGTTTGAGATTATATATTCATGAGACTATATCTATGGTGTATTATTTCGACTCCAAAAATGCTTCGCTCTTGTACGTCACGGCTCAATCTCGTACGGGTGTCCGATAAGGAGATCCTCTTGGCCCGCTTTTGCTCAACTTGGCGACTAGCACCCCGTTCCGGAATATTGGTGAACGGTGTATGGATTCATGAGCGATCCAAGCAGTCTCTGACGATAGCAAGTACTTGATCAAAACGCGTTTCGTCCCGACTGTGATTACGGTTGCTACGGAGGAATTGGGGAAAGTGTGCTCGAGGGTTCAACCAATCAACTCTTCGTGCATGGTACCCCCGGATACAACTCCTAAACTTGTTGAGGTGATACGGGCGATGTTTCCCGTTGTTACGGGTACTAGTGACCTACGAGCCCCTTTATTGGCGATGGACTTCTCGATGGCAGATGGCCCTCCGGCATCTCACAATGAGAACTGTGTTCATTCTTGGTTGCATGACACCGTGGAGGCTCATCAGCTCCTCTTGGACACGATCGTTTGCTTCGCTATGTCGGACTTCGGAGGGACACATGATGCCTTTCGCTTGATGATCACGTGTGCAGTGCGCCGCTATGGGTTCTTGCTCCGCACCCTCCCCCCTGATATCTGCCGACCGTACCTTGTTGCTGTTGATACAGCCGTTCGTACCGCAATTTCCGAATCTTGGGCGTTTCTCAGGACGTATAGACGCTCGATCAACTGAAATGTGCTAAGCGCAAGCTTTCCCTCCCCGCGGAGCTTGGGGGGCTTAATGTACCCTCGAGCTAGACGCCGCACCTGCTCACTATGCTTCATTCACCACGACCCTCGCCAACTTGATTATTGATTACGAGTCCGAGTCGCTAGGTCCTATGCACGGCTTTATCCGGTAGGAGCTATTGGATGTTGCTACTTCTACTTTATCGTGGGCGGTCCAATTGCGCAGTTCGTCCGATACGATCTCCACTATGGGCGGGTTTCAGAATCGGATCTCGTTATGTTGAGCGACACACTAAATCAAGACCTTTCCGATAATGTTGGGCCCGATGTCGAGTTGCTGGCATCTCCGGCTGACAATGTTGTGGCGCCCGCTACCCAATTGACTTGTCTACAACATCCGACTCCCGATGCTCTTACTCGCTCGGATGATTCCGGGGGCCACATTCAACGGGGCATTTCGCGCATTCTTCGTGCCCGAGCCTACTTTGACCTCTTGGCGTTTTGCAAACCTTCTCCACCGGACTATATGAAGGTAATTTCGGGTACGTGTCGCGGGGCTTTAGCTTTTTTTCGCTTCATATGAGTCCAGTTTCAAGGTGCCATCCAATTGTTATATGCTTGCAACACACCGGGTGCTTGGCCTCACTGCGGAGCGCGTCTCTCAAGATCGGAAGTGCGCTGGGTGCAATGAGGGTCCCTCAGAGTCTCGTGGGTCTAGAACTTCGTCGACGGTATCGGGCACCTCTATGTTGGATGAGCGCTCCACATCTACTATGCTTATGGACCACATTCCCCGATGCCCGTGCTCTTTGTACGTCGTCCAACTCCTCGATAAGATTGTCCACGTGCTTGAAGAGTTCATGCTTGAAACGGGGGCTACAAAAGGACGGGACTTGCGGTTGGAGGTCCGCCGTATTCGGTCGTGAGCTTCTCGAGATCGTCATGGGGACGTGGTTTGGTTAGACTTTATGGCTCCGCACCGTAATCTTGTTGTTGATGTGACGGTTACAAGTGCTCGCAAGAATGCCAATGTTCCTCGTATAGCTGCTCGTCTCCCACTCCCGGGCAGCCTTGCATTGGGAGCTCAACATGGCAAACTTGTTGCGGACCTCCGCACTTCTTCCTTGCTTGGCACGCCTTCGGTTCATTCGGTCCATGACTACTATCCCTTCGCTCTTGAGGATGGGGGCCGGTTGGCGGCTGAGTTGGTTGATCGCTTGGCTATTTTGGTGGCAATTCGTCGCTTCCATGGCATGGGTGTTGCTGACTCTCGTTCTTTGCGCTCTAACAGTTATGTCCGTATGCATCATTTCGTTCGTCGAACTAGTTATGTTTCTTTTCGGCGTTTTTTGGGGGACGTGCGGCGAGCGTTCATGCAACGTCTTTTTGTTGCTCTTCATGGTACCTTGGGTTCCTATCGCCGCGATGCTTTGCAGGAGGCAGTGCTTATGCTGTGCCATGCCTTCATGTTCCTCGGGCTTAGGTTTTTACCTCTTTTCCTCTTCTTGCTTGGTGGGTTATGCTGCATTTTCTTGTAAGGAACGTTTTACAAGGAAGTTGCATTCCCGGGGGCGCAAAAATGAAATAATAATAGCTTGGCATTTTGTGAATAACTTTGATAATACGCGTACGGACAGACTCATTTTGTACCCATGCGCGGTTGTGTCCTTGTCGCATTACTCGAATGGACCGACGCGCGCCCGGGCGGGTAGGGCAAACCTCCCATGGCAGGGCCGGGCGGATTCTCAAGCATTTGTTCTTGCTTGCATGTTTTTAGAAGGTTTTTTTTCCTCACATGCTTAACCCCCCTCTTCGATATCTTCGACGAAGTCTTGTGCGAAAGATAAGTTGCTACTATCTTGGTTACCATTTTTGTAACCATCGCTCGGGTGTCAAGACGAGAAAATTTAACCACTTTGCGAGCGTCTCGGCATAAGTACTTATAATAAATAAGTTTTTTGAATACCTGATAACCTCAACTACCCGTATCCTAGTATCTTTCCTGAGTACATGGGTTCAAAGCGAAACCCCGTGCAACGTACGATGATCCCCGCCCGCGCGCGCGCCCTTTACGAGCACGGGCGCATCATGGACAGCTACTCGTCCTGCTCACCACCCGACGAGTAACAGGATTGTACACCAACCACGCAGGTGATTCGGAAGCATAGCCCACAAAGACACCCTTCCACGCGCTATCGTCAAGTTTGCGGCGTTGATACTTGTCAATGTGGACATAAGCCAGACAGCCGAAGACCCGCATGGAGCTCAAATCAGGCCGTCCACAGGTCGCCAAGGTGAAAGGTACACCGCCGGCTCCGCTACTATGCACACGATTGCGGATATGCACCGCAGCGGCCATCGCTAGAGCCCAATACGATTTAGGCAGCGCGGCTTGCCGGATCATTGACTGCGCCATCGGGACCAATGTCCCCCACTACCGCTCAATCCGGCCATGTTGCCAATGCGCGTAAGGGGCAGTGATCTCCACGGCGATGTTGAACTCATCCAAGACGTTTCGGAAGGCAGCACCTAGGAACACCGTGTCATTGTCCACCCGAAGACGACGAACCGTGTGCCCAAGAGAACGGATGGTAGTCGACATGCGACGGAACGAGGCGGGGGCCTCATTCTTGGAGCGGACCGCATCATGCAGCATGAAACGGCTCCGGAAATCAGCCGCACACAAGCTGTACCGCCGTCCTCCCAAGGATGGAACACTCATAGGACCGCAGAGGTCTAAGCCGAGGACCTCAAAGACACCAACGTTCCGGTCAGCCGGCTCACGAGAGATACGGCGGACGTGCGACTTACACACATGACATGTCTCACGGAAGCCCAACTTCTCCGACGCAGAAAACGCCACACCCTCCACCTGAGTGGCCAAGAGCCCGTCCAATTGCGACTCGCCAAGGTGACCGAGTCGGGAATGCCACAACCGTTTTTCCAATGGCGCAGTGGCGACCGAAGCGGTAGGATTCGACGAAGCAACCCGCGCTGGCAACCACACCAACAAATGCGCGCGCTCCAACGAAACCACCACGCCACCACCATGACCAGCATGAAGACGAAGGTGGTCCACGGGATCAGCTAGCACCACAGAATGACCTTGTCGCCGAGCTTGGGTGAGGCTAAAAAGCCGATGGTAAGACCACGACGCGCGACGGGATAGCTCAGGAACGTGGAGCACATTCTTTAGCGTGGCAGGAATCTCCTCTCCATCTTCAGCCTTCACAATGATGCGGACCGAGCCCACTCCAACAGCGCGGGCGCTGATACCCTTCACCCAAAGCCGGTCGGTGAGCGCTCGATACTCACAGAAGTCACGGCGCACACTAGTCATGTGATGGCTGGCGCCGCTGTCGGCCAACCACATCCACGTTTCCCCATCGCGCTCGAACATGTGTCGAGCCTCGGAGAATGGCCTCCCAGGGGTGGCCGTCACGGCTATGACCGCCGGAAAAGCAACCGGGGAGTCCACTTGCGCAGAGTTACCTCCGGTGTTGTCGACCGGGCACTCGAACCTGCGATGGCCCTTCTTTCCACAGCCATAGCAAACACCACTAAAAATTCTCGCTCCGCCTCTGCCATATGAGGTACGACGAGTAGTCGCATCTCCTTGAAGAGATTTCAGTTGGTCTTGCCGCTTAAAAAGTTCAGTCGTTGAGTCATCATGAGACGCTGGAAAAGCCGTAGGCGTTGGGGCCCCCGTTGTATGTAATTGCGCACGACTCTCGATGCGCATGCCCTTTTGACGAAGATCACGCTTGACGGTATCCATGCTGAGGTCGTGTACGTCCCACGTGTCGGTGATGGAGTGGTATTCGCTGCGCAGGCCCTTCACCAAGTGCATTATGATACGCCGGTCGTGGACGACGTCTCCAACTCGGGCAAGCTGTCGTTGCAGTCGAACTAACCGGTTCAGGTATTGAATGCCGCTCTCGCCGTCCGCTTGCGGCGTCTCCAAGTCCTGCAATAGTTCCGTACACCGGTAAATACCATCGTCCTCATAATGATTGACTAACGCAGTCCATGCAGTGTGGCCGCAGGTCTTGTCATCCTCGCTAACATTCTCGATAATGGAAAGATCGTCCTCCGGCAGCGCAAGAAACAATGTGGAGTACATGTCGACTTGTTGTTGAGAGGAAGCGGCACCATCCGACGACAAAGCCGGAGCCCACTTTTGCATCAAGCCAAATGCACGGAAACGCTTCTTCCACACGTCAAAATCTCGTCTCTCCCCACTGAACTTGAGTAGTTTCACGGAGTCCATAGCAGGTACGTCGGATGCGCTCGCAAGAGCACCAGAAAATCAGGGAAAATGCCAACAAGAAAAGCACCAAGTACCGGTGAAGAGGCGGGCAACACGGCTCAGAAAAGGAGACGACAAAGGGCTGACCGAAGACGCAGTTGTACTCCCGGAGTCTATACAGCCAAGGCAATCAGAAACGAGTCTCAGAAGGTCGGTCAAGTGACGTCGTACAGGAGTGCTAGTACACTTGTAGTAAGATGCCTTTCCAAAAATTCAGCCGGAGCACTATAGGCTTTCACGAGAAAACAAGCTGGCGGGTGACAAGCTCCATAAGCGAATAAGATTCCAGAAAGCGCCAAGCTATAACAAAGGAAAGCAAGCCGATCTTCACGTCACACGAGTCGGCGTTCGGGGGTTCAAGCCGGCTCCAAGCGACACAAACAAGTCGCTACCAGCCGGGTATCGAAGTAAAGCTACAAACACAAGCAAGAGCCAGCCACTTTGTGAGCCAGCCGCACCTCACGTATCGCGCGACACCACAAAGGTCTACCACTCTTCGAGAAGCAAGCTCTAGGTTCCAGTCAAGACAAATGACTCCAACAATTAGCAGCTAGAGGGCCCATAACATGTCAAAGTTGAGGGGGCGATAAGGAATACTTACCTCGGTGAGTGACACTGCATGTCATCTCACCCTCAGCAAGTGCCTAGCACTTGCCTATCACATGACACGCACTCATCTTGTGGTGAGCACACGCCAACGTATATTCTGAGCCTTTGGATGATATCTAACGCTCACCAACTTGCCACCAACAGCAACCTAATCCTCTCTATTGCTGATTGGCTTATCATCTTATAGTGCTGAGTCACAGCCGTACTATCACGATGCTACTTGACCAACATTGCTGTGTAGCAACTTGATTACCACACCAGCGATGTCGCGCAACACTCACCCTTGCTACGCAGGCAATCCCATGAAGGCGTTGAACACTGTGGGAGCGAAGGTCTCGTGGTAGTCCACATTCTTCTCCTGAGTAAACCCGCGAGCCACAAGTCTTGCTTTGTACCTTGTTATCTGTCCGTTGGCATCGCGGTTGAGCTTGAGCACCCACTTGGAATCTACGAGTTTGCGACCGGCAGGACAAGGGACCAATGTCCAGATTTTCCGAGATACAAGTGATTCGTACTCGCTCTTGATAGCTGCCTCCCACTCCCCCGATTGGGGACTACTCAGCGCTTGCTTGTATGACACAGGCTCTTGAACAGTCGGGCTGCTGGCTGACTTAATAGCCGCGGTACTTCCCGTAGTCCATCCATCTCCCGAAGCGCCCGCTGAACGGGGATTATAATTGGACTTGGTACGCATTCCTGTGGTGCGGCAGTGGATCGAAGATTATACCTTGGACGTGGAGTCTCCCCCGAATGCATGTCCCGTTCATCTTCCATCGACCCGGAATGTTGCAGCGACTCCCGTAGCGGCGACTCCCCCGAAGGTGTATCTCGTTCTTCGCTACACATGGTGCGCTGGATGTTGTCCTCTTCATCATCGGTGCGTTGCTCCGCATTGCTCTCCCCCATGGAGAGGACTGCAGCCTCATCGAACAACGAATCTTTTCCTCCATTCAAATCTTCGACCGTCAACAACCTTCGCGTGAAAGAATCAGGAGGTCTTCTCTGCGGGTCTACAGCACGTCGTCCAAACAAAATCTTCTACACAAGACAACTTATGAGGTACGGTACATATGCCTTCCCCACCCGCGGTTTCTGCCCCTATCTTCGTATTTAGTTTACACTTGTACGTACTAAGCGCCTTACTCAAGGTCATGCCGCACTTCCACTGACCGCATCACGCGGCGCTATTCATGACAACAAAAAAAGGCCATGGCCAGGGGAAGAGCGGTGCGTGTCGGGGAGGCTATCTCTCCCCGCATCGTGCTCACGCAAATATTTCTAACCGAGTCATAGCAGAAACATGTTCGCTGCATTTGAGCATTGTGTTTTCAGGTGCTCGCATGGGTTGCTCGGTCCAAGAACTTACATCAATAATTACATTATAAATTAGTCCGTTGTCGGCGCTAATAGTAAGCGAAGACTAGCGGGGAAACTTGAGGAGGTTGCTACCGTTTTGCTCCCAAGGTACAAATTCCGCCAACGTCCACCGCACTATGGCTAAACCGCATAGCAATTTATTTATCAACTCGATATACTTTAGGGAGGGTGGATAGTTGGCGGTTCCAATTACACTTCTCCACAAAAAGTTTGGATATACAATATGGTCTGCATGAGCTTATCGATAACACGTGCGCCTCTCACCACGTCAAGCACGACGGCACTCAAGTACCACCCAACTTCGGCAGAGCCGGGAAGCAAGCAGTCAACCGTCATTTGGTATGGTTATTTGTAAGCTTAGAGCGCGTGCTCTCGGACGAGTTTGTTGAATAAAGCCCATAAATTCCCATGAAATTGCTTTAAGTACACACGTCGTCATAAGCACCGCACGCGCGCACTGCTCAAGCGTCCACACAAAGCTGCATATTGCTCACTGAGGCACGCAACCTTGAGTTTTGGGACTTGTTGGAGCGGGTTTGAATGCGTGGATGCCGTATTGATTGCGCGAGGCTTGGCTTGCGGGTGTCTGAATGGAGCATGGAATGCTCACGCCGCAAGCACGGGTGAAGTACATGGAAAACAAGCGAGTAAACGCCCGCATGATACAACTTATGTTAAAAAGTGCACTATTTCAATGGATGAGGGCGATTGGCCTTGGCGGGGGGCGAGGTCCGGCTTGGCCCTTTGGGTCGCATCACGTTAACGGCGGTGTTTGGAAAGCTTGGGGTATACGCATGTGCCACCACCTAAACCCGCCCTACGCGTGGCACACGTGGGGAATTATCCTTGTAAATCTGTGGGAATTGACAATTGATAAACATTTGTGGACAAGCCCTGCACAAATCGCCTTATAAGGTGACCCAAATTTGACGGGGGTGGCTTGGCAATGCGGCCCAACTTCACCAAAATATATTGCACAATAATCTATTTCGCCGAAAATTCCCCAACCTCAAAATTTGTGTATTATGTCCAAAACCTCTTCGAGACGACAGCCTCCCATGCCACACATGCACTAACCTCCTACCCACCCCCACAACGCTACTCGCAAACGTATGGCTGGATGAACTTGCAACTAGTGCCAACATGGAGGACCTCTAAGCCTTACCTCCGTCAACACTATATCTTGAGTGTCTTGCTTACAACTCCGGGACATTATCATCACCACACCCTCCGGCTTGGTGGCCCTCATCACATATGAAAAAGGACCACCCCAGCAACACATCCCATCCTCCCACCACATGGTCAGCCACCTTGGCACACCTCGGCAGTCACCATTGACCACACACGGCGGTAGATGAGAAGGAAATCATGCAGCCATTGAGCAGTGTGTACGTGAAGCTGTGAAAGGATACGTGTGGTGTCAAGACGTTTTTTCGAGATGACTTATAATGAGGGTTTGTGCGGAGTGTGAGGAGGGATGTGAGGCTAGTGATTGTGGATGCATGGGGGGTGCATGTGCGACTCGCGACTTTACGGATGATGTCTATTTCGGTATCGGGCCATTGGTGGCGGAGGGCGTTGGCGAGAGGGGTGTGTTTAATGCGACTGAGTTGCGCGGTGTGAGACAGGTTGTGGTCTGTGTCGTACTTCCATTCTATTTGAGTCTTTTCTATCGAGGAGTAGCGACGTCGGGCGTTTGAGTGCCCGACGAACATGGGTTCAAGAAGGCGGATAAAGCAAGTCGGGTTTGTGAGTAGGGGGTCGGAGCGGGGAGGGTAGTAGGTCTTCAGGGAGGACGGCATGACATGATGTGAGATAGTTAGCCGAGTTGCATTCGTCGGCAGCGACTAATCGGGTAGGCATGTCCGCAAGGTGAGGAGGGTGGCAATCAAGGGGGACGTGGATGTGAATGGGGGATGCGAATGATTTGACGGGCTTGCTACCAAATCGGCGGTGGTGGTTTCCCAGCGTTTGCCATTGTGGCGTTTCAAGAGGAAGAGGAGAAGGCGTAGGCCATTGTTGTGTCGGTCCTATACTCCTATCTAAGCCCCGAAATGGAGGGGCAGCTACCTGCCATGCGTCCGTTGTTGGTGAATTGGTCAACCATGGGGCAACGGAGGGTGGGCTAGTGCGAGAGAAGGTGTGTCTTTTGTACTCCCCGCATTAAGTCGTGCTGGTGCGGGAAATGGATATTGGTGAGAGAGGTGTGTTTGTTGTGGAACGAGAAACCCGTCCCGTCGCTGGTTGCGCGGGCAAGGAGGGCGCCGTGCTTGGTGGTGCACGAAAGGGGTGTATGCGTGTGTTTGATGATATATGTGTGTGCATCGGTTTTGAGGATGGTGTATCGGAAGGGTGTGGGGTCGCCTTGTGTCTGAGGGACACGAGTGTATGGCCATGCTCGATAGACACTTCTAAACCCGTGGTGTAGGTCGTGTCGGGTTGGTGTCCGTCTGCGACTTGGTTGGCGAGTGGGTCGGCGAGGTCGTTGCAGAGAGAATGATTATGTGCCTTGATTTTGCGGAGGTGAGTGTGAGTTCATGGGGTGCAGCGGGGTTTGAGGGTGTGTGTGATAAATTCAAAGCTGTAGCGGTGGATATGGTGTCGGTACGCACTTGGGCAGCGCAGATATCCTTGGATGAGCTGCAGCGAGCATGCGCCGTCAAAAGGAGGTGGGAATGACCTAGTTGGAGGCCGATGTCGATGCCAGCTAGCTCCGCACGGTTTATGGTGTGAGAGGGAGGGGTGGAAGTCGCGACTATTTTGACTCTAGCATCCGTGGCAGAGTGGGTTACGGCCGCTCCAAGTGGTGAGGAGCCTCCTCTTTGGGAGCCGTCAGTGTAGACGAAGTCCAAACGAATCCGACCTAGAGCGCCTTTCGTGGGGGAATAGGCTAGTATCGTGCGTTTTAGGAGGGGGTAAGTGATAGGGTGGGTGTAGTTGGGGAAGCGGTAGTAGATGTCTGCCGAGTGCGGTATATATGTGTCGAAGTGGAACGGGGGCGGTGTGAAGAGGCGTGGGGAGTGAGATATGTGTCGTATATATGTTTGAGTCTGTTGTGGAGGGCGGTGAGTGTTGCTTGTGAGGGTGGAGAGGACATAGCGAGGGAGTTATCGACGAGGGCGATGTCACCGCAGGTGTGCCAAGGGGCGTGGGGATGAAAAAGGAAATAAAAGAATACCAACGTGTTTATCGGGGGGGGGGGGGAGTGTTTGCGTCGTTGAGGAGGGTGTATAGGTGGTGTGCATACGGCGAGTTGATGTCTTTGGAATTCAGATGTGGTGTATTTTCCCATCCGGGAATGACGAGGATGGTGGCGATGGGGGAGTGGGAGGGGATGGAGTGGGCACTAGTAATGGCGTGTTCCATGGCGCGGCGCATGCATTCGTCGTCATATTCCGGGTTTGCGGTGTAGGTGCTGTGCCATGTGTGTAGGATGATGATGTCGTTGAATGAGAATCTGACGTCTTTTGGATAGGACGAGTGGTATGCATGGGACGACTACAAGGACTTGCTGAGGGGGACGGAGTAGAGTTCGGATTGTGTGTGGAACGTATCGGGTAAGGCCGAGAGGAGTACATGTATGGTGGCCCTACGGTTACGTGTGGTGGTGGCGGCGGTGGCTGAGTGTAGTTCCGAGCGAGCGTAAGTGTGGTGATGAGGTGGTAGATCTCTTCTTCGAGTGTGCGGCGGTGAGTTCGGGGCGGAAGTCTTGGTAGAAATGTCGGTTGCGGGGGGCCGAGAGGGTTGTGATTGCGTGGCCGTTCAGGTCGCGGATAATGGCTGTGTCGTGAAGGGTTGAGAGGTGTGTATGGTGAATTTTCTTGTGGGGAGCATGACGAGGTCGGGGTTGTTGGGGTCATGCTTGAAGGTGATGAGGGGGTGTGTCCATAGGGTGGGTCCATGGGTGGGGAGGATGGGAGAGGTGGCTGGAATGAAGTCGTTGTTAAATGTGGTAAGTGATCTGGGGCCGGAGGGGGTCGAACTAATGGTGTCGTGGAGTTGGAGGCAAGGATCCCACTAGACTTCGTGGAGGCGGGTCAAGTCATGTGTTTAACCCCGCTCACACTAGTCGAACCTCCATGTGTCGGGACCTAGAGCCGGGCGGCAGCGGGAGTGGACGTCGAAGTGCGGGTATGTGTTGCAGGGGGTTGTGGGAATGGGGTGGAGGGGGTCATTGCAAATTGAGGAATGTGAGGCAGAGGGGACGGGTTGGCATACCGAAGTGGGCGTGGAGGAGAGGAGGTGGAAGTGTTGTAAGTAATACCTTCTAGTTATTAGTTGCAGATAGCTACTGTAAGCTATTCCAGATATGATTAATACATGTCTAGATCGGACATACCGATAACGCGTTTGATTCGGTACATAGTTGTCGCTAGGCTATAGCTCTCCTCACTTACATTGTCCCGACACCACGCCTCGGGCTGGTTGTCTATGTGACTGTCCTATTTGCGTGACTGTGATTGTAGCTACGTATCGGTTAGTTACCTTCCGTATTGAACGTGTTTGCACGGTTCAACAGGTTATCGGCCCCCGCCTCACGTCACTCACGCGCGACAACTTGGTTCGGCGAGCAGCGATCACCACCTCTCCCGCAGAAGGCAAGTTCACATAGTAACTTAGTACTTAGTACTTTCACCTTGTAGTCGGTTCTGTCGCCAAAAAAAGGTTTATAAACACGAGGGTTTCCTCGATACGGTACGTAAACGAGGAAACTCCGGTTTTCTTGGCACAGCGGATGAAATGTAGTGTCATCCAGCTGTGGTCGCTACCACACTATAGGTATATAGTGGTAGCGACCACAGCGTACCTCCTCAGTTCGGAGTCGGTACTCTAATCACCCTCTCTGGCTAAGACACCGTTTTCTATAGTATCACCCTATAGCATTATTTTTCTTCCTCTCCAATAATTCCGCTTCATATAAACTTTTCTTATTTTGACAGCTCCCCGCAGTTGTTCCTATCTGCAATATGCACTCCCCCTTGGTCCTGCTGTTGCTTCTCTCCTGGTCTGCAGGACTCTCCGATACCGCCCCAGACGACTCTTTCCTCAAAGCCGTTTGGGATGACGCTGTCGCAGATCGTGACGCTCTTCGCTCCGCGCTAATCTCAGCCGAGTCCGCTCTCGCCGCTGCTATTTCCGTCAGCCCCGAGATCGAAGGCCTCACGTGCCCGCGTGCTCTTACCAACGCTCGCCTAATTGTAGATTCAACTCGGAATTCGCTGTTGTCCGCAGAAGCTCGCACTAACGCTCTTTTCCAGGCAGCCACTGCCACGGCTTCAACTTCCCGCGATCTAGAGGCTGCAAGAGTTTCCTCCGAGTCCCCCCTTCAAGAAGACCGCAAAGGAAAACGCCCCGCTCCCCATGAGGATATCGCGGACAGAACCGTTCAAGAACCCCCCGACGGCTGGCTTGACAGAGACGGTAAGCTTCACCGTCGGCGGACAGCTGTTGCCAGAGATCTTCAGTCTGATCTAAACCTAGTCTTCAATATTTACGACTCAGCTTTTATACCTATTGCTGACCTTCAAGTTAATATCAATAATGATTCCCCGATTGAGCCTAGCTCTCCCGCTTCCCCCGCTAATCTACTGTCGGTGCTATTAGCGATAGCCTCAATAGCGGCCAGTATGTCGCACTCAATCAGCAAAAAGGCGAAGACCTTGCACGTGGAACACGAATACGGGCAAAAAATTGCCAAGCTGTTTGCCAAAGAAGACCTGCTAGGCGAGAAGGGGTCAGCCGACAACAAGAAGCTAAAAAAGGCGATTGACACAGCAAGGACACTTCGCTCCCTCCCAAGCTCGTCATCCAAGCCCTCCCGTCCAGCAAGGCGAGCCCAAGCTCACCCCCCCAATAGTGCGGAGCCCCGGAACGACCCTGACCGTCGCAGCGCAGCTAACAGCCCTATACCGAGCGATCCGTCAGAGGTTACATGCTACAGATGCAAGAAGAAAGGACACTTCTCCAATAACTGCCCTGGCTCTGCCCGCTAGCCCGCCCACCTACCTACAAAACGAAAACCAAGTTTCAGATCCGCCTCCTCATAGGCGTCGTATCTAGCCCTCCGGGGCGAGGCCTATGCCTCGATCCCAGCATCCCCACTGGTGACCTCCTAGTCCAACTAGAGTCTGTCCGCCTCTTAAAAGGCTAAGCTTTCCCCCAGAGTTAGCCGCTTCCCAGTTCCCACGCTTCCCGTGGCCAGCGACCCAGTCGCTTTGTAAATATTCGCTATGATGCCAATATTACACCCTCCCGCCGCAATGGCCTGACAGCATCCTCCACTGTTCCCCCCCCCCCCCCCTCTTGCAGTCTCCGCCTCGCAACCTGCACTGGCACGTGCATCACCCACCTTGGGTTCGATATCGACAGAGCTAAAGGCATGTTCACGGTCCCCTCTAAGAGGTGGCAATCCGCGCAAACATGGATCGAATCTCTGCTCGGCGGTCGCACACGCGCCCACACCGCACGCGAAATCGCGAGCGTCACGGGAAAAATTATTTCTATGGGCCTCGTCCTCGGCGACCCTGCCCGCCTGTATACTAGGGCCCTCTTCGCTGACATCAACAGCGCGGCCCGCTGGGGCCATCACGTGGCTATCTCCCCCTACGGAAGAGACGCCGCAAAACCTCTACTACCATGGACAAACATCATGCGGTCCCAAACTGCTAAAATAATAGGAGGAATTTTCGCATTCTCCGCGAGACCAGTTCGCGTCCGAGCACACTAAGCAAAAGTCGAGCAAAACCGGCCTCAACAGCACGGTCTCGGCCGCCCCTTATTCGGGGCAAGACCTACGCGTCCCCCCGGCGCCCCTCTGTCGCTAAACGCCCACTACAGCGGGCTGGCGGTGCCCCTTGCACTCCCGAGCGGCACCCTCTTTAGCGCACACGCAAACGTCTATAGTTTAGCTTAAATCGATTACCTACCTACTACCACCACTAGGTAGCGAGTCCACTGCTTTTAGTGGATACGCAGCGGAGTGGGACACATCTATACGACGGCCTTGCCCCGTCCACTGCTGTACGTAGAGCTGGACAGGAAACGTCCGAATCTACCAGGCACACCGGCACACCCGGACTGGTGACCCCTTGCGACACCGCCAGCGGGTCACTATCGGAAACGAGCGGTCGCGCCTCGATCGCACCGGTTACGCTACCCGCGGACAATGCCTCCAACCGTGCACGCGCTTTCACTCGTCGCTATTACACCCCTTGGCGATATGTGAAGAATAGACGGGCCATTCTCTAGCGGAAACATAGCTGTGTGCATAAACGTCTACCGATGCGTATGACCCCTCGTCATGCCCTGCCTCACAACGTCCCACCCACCGCCCGCCCGATCAGAACAACGCCCTATGCTTGCGTTGCGCTCACGGAGCGCACAGCCGAACGCAGATTTACAATACAGAGGGCGCAGCCGAACACGTATGTGAAACAACACAGCAGGCGCTACTCCGCCCCTTCTGGTTTGGCCACGCGCCCCCGCTTCGAGATCGGTATGCCCGTATCGTTCCAGCAGCCTACAAAAATAAAGAGCGGGCTTCCCCCCTTTATTAGAAATATCGCGCGGTACAATAATAAACAATAGTATCGCCCGATGCTATACCCCGGCCCGTTGCTATACCGCCCCGATGCTATTCCCATGTCACCCGCGTGACGCACGATTGACAGCGCGACGCGCTTCCTCACGCTGGTATTCCCCATACGCGTAACATTGAAAGGAGCCTCGAGTAGGCGGCGTCCCCATGACCACGCCGGCAGACCTATCACGCAAGAAACGCGTAGTCCGACTATAATCTTAGTCAAGGAGGTGAGCCCCCGGGCTCGTACCCAATGATAAAGCTATTACGGCCTCCGGCCGGCCAAGGATTCTACCATTAACAAGCCTCCGCCGCAATACCCGAGGCTCGCCGCGACAGCAACGCCCCGGCCCCGGCCCGTTCGTGCAAGTAGTGTTGAACTCCCAGGCACCGAGAGCGCAAGCCACCTCACGCGGTAGCGAAAAATAACAGAAGTGATATTCATCATATCATCTTCGCGATTCTCAGCCACCTCCAGTACAGGTACCCGTACATATAGCGATGGCGATAGCTCGTCGCTGATGTACTTGCGCCCCTAGTTTCATTAAAGCCGCGTATTTATACTGCTATACACGAGATATTGCATGTACGGATGGTACCCAGTATTACGTTATGAAATTCATCTGCCCTACGGGTGCGGATTCAACACATCGTCAATACCTTATACGTACTACCGTATGTACTAATGTCATCATGCATTCATATATCCCCGCCGAGGGACAACGTTCGTGTACTTACCAACGTTCGTGTACTTACCTGGCACGCGCGCCGCGCACTTAGGCGTAACCTGATGCAGAATAATGATAAACTATTATGACCTTTCGTTTTTTACACGCGCCCGTGTCTCCCCGACCGCGCACCCCAGACCGGACACTGATCTCTTGATGTTCGGGTAGTCACCTACCGTCCTGCCATACAATCTGACGAAATTGATGTAGCAAGCCGAGAAAACACGAGGGTTTCCTCGATACGGTACGTAAACGAGGAAACTCCGGTTTTCTTGGCACAACGGATGAAATGTAGTGTCATCCAGCTGTGGTCGCTACCACACTATAGGTATATAGTGGTAGCGACCGCAGCGTACCTCCTCAGTTCGGAGTCGGTACTCTAATCACCCCCCGCCCCCCCGACCCGGGGGTGATTATAAGTTCGCCCCTTGGAGATTGACGAACCCTGAAGAATGAAGACCCTAGCGTCTAGTTTGATTGAACCCTGCTTCTCGCGCCATGTTAGTCCCCAAATGGGAGGTTTTAGGTAGTCTGTTCTCGTACCTAGGCTGGTGGGTCAGTGCAGGGATTACTCCCTGCTTCGACGTCCACTCATGGAAAAGACAGGAGTGGTTGCGTTGCCGTTACAGCCTAGCGTGCCTCGACCGGCTATCGACGCCTTCCGCTTGTAATGGGGACATGGGCCACCATACACGGTTCTTTGCATGTAGCCGCCATAATTGGGCGTAGCTGTATCTGCACGGTTTGTAATTTACAGTGCGCTGGCGGGGCTACGGGCGTGCATCCCCTTTCCCGTACCGTTTCGATACCCTCGTTACTTTACCATGTATGGGGTACATCACGGCCACGGGTAGTTACCTACCGTCATGCCACACAATCTGACGAAATTGATGTAGCAAGCCGAGAAAACTGCCCTTTAATACCCACCACACGACCCCACCTAAGTCAGCTGCCCGAGGACGCCCGACAGCCACCCACACCGACGCACTCGTCGTGTATGGACAAGGTGCATACATGCCCAAGCATGAGAAGGGGGGGGGGGGGGGCGCACTGGTGGGTGAATACGCATACACAGGGTGCACGACAGCCCTGACTCGACTATTTTATTATATTTATTTAGCGATTCAGCCATCAGCACAACGCTACACATGCTGTGGTCGTGGCTGCAACTCGTGTCTTACATCGGGTGGAGGACACAAAAAGGTGCTTTGGGACGCCCCGGGGCATCAGGCCGAGGGGCCGCAGGGCAACATGCCGTCTCTTTGGAACTGTTGTTTGGAACGAATGCGGCTAGGGGTTCTTAACGTTGCCTTTCGCTACGTGTCGGCGCCGCCGTTCACGACGGCACCGAAATCCTGCGCCGCTAAACTACCTGCCCCCCCGCTTGATGACGGTGAAGACCAATCCTCCCGTCGGAAAAACCTATAACTCCACCCCCCCGGATGCACTCTCGCTCGTCCTCGAGCAGATGGCCTTGATTAGCGCCCGTCGTGACGCACAAGTGACAAAGACAGCTCCTATGCGCCAGCGCGACACTCTCCGTGACGCACCTTATGTCCATGCGCAGCCTCCAGTCTAGCTCCCACCACCACCACCACACCATTTTTTCCTCCCTCAGGAGCCCCCACCAACTCCACACTTCCCTCATGCCTAGCCCTACCAACAGCGCTCCCATGGCGCCCCATCACCAATGTACGGCGGCCCGCAGTCCCACACTGGCATCCTCACCCCCCATGTGGTCAGCCGCCCTTTCCTGCTGGCTCTCCGGCCTCCAACGCTTTCCGTGGAGGTTATGGTGGACGCGGAGGCCGAAGTCCCAACATCGACCCGGTGGTCATCGGCCGCGATGTTAACGAAGCCACCGGCTTCGGCAAGGAGTCTCCCAACCGCTGCATGAAGATGACAGTTCCCACCATGGGACCCAACACGGACTTTAAGTCATGGAAGCGTAACTTCCTCACCTTCATGTCCATGAAAGCTGTGTACCTCATTCCACAGCTCACTATACGGGAGTCGGAAATCTGGCTCGATGAAGATGCACATACCTACGCGTACGCTATGTTGATGAACGCCACCACCGACAACAAGCACGTTGACCAGGCTGTCAAGTGTGTCTTTGCTGCTCGCCCGGACTGCACCACCGCCGCATGGGACATCATGTGCGAACGTGTAGATGGTCAGTCGCTCGCACGCTCCCTTTCGTTGTTGGACAACCTCATGATGCGCCAGCGCCCGGGCTAGTCCCTCACGGAGTACATTCACTTCATGCGTCAGACCTTTGACGACCCTACCGAGACATGCGAGATGATAAATGGCTTTGCTGCCATCCATCCTCACAACCTAGGTCTCCTCATGCTCCGTGGCATCTCCAATACCGGCCAGTTTGGTCAAGCCAAACAGTGCGTGATCAACGCGTTTGACACAAACTACCTCCTTTCGAAGTGATTTCGTTACGTTAGTCTCGACCTCCGCCCCCTCTTGCGTGGGTGGGTCGGTGTTGACGTTAAGGGCAGTGGCTCAGTGCGGATTTCCATTCGGGTGGCATCTCGTCAGGCCATTCACCACACGATCCATGCGTTGTACACACCCGACCTTTCATTTCGCTTTGCTCAACACATTGGTCGCCTCCTTAGTGTCAGTTGGAGGCGATGAATTCCGTTTTCCTACAGACTCTGACATTGGCCTGCTCGTGGTGCCCCAAGGAATGTGTGCGCTAGAACCGTCCGGCAACGGGCTCTACCCATAAACCGGAGCTGCCCCCAAGCCCCTCAGCGGAGTCGTCGCGTGATGCCGGTCCCCGTGTTGCTCTAACTGCCAAGCGCGACCCAATACTGTGGCACCGCCGGTTTGGACACCTTAACATGCAAAGCCTGCATGCCCAGCACACCCACGGTGTCCTCACAAGCCCAGCACTAGCCAACTCGTAAGAAATTGTTTCTTGCGATTTATGCTCGCTCCACAAAGCCATTGCTGCACCTCGCAAACCAATGCTTGCGCGAAACCATCCCGTCCCCCCTTGAACATGTCCTCCGACCTTTGGGGATCAGTGAATGTCCCCTTCCCACATGGTCTCCGCTACTGCCTGCTCGTCATAGACCACCACCCACGTTATATGTGGGTGCGGTTCCTTAAGTCCAGAGTGACACCTACTTTGAGCTCGAAACCATCCGACTGGAAATACGACACTTGCATGCACGCCACCACTCCTAGTCAAGCACCTTCGCCCCGGTCATTAAGTTTGACTCGGACTCTGTTTTTGAGGCTGCTATGACCCGCCATATGTGTGCTCGCATGGGCGTCGGTGTGCAATTTTCTGCCCCCTGTGCCCATCACATACTCGGCAAAGCCGAACGCCCCTTGCGCACAATGAGGGACAATGCATCTGCGATGCTCCACAGCATGGCCGTCACGAATTACATGTGGTCGTGCGCTGTCAACACAATGGTGTACCTTCGCAACCGTACGTACAGCCGCTCGGTCGGCCTCACCGGTGGCATCCCCCTCTCTTTCCTTACGTCGTCGTCACCAGACGCCTCAAAGTTCCGCGTCTTCGGGTGCACCATCTTCGCCAAAGTGCCCGACAAATTGCGCCGGAAATTGGCGAAAAAGCGTTTCGTGGCGTCATGGTTGGCTACCCACCTGACGCCCTAGGGTACAACGTCTACAACCCCGAGACTCGCCGCATCACCACATCCGTCCATGTTGTTTTCCAAGTAGAAAGCACCCCGGGCCTCGGCGCGTGCCTCTCCATTGACTCGGTGATCGCAGACGCTTCGGATGACGATGGCCCTCCGGACACCTCGCCCACATCTCACACTATCGACACCCCCCGACCAAAACCTCCCTCCCCCCCCTAAACCCCCCCGTTAGTCTCGACTCAGGTCTCACCCCTCCGCTACGGGGACCTTGTGGCCCACATGTCCGACTACCCACCGGTACTTGTCACGGCATGTTGTGACCCTAAACAAGGCAAGATGAATGACGACATATTCGTACAACTCTTCGTGCCCGGCCGGATTACTGGTCCAAACCACATTCCAGCCGGCGCATCCCCTGCCGCCGTTGATCTCATGTCCACAAGGGAGTGTGTTGAGCATAAATCGAACCGAGCCACTCTGGCGAGCGCCCATGCATCCGAGTGACAAGCCGCTATGCAGTAGGAGTACTCCTCCCTCATTGACAACGGCACGTAAAAACTCGTCGACCTTCCCCCCGACCGCGTGGTCGTAAACAACATGTGAATCTACAAGGTCAAACAAGACACCGTGGGTGGTGTCTCCAGCTTCAAAGCACGGTTCGTCGCCAAAGGTTGCCGCCAACGCGCTGGCCTCGACTACACGGAGACGTTCTCCCATGTCATCCGCATGGCCAGCCTTCGCCTCTTCCTCGCCATCGCGGCCGCCCGCTACCTTGAACTGTGTCAACTTGATATCGACACTGCGTTCCTCTACGCCCTCATCAAGGAGGACATGTACATCCGCCGGCCACTAGGCTTCTCTGATGGCACGTCCAAAGTGTGTCATCTCAAACGCTGCATCTACGGTCTGAAATAGCCCCCTCGCGCGTTCAACATGCTCCTTCGTGCATGGCTTGTCGACAACGGGTGGCAGCAGTGCATCTCAGATCCCTGCATCTACATCTTCCGCGCCGGACACGTCTTCACCATGATCGCAATTTACGTGGACGACATTCCCGCAGCCGGTAATGATGCTGCTTGGCTTACATCGTTCAAGGCTCAACTTGGTGCCCTGTTTAAAATCAAGGACTTGGCTGACCTCTCCCAACTCCTTGGCATGCACATCAACCGCAACCGCTCAGCACGTACCATCTCGCTGGATCAGTCCAAATACCTGTGCGACATCCTCGCCAAGTACGGCATGACCGACTATAAGCCCTCGTCCCTCCCTATGGACCCCGGCTTCCTCGCCGGACTTGCGCACATGACTTCCCGCCTTACCGGGTTGGTAAATGACGTCTACCCCAGCCTTCTCGGCAGTCTCCAATACGCGGCAGTCTATACGCGTCCCGATGGTACCACAGCGTTGAGCATCCTTGGCTCCGCTCAAGCATCCCCGACGGACTCCCACGTGCAGGTCCTTCGATATCTTCATGGCACCATCAGTCTCCAACTCACATTCTTTGCCAACGCCGACCGGGCAAACGACAGCAGCACCCGCAAGTCGCGTTCGGGCTATCTCTTTACCCTCGGACGCGGGCCCATCAGCTACAATTGAAATTGAAATTGAAATTGAAATTGTGTACAACATGTACCGTATGCGCCGGTTTACAACAATTACCGTATGCGCCGGTTGCTGTCTCTGGGCCCTCCCAACTATGCCATGTAGGAAACTTACAAGTTAGGGTTAGACCGTTAACCACATAAATCCAACCTCTCCAAGGGTGTTCGGGGGTTTTACTCCCCCCCGGGGAGTGTGCGATGCGAGGTGGTGGCGGCGTGCAATTAGGGGCGTGCGAAGGTGCTGTGTGTGGAGGCGCGGCGAGAGGTCGTGCGGGATTTGATGCGGCATAAAGGTATGAGATGGTGTAGCCAGTGGACAGTGTGCGTGCCGAGTTGTGCAGGGATGCGAGACGTGTCGAGTCGTGCGTTGGAGATGAGTTTGTCATGATGGTCAGTGCGGAGGGTGAGTAGAGAGGTGAGACTTGTGATGGTGGATGACTGCGGTGTACCCGTGCGGCTCATGACGATGGGGAGGATGTCGACTTCGGTACTTGGCCAGTGGCTGCGGATGGCATTTGCGAGGGGTGTGTATTTGGCACGAATCCATTGGGCTGTTTGGGAGAGGTTGTGGTCCGTGCAGTACTTCCACTCTCCTATCTGAATCTTTTTAATTGATGAGTATCGGCGGCGACCGTTTGTGTGACCGACGAATTGAGGTTCGAGGAGGCGGATAAAGTCGGGTTTGTGCGGCGGGGGTCGTAGCGCCGGGGGGAGAATCTCGGGGGGGAGGATGGCGGGGCGCGAGGTTAGGGAGTCGGGCGAGAGACCTTCATCAGCAACAACAAAGCGGGTGGGCATGTGGGTGGGGTGAGGGGGGTGACAGTTAAGAGGGGTGTGGGTTGGTGTGGGGGATGCCAATGTTTTGATGGGTTCGTTACTGAAGTTTGCAGTGATGGTCTCCCATCGTCCGCCGTTGTGGTGTTCCACGATGGAGAGTAGGAGTAGCGCGCTGTTGTGGCGGTCCTGTCTTAGCCCAGACATGGTGGGGCAGTTACCAGCCATGTGGACGTTGCTAGTGAATTGGCCCCACATGGGGCAGCGCAGGGTGGGGTTGTGTGTGAGGGGGCGGGTGTTGTGGACCCCCCACATGAGTTCCTGCTTGTGGGTGAATTATTGGATGTTGGCGAGTGTTGTGTGTTTTTTGTGGAAAGTGAAGTCGGCGCCGTCCTCCGCGGCGCGGGCGAGGAGGGCACCGTGTTTGGATGTTTGCGAGAGGGGTGTGTGAGTGTGTTTGGTGCTGTGGGTGTGGGCGTCAGTTTTGAGGTTTGTGTATCTATAGGGTATGGGTTCCCCTAGGGATTGTGGAATGAGGGTGTGCGGTCAGGTCCAATGGCCTATCGACACGTTTGAACCTGTGGTGTATGATGTGTCGGGTGGGTGTCCGTATGCAGCTTGGTTAGCTAGTTTGTCTGCGAGGTCGTTTCCTAGTGAGTGGTTGTGTGCTTTAATTTTGCCGAGATGTGTACGGATGCCTGCGTTACAGCGGGTTTTTAAGGGTGTGCGTGATGGAAAGGAGCGTGTCGCGGTGGATGTTGTGTCTGTAAGCGGATGGGCAGTTCAAGTAGCCTTGTATGAGGCGGAGGGAGCACGCACTGTATGTAAGGAGGTGGGTGTGGCCTGGTTGGAGGCATATGTCTATGCCTACTAATTCAGCGCGATTGATGGTGTGCGAGGGAAGGGTAGAGGTCACCAGAATTTTGATGCGGGTGTCCGAGGCGTGGTGGGTGGCGGCTGCTCCGAGGGGGGAGGAGCCTCCCTTCTTGGAGCCGTATGTGTATATGAAATCCTGCCATTTCCATGCAAGAATTCCTATGGTGGGGGAGTACGTTAGTCTCGTGCGTTCCGGGAGGGGATGAGCAAGGAGATGGGAGGGGTTGGGGGGGAGATGGTAGATGCCTGCCGAGTGGGGTGAGTAGGTGTCGAAGAGGTGTGGAGGTGGGATGGTGATGGTGGGGTTGGGGAAGTGTGTGTTGCATATTGACTCGAGTGTGATGTGGAGGAGGTCATGGCTGTGTGTGAGGGTAAGGTGGAGAGTGCGAGGGGGTTGGCGACGAGGTAGATGTCGACCATCCAGCGTGTGCCGAATGAGGTGGGGTTGGGGTGGCCTGTGTGTTGGTCGGGGGGTAGGAAGGTGTTTGCGTCGTTGGGAAGGGTGTAGAGGTGGTGCGTGTATGGGTAGTCGATGTATTTGGAATGTCTGTATGGTGTGTGTTCCCATCGGGGGAGTATGAGGATACGGGAGATACTGCGCAAATGAGCTAGGACGGGAGTGGAGAGGGCGCTAATGAGGGCTGTGGCTTTGCGTATGGGTTCTTGCCAGTGATTGATCATTGTAGGTGCAGTGCTAAGCTCGATCCCGAGGACTCGGTAGGCTTCCGAGGGGTCGATACAAGGTATATGGGGGTGTTAGAGCCATGGATAGGCACATGTTGATTTTGGAGGCGGGATATGAGGAGGGATCAATTGGCAAGGGAGAGGGAATTTCCCTTGCTTCATGATAGGGCTCTTGTGTTGCAGCATTTCTTGACGTTTACTGTCATACCGGTGTATTCACTGAAGAGTGATACTTTCTCAAGTTGGATGGACATGTTGGTAGGGGAGTTCGTGGCGAGGCTGAGGTCATCAGCGACGCCATGGCCGGGATAGGATACCGTAGGTTCGTTGGGGTCGGCGTCGTAGGAGTGCCTGCGCGATAGCCTCGGCTGCCGATTGTGAGCCATCGAAACAATTATTCAAGGGAGAGGGTGAGTAGAAACCAGGAGAGTGTGTCTCGGTTGATATTGATAGATGGGGCGGGGGCCGTAGGGGGTGTTAAAGACAGCGGTGGAGATATCGTATAGTTCTTCACATCTGTCGGTGAAGGGGTATGCCGAGTTACCGCATGTGTTTTAAACATGATGCGGTGGTCGGCGGCGTTGAAGGCGCCCTTGAAGTCCGAATACATCATGTAGACGTCTTTGCTATAGGTTTCGGCATCTTCCATCGTCATGATGATGGGTGCTAGGGCGTCGTGGATGATGCGCATGAGTCAGAAGCCATATTGTTGTCTCCTCGCCGCATGCAAGGGCCGTAAAGCCAGTTGCCGCTGCCGCAAATTGTCCAATTATCCAAGTACTAAGATCGGCACCCGCTACGTACACCCTCTCGCGAGCATATGATCATAACGTCTTTCTTTCTCCTTAACCTCCACCGATGAACATTTAGGTAGATAACGTCGAGACAGCGGATGGGATGCGCCCTCCTATGCGATCTTAGCCTCCTCGTTGCTTATCCCTCTTTCAGATCCATGCCGTCGTGTCCGCGCCCACCCACAAAACCTTAGCGCGGCTTTGTCAGCATTGCGTCGCTTATTTCTGAGGAAAATGTATTCCATGTCATATAGCTCCCGGAAATATATTTACCGATTAAAAGTCCACACCAGGATTGACCCTCAACCTGCGTAACCGAACCGGGACTACCTGCGAGTGAATAAACGTCGACACCATCCTTCATTGGAAAACATACCATATACTAGGCTTCTTCGATGTAGGGGGTGTGACCGCACTTGACCTCAATCAACCGCAACACGAGTATCATTATAAAGTACTTGTCGTTTATCATTTGTACAACATTTTAGTGCCATGCATATCCGACGGGTAGGTAGTTTGTCCCAACCCAAGCCACGCCAAGCTTCGGTGCGAAAGTTTTTGAGGAAGGCGCGCCGGCGTTAAACGTGAACTTTATTTTGATATGGTTATTCCCGCAACACAATCTTAATCAGATGGCATGACCACCTCATATCTTAAGATGGTTGAATAAACAACCAAAGGCCAACAGAGAAAGACATATGGCCTTTGACTAAGTGAATATTCAAATCAAACGGTCTTTCCTAAGGAAAAATTCGCCCTTGAGCAGCGGGGTCTTTGTTAAAGCAAATGAATGTTCGGATTTTCGCACCCGTTAGGTCGATTAGGTGGCTTCCTTCAGCATCCTCTTCAGCACCTCTGGCCATCTCGCCCCTTACGGCAATGGCGCTGTGGGTTGAAGAAGTTGTTTTCACGCTCCGCCGTAACGCCTGCCGCGGCCTGTTGGCCGTCGATGTCGGGGTAGCGGTACTTGTAGATGTTGCAGTTGGGGCTGTCGTCGTGTCCATCGTCGGTTCCATCGCTACCACCGTCGCTACCTCCACCACCTCCACCCCCGCCGCCGCCGCCATCGCCACCACCACCACCACCATCACCTTTTCCACCACCTCCGCCACCCAGCAGTCGACGGAGCAGATGGCGTGGGCCGCCACCACCATCCCCGCCATCGCCATCTCTCCTTCCGCCAGGGATGTGCACACCGGCACCGGCGTTCAGGACGCGAACTTTGCATGTCGGGGGATATGCGCCGGCTAGGTCGTCGTGCTCGCCGTTGATGTCGTCGATTTCCAGCGATGCGACATCCACTTGAGAGGCGGCGGTGGAGATCATTATGCCGGTGGCAAGGGCGCCGTCGGATCGCACTCGCGTCACGCGGCTCCTCATGATCCCCTCATCCCTGTTTCCGGGGTGCACTCGGAAGCCGGTCACTGCGCTGAGGACGACGCCGTAGGCATTCTTGCCCGAGTAGCCGGTGTGGCCGGGAAGGGCGGGGTAGTCCTCCGGAATGGAAGCGCCCAAATGGAGCACTTCGTACTTGCCACAGCTGCGCTCGCCGTCGGCGCCGTAGTTTTTTATGTTGGACACTTTGAGGCCGACGACGTCAATCTCCATTGCGCCCTGGGCGAACAGCCCGATGCTGCCCTTGTTGACGTGGTGCATGTCTGCGCGGAGCAAAGGCATCGATACTCATTCGGCACTAATCGCATATGAATCTTGATGATTATGAAGCCCCTTCGATCCCACTACGAATTCAAAAGTCGAGACATACAGCAGGCTGTCGGGTGGACGGCAGGATGATAGATAAATAACTGGTGTTCAATGACTTAGTATGACTGCTGCTTTTCTTCAACTTACGGAGATAAAGCGTTATAGATTGACGTAAGTGACGGTACCCGACCTATGTATGAGAGGGTGGACATGTGGGCACATTACTAACATCAACAGTGCATCAGCATTGCTCACCGTCTCCGTTCAGGATCAGGTGCTGACCCATGTCGAACAAGTCCTCCAATGTGACAGGGAGGCCGTCCTCGCGGTCCGCCCATGCTAACAGGCCGTCGGTGATGGACAGAGTTCCCCACCCCCTTGAGTTGGAAAAGCCCTGCTGTTTGGCCTTCGCCAGGAGAAAGTGCGCGTCCGACAGCGCGTTGCCCATATACGCGCCCGCTGTGTCCACGATGTTGCCGATGCGGACCACCTCCCCTACAGGTCCTGTCTGATGGAAGTTGTTCACAATGCTGGGGCTCTCCGGATCATTGTCGACGGCGGGGCCTTGCGAGATGGCGGGGATCTCCACCACCGAGACGTGAATGCCCTTGATCTCGACATTGATGAGGTTGGCCCCGCTCACGCCGGTCTCGCCCTCAGGCACCGCTTGATCAAAGGCCAGCACAGCCACGCCCTCCCTGTTGAGCACAATCCCATAGGTGTTGCCGTCCAAAAGGCCGGCATCGTTTCGGAAGAGGTCGGAAGACACCTACGCGACAATGAATCAGTTTGCAGCGTTAGTTGACTCATCATCGTCCGCGCGGATCATCATAATCAGTCGCGCATTCGATAATCAACGGATTTGTTCGAGCGAGATCGATAATTCAGAATCAATAGAAAAGCATTTCTTGTTGTCCGCCAATCGAATCGAAACAAGCTGCTGCGTGGCTGTTATTTACTGGGAGTTAAGGGGCGGAAGATAAATTAAGGCGGGGATATTGTCACACCCAGTATATGCATCTTACCGGAAACACGCCATTGGCAACGTCCTCAAAAACCGAGTCCATGTCGGCGCGCAGGGTGGCCGCGATGCTCGAGAGACTCTTACCGTTGAATGAAAGGTCGGATGAGCCAAACTGCGCTTCGAGCTCGTCGAGAAAAGGAAGAACGTTGCGAGAAGCACTGTATGACATAGGCAAGCATAACATCAGTGCTACGTAGTAGACTTGTCCACAAATACCAATAAACTCTACAAATAACCATGGCCATCGATATAAGATGGAAGGCACAAACAAGAAATGTATTGTAAATGTAGGCGGCAGTGAATAATTATGCTGATGGCAACCGAACGAGTCGATATGTCCATTTCAAACAAATTCTTTTTATTTCAACACACTACGACATAAAAGACACTTGTCGTATCAGCATGATATGGCAACGACGACTCGTCATCAACTCGTCTCCAGCGATTTACCTGTATGTCCCGAGTACAGGAATGTCTCGGCGGTTAGGGCCCGCGACGATATTCACCAGCTGCACATTGTCGCAGCCATTCAGGTGCACCGCGGCGACCTCGAATTCGGATATAGTCAGATTAGCGACCGCAATGTTGGCACAGCTCGCGCCAGCGGCGGAGTCGCCCCCCCCGTGGATGCCATGGTGGGAGGACAGGCCAAGCTCTCCGTTTTTTACGACCACGTTGCTTGGTGCGGCGTACGCGTCTCCGAAATTTGTTGGCCCGTGGCCGGGAGTGAAGGGTGCAGAGCCAATCTCGATCAGAGCGAAGGGGGCACTGAAGTGAAAAACGATGGGTGGCAAGGGGAGGCGGATGAGACAACAGCGACACAGAAATAAACGATGATTCAAAACGGAATCGTCCACCGGCATAAGCCGACAAGGAAAACAAACAAAACTGATAAAACTAATACATATAATACTGACTCGATCATTGTCGGGCACGCAATTATCACAAGCCAACCTTCCTCGACAGCAAGTCAGAGGGAAATTGGGCATCGCTAAGCTACAGGAGGCACGCACGTACCGCTGCTGAAGGGAATGCTGGACGCTCTGACTGAGGGTGAAGCCCCCGAGGTTGATAGTGACGTCGTCTACCTCGATGGTGATCGCAGCGATGAAGCCGAGCTCGAAGGCGCCTTCGGCCAGCACGGGGTACTCTCCCGACTCCTTCTGTGCGGTAGTGGGCTGCCAGTAGTAGTCACCACTGACGGGTGTGTGGGGAGATACGCCAGCCGGGGCGGCATTGGGGTTGAAAATCACGTCCTCCGTCAGCAAGTAGCATCCAGGCGCGCTGATGCGGAGGGTACCCGCCTCGAAGTCCGCTTGGGAGAGGGGAGTGCTGCCGAACTGCCCACTCTCACACGCATCCCAGGTAATATCCGCCACCGGAGGGGACCAGTCGCTACGGTCGGAAGGACCTCGCTGGGGAGGGGTGCCCGCAAAGTTAGAGGCCACGACAGTGGGTGGGCGGGTGAAGGGGCATAGCGAGGCTTGCACGACGGTCGTCGTCCCCGCTGTGCCAAGCAGCAGCGCTATTGTGAGGAGCGCATGCACGCCTTTTGACCTGTGCCAAGTCGTGCGAGACGCCATACTCATGCCTATCATCGTGCAAGAGAAACAATATGAAGGTACGATTTCAGTACTAGTTACTCGTCACAGAAAAGGTAAAGCGCATGAAGCGGACGAATGTTGGATGGTCACGACATTTACTGGGGGCGGACGGAGACATTGCGACGTACTTGGTCAGATGACGGAGATGAGCCGAGAGTTGACCTCAATACGGTGGAGAAGGACAAGGCCGAGGGCCTGTTTGTCTATCGACTGCGCACACTTGGCTCGTCCGCGGTGGATACGAGGCTGTGTGTGACAGTCCCATCTGCCAGCGGCTCTTATAGCCACTGGCTCTCGCCATCTCCACCAGTTTGCCAGTCGCCTTCTGAAGCGTAGCGACAGATGCGACCACGCTGTACCGCATCAGTCGCCCAGCACTGCGTCCCCGCCACAGTCATCAGCGATAAAAAAGTTGGGCCGCGTAGTCACAGAAAATGACGGTACGGGTACCTGTCCAAGTACCTTCTGGAGGTTTGTTTTTTTTTTTTTTTTTTTTGCGCCCCCGGGATATGGGACTGGCAGGGAACCCGCACCGGCACCCTCTACAGGCGGCGTTTTGCAAGCATGACTGAGAGCAGAAGTTCGAAACAAACCTCAACTGGTAGCGGTGGTATGTGTATATGTTGAGAGTATTGGATATTGGTATCGTTTTGCTTGGTGGCCTCCACTGCTTTTTTCTTGTAAGAAATTACAAAGTATTGAATCAAATGATAAGACGACGCTCATTTTGAACAGTCATTCAAATGATACCTGATTTTTAAGAGGGCAGACCAAGTTCGAGAAGTACTCGGAGGGGTTGAGGAGTCGCCCCGACATCCGCTTCATTCCCTTTGCAGTCACGGAATTTGGTACTCTTGGCGGCCACGCCACGGCTTTCTTGACGGAGCTAGCCAAGCAGGCACCCGCATCTAAAGGGATGCACGTGGGCAAGTTGTTGGCCTCCTGGCGTCGAAAGGTCTCTCTCGCCGTCCATGTTGCTCACGCGGACAACGTCTTGCGTGGTTTGTCCGCCGCTGCGGACGGCACGGAGGCCGCTTCTTCCTCGGCTGGGATGCCTTCTCCGGCCACGGCGCTCTTCACCCGCGCCATGGGCCGCAAGCGTCCCCGTGCTTCCTCGAGCGGCGCGTGAGGCGCCGCTTGTCGCCTCCGAGTGTTGCATTCTCGGCGTGGCTTAAGAGTTTCCTTAGTATAATCTGCTAGGTTTATGCACAATGTAGTGCTTTCCTTTTGCTGTGCTTTGGATTCCGTGATCCTCTTGTCACTCTTGCCCTCTTGTTTCCCCTCCCACTTTCCATGTCCGTGCTCATCTGGTTCTTCTTGTAAGCAAAATTTTTTAAGAGGGCAGTGCGCAGATGCGGTGGTATGCCGTCCTTTTCCTCGGGCTTAGGTTTTTCCTCTTTTCTTCTTTTTGCTTGGTGGCCTTCACTGCTTTTTCTTGTAAGAATGTTTTGTAATCAAATGATAAGAGCATACGAGCTCCCGATGAAACAAGCGAATTAGTCGTATTTCTTGAGTACCTGTACCGTACGGTACGGTACCTTCATGTTTATATGTGGGAATGAATAAGGAGCGTCTACCATTTTCATCGTACCGAAAGCCTTCTGTACCGGATAGAGACGACTGTATGCCCGTACACACCCCGTACGTGCATGCGCGTTCGCTGGGGAGTCTTGGTCCCATGCTCACCCATAGCATTCACGTACTCGCGCGCGACCGCGCGCGTAAGATGTATCCGCGAAGATTGACACAAAGCGCCCAACTACAGCCGCCCCGTGCGTATCGATACATAAATGGTGTACAATTAAACTGAGGAGATGTACGGACTTTTTTGAGGCGGCGGTACAGGTACTTGGCCGCGCGCCGGGCTGCAAATACGGGAATGCTCCGATAAGAATGACGACGACCCGTACACGGCAGATTTGAGTACAAGCACGTATCTGATGATGAGCAAGTCCTGTTACTATTAATTGAAATTGAAATTGAAATTGTTTACAACAATACCAGTATAAACCGGCTGCTGTCTCTGGGCCCCCCCTTATGCTATGCCATACAGGACTTAGTAGACTGAGGTAGACCGTGAACCACTAATCCCAACCTCTCCAATGGCAGTAACGATACCGTCTAAAACATACTCATAAACAAGTACTGTCTGCATACAGGTATGAAATATAAAATGTCGCTAGTCTCCACGATACGCGGCCTGCTCCAGCCGCTGCGGGGTCGCTGATCAGCAGAGCTGTCCAGCTTGAGCTGGTCGAGGCGAACCTGCCTGACCTCGGCTCCTGTGCGACTCCGGTCGTGCCGGAGCTTGGGGGGAAAGGCAGGTAAAAAACCCCCCTCGCAAAGGTCGTCGTCGGTCCCGCCTCGATCCGTGCTCAACCCCGCCCGAGGTATTAGCCGCTCCTCTCGACGCAGCTCGCCACCTAGCCGAGTCTTCTCTCCTCCTTCGGGGGCTGAGAAGAGAAAAGAACTAGGCTGCAGACGGTGTCCGGCTGGCTCTCCTGCCCCCGAGCCAGATTTTCTCCTGTCCCCTGTCCTTTTCCCGTCTGTCTCCAACACCTATCTGATCGCGCTGTGGCCGTCCGTGCCCTCCCCCAGTGGTTTACGTTGTTAGGGGGCCGCCTTTACGAGCAGTGTGCCGTTACGATAACCCTAGGCACACTGCCTGAGGCAGCCAATCGATAACTGGGTACCGACTAGGGAAGGGGTAGGAAGAACACAGGGATCGAGTCGCCGGTCCTCAAAAGATGGTGGGTACGGGAATTTTTCCAAAAACCCCCCGTACCGGGCTTTTCCGGCGGCGGGTGATCCTAAGGACCGCCGCCGCCAGACCGTGCCGCTCCTCCGGCTGCGACCAACCACCGTCCTGCGTAGCCTCAGGCCTCGCCCCCAGGGGAGATCTGAGGCGCTCGCAGGGCTGGCGACTGCTAGCGAGCGCCGTCCCTAGCGCTGCTTCCCAGCTGTCCGCCGCCAGCTCCAACACCTTCGTCCCTCCGCTGATCCGTCCGTACCCCTCTTCGCCAAAAAATATTTCGCAAACGCCTCCCCCGCCCCATCGTCGGAAGAGTATCTGCGAGTATTTAGTCGCGGAAAGACATATCGGACAGGCCGAGCGGGAGATCCCTGTGTTGGTGTACGGATATTATGTTTTTCCAAAACCCTCCGTACAGGGCTTCCCGACAGCTGCTGATCCCGCGGATCGCAGCTGCCGGTACCTCGTTTAGCCCCCTACCGTGCCATGCCTGGCACGGCTATGGGGTTACCAGCGCCCACCGCGTGGAGGTAGAGGTAGGTGCCGACGGGCCTGCGAGCGCACCCCCCTCCGGGGCCGCCGCCGCTGCGCCGCCGGCGGGCGCCCTGTTACTATTACATGTACGGTTTTTTTGTCTGTCTGCTGGATGTCTGTCGATTTGCATCTTCGTAGGTCTTCCGCGTTGTACATTCCGTAGGAAACCCCGCATGCGGCGGAGTGAAAAACGCCCACGGTCTGGGGGGCGCCGCCGAGGGCGCCCCCAAGAATTTTGTTCAGAAATAAAAAGCAAATTAGGGCATTTTCGCTTTAGGGATATACAAATTTCACTCGTTTATTATATTTCATACAATCGTTGGGTATTAAAGCCACATTATAATAATGGAGAAATTTCCCATCTTGCGGTGTTTTAAAACACCAGTTTTACATGCACTTAAACAATATGTTGCATTACACGAGTTAAGCGCATCGTTCACTCAAGCATTCATAAATAATGGACCAGATTTTCCATTCGACATGCTTTTGAGCAATTGAGGTGAAATGTTGCCGCTGCGGCGCCAAAAATTGAAGTCGGGCCGGAAGAAACGCCAAATAATCCCCTTTAATTCATGTTTTTGTAGTGCTTGGCCGACAAATATATATGAACGGCTTTTAATGAACAAGGTGATGTGGGCTCTATGAGGCGCATTATAATCAATGATGCTCTCTCTTTTGTATATATGTCAAAGATTAAACCCCAAGTTCCATGAGCATGCTTCGCGACAACGCGACACATGCCCTCCACAATAGCCTCATTGCAAATCTTGAGAACACAGTGAAGTACATAAACATAGACCAAGAGCACAACTTGTAAAAAGCGGGTTTCGTCATTGTCCCCTCTTGAATGACACGGCAATCTTATCTCCCTTGTCGGCGTGCCATCTATGTTGCTCCTCAGGAATTTTCACCTTTAAGGAAACAAAATCTTCGTGCATTGCGTTTGCCAATGCCTTGCATTGACCCCAACACCACAGAAAAACCATCAAGGTTGAGCTTACCTTTCTCCAACATCCACGTGTGGATGCGGAGAAGGTTGGGAGAGACCCGCGCTTCCAAACATGCGTCAAACGATGAAAACGGCGCATGTGAACTCACGGCAAACAATCTGAAATCGTCACATTGTGCCATAACCGGAATTGTTGGCTTTGCCTCATTCCCATCAACACGATTCCTACAAAATCGGACAACGTTTTCACACCAATCTGCGACATCATCGCCAAATTTTAGTAGACCTTGCATGACTACATCGGTTGTGTATGTATTCCCATCGTCCATCACCACACCGTTCGTATTCAAGTCAACACCCATAAACTGGGCTTTCTCTAGATGATCTGAACAAGTGTTTGGGTGTTGATCAACCCCATTGCTTGAGGTAGGAGTTTCAGCAATTGCATGCAAGAATGGAAAGTATTTGGGTGGGAATCCCTTTTTTGCTCGCAACTCGGCGTGAATGAAATCCAAAGCCTTAACAAATTCATCCTCCGTCTCCAACAACTCCCATGGTAAAACATTCAAGGTTTGCAATTTTAAGCTCATATTCATACACAATCCCAACAAGTCTGCCAACGTAATCACGTCTGCCACCCAATGAAGGTCTGCAATCTTTCCAAGCTACGTATCATAAGTTGCACGTCTCTCGGCCTCGGCACCTTTAACACGCTCCTCTAGAGCCAGCAAGATAAAATACCAATCTCTCATGAAGCTTGCATACATTTTTCCTACGGATTGCGCAAATCTGGTATTACAACTTACCCTCGTTGTTTTCAGCAAGTTCCTTTAATGCCTCGTAGGCTTTGCCATAGCCAAACCGGGCAACGATGGCAGAAACAATTTTGGCCATGTCTTTGTACCTGAAAATGGACAGCAAACAAATTCTAGCACCCGGACCATTGCCCCCTTGCCTATGAACCATGGCATCAAGGATAACCGATTCGATCTCATGGGCCTTATCTCATGTCGTCAAATACATTTCCTTCATAGCCTTAATTAAAATTGAAGTTGTTTACAACATGTGCCAGCAAATTGGACCGACTCTTGTCTCTCGGGCCTCGCTACCAAGCCATTCAGGACTTATAAGCGAGTTTAGCCCGGGTATCTTCGACCATGTACACCTATCGACACACCGAGCTTCATTGTGTGTCGACGTTCCTCGGGAGTTAAAAAACTGTAAGTAATCGCAGCAATTACCACAGCCCCCCACCTAAGCACTAACAGCGTAAAAATTTGTTATCAAGAAAAACAGATCTAAAAATAAATCCACTTGTCGAGAAATGCAAAACTAAGCTGGTGCTCGACCTTCACGATGCTCGGCCAGCTCCCACCGAACCGGGGTGCCGACCGGCCGAGGCCGGTCGGCGTTCGGGACGGACGCCGGGCCAGCCTGATCTAGCTTCCGCGTGACTTCGGTCTTGCCGAAGATAGGAGGGGAAAGGCTGGCAAAAAGCCCCTCCTCGCGTGGTCGCTCGTCGATCCCGCCGCCCCATCCCGTAAGACCCGCCAAGGTCGTCGCCGTGGGTCCGGTGGTGGGGGGGACCGAGACACAAAGACATAGAAGAAAATGGGCGCTCCTGCCTCCGCGCCTGAATTTTCCCCGCTTATTTTCCCGGTTTTTCCTCTATATGGTACCCGGGTACCTGTTTCGTAGTCCGGCCTGCGTCCGTACCCTCCCCCCTATGATCGCGCGTCCACCTAGCAGACTTTGTTGATGTTGGGGCCTCCGCGCTCAACCGGTCCCCCCGCAAGGGTCTCGTCTATCCGGTAGTGGGTGTCGAGGAGGGGGGGGGGGGGGGGGGGGGGGTCAGGTCACCGTAGCCGGATCCGTCGGGCTGCGGGTGCACGGAGAATAGTCAATTCCTCCGTACGGGGTTTTCCGGCGGCGCCGACCCGGAGGGTCGTCACCAGATCTTGTCGCTCCTTCCGTCGCGAATGACCTCCTTGCCGCCCGAGCTTACTCCTCCCCCCGGGAGATGGAACTTGTCGGCGTGGCGGCTCGCTAGTGAGCGCCCTACCCTGGTGCTACTCCCCAACTAGCTCGACGCCGGGTACGGACATTAGTTTAGCTTCCAAAAAGCCCTCCGTACAGGGTTGATGCATTGTTTCCTAAGGAACTTAAGGATCGCCGCCGCCTCACATAGTCGCTCCTCCGCCTCCGACCGGCCACCGGCCCGTGCCATGTCTTGCCTCACCCCGTGAGAAGTTTCGACTGGCATAGGGCTAGTTGGCGGCTAGCGAGCGCCCTTCCCTTGCGCTGCTTCCCGGCTAGCCACTTCCAGCTCCAACACCCGCCTCCCACCGCTGATCCGGCCGTACCCTCCTCGCCATCAAACGCTCGTTTAGTACATGCCCCAACCCCTCGAAGTAGGATTGTACTCAGTAGTATCATAATGCGAAAAAACATATCGGACGGGCCGAGCGGGAGATCTTCGTGCCGGTATCGCACAAAAATTCTTGTTTCAAAAGCCCTCTGTACAAAGCTTTCCCGACAGTTGCTGATCCCGCGGGTCGAGCTGTCGGCCCTCTTAGCCCCCTACCGTGCCATGTCTAGCACGGCTACGGGTTTTCCAGCGCCCACCACGGGGAGGTGAGGGGATGCCGACGGGCATGCGAGCGCAACCTCCTCCGGGGCCGCCGCCGCTGCGCCGCCGGCGGGCGCCTCATAGCCTTAACCTATGGTGGATTTGTAGTAAGGGATTCTGTACGGATGATACTTCGGAGCTGTTGGACAGCAAGGTGGCCCGGGCATTTCAACTTGATGTGCTAGCCATGGGCGGGCGCCTCATAGCCTTAACTTATGGAGGATTTGTAGTAAGGGATTATGTACGGATGATACTTCGGAGTTGTTGGACAGCAAGGTGGCCCGGGCATTTCAACTTGATGTGCTAGCCATAAGAAGCAAAGCCGGTAAATTGTTGGCCAAGATGTTCGCAGGTGAGACCTAATGCCCCTATCAAAGAGCCCTCATAAAAGTCTTTCATGAGAGACCCCGCTAAGCATGCGGTAGTCATGAAATATGGATATTAACTTCCCCGATTCAAAAGGAACAATTCCCATAGCCTGCCCGGTCCGATGCTATTGTGTGCCTTTGTCTGCATTGCCGGCAAGGACTCTAGGTTGACTTGTCACTGGGTCAATTCCAGATAAGAAACGTCAAATTGACTACGGTCACTTGATGGAATGCTGTGACCATATCCCTCATGAACACACGAAAGTGAATCAACTCCTCAACCCTGCCCCGAAATTGAAATCAAATTGAAATTGTTTGCAGCATGTACCGTATGCGCCGGTTCACAACATGTACCGTATGCGCCGGTTGCTGTCTTTGGGCCCTCCCAACAATGCCAGTCAGGAAACTTACAAGTCATGGCTAGACCGTTAACCGCCTAAAATCCAACCTCTCCAAAGGGTGGTGGGGGTTTTACTCCCCCCCCCCCCCCGGGGAGTGTGCGATGTGTGGTGGTGGCGACGTGGATTTAGGGGCGTGCGTAGGTGCAGTGCGTGGAGGCGCGGCGAGTGGTTGTGCTGGACTTGATGCGGTATATGAGTAGGAGATTATGCAGCCATTGGACAGTGTGCGTGTAGAGTTGTGCAATGCGTGATGTGTCGAGTCGTGCTTTCGAGATGAGTTTGTCAGGAGGGTTAGTGCGGAGGGTGAGAAGATAGGTGAGACTTGTGATGGTGGATGAGTGCGGTGTACCCGTGCGGCTGATGACGATGGAAAGGATGTCGACTTCGGTACCTAGCCAGTGAACGCGGATAGCATTGGCGAGGGGGGGCGTATTTGGCGCGAATCATTTGAGCTGTGTGGGAGAGGTTGTGGTCCGTGCAGTATTTGCATTTCCCTATCTGAATCTTTATAATAGAGGAGTATCGGCGACGAAAATTCGTGTGACGATGTTCGAGGAGTCGGATGAAGTCGGGTTTGTGTGCCGGGGGTCGCAGCTCGGGGGGGGGAATATCGGTGGGGGGGACAGCATGACATGAGGTTAGGGAGTCGGGCGAGAGGCCTTCGTCAGCGGCAACAAGGCGGGTGGGCATGTGGGTGGGGTGAGGGGAATGACAGTCAAGAGGGGTGCGGGTGGGTGTGGGGGATGCGAATTATTTTATGGGTTTCTTACCGAAGTCTGCGGTGATGGTCTCCCATCGTCCGCCGTTGTGGCGCTCTATGAGGGAGAGGAGGAGGTGTAGCGCGCTGTTGTGGCGGTCCTGTCTTAGGCCATACATGGTTGGGCAGTTACCGGCCATATGGCCGTTGTTGGTGAAGTGGACACACATGGGGTAACGGAGAGTCGGGTTGTGGGAGAGGAGGCGGGTATTGTGTACGCCCCACATGAATTCTTGCTTGTGGGTGAATTGGATGTTGGTGAGTGTTGGGTGTTTTTTGTGGAATGTGAAGTGAGCGCCGTCCACCGCGGCGCGGGCGAGGAGGGCACCATGTTTGGTGGTGTGTGAGGTGTGTGTGTGTGTGTGTGTGTGTGTGTGTGTGTGTGTGTGTGTTGTGTTGTATGTGTGAGCATTTGTTTTGAGGCTGGTGTATTTGTCGGGCATGGGTTCCCCTAGGGTTTGTGGTATGAGGGTGTACGGCCAGGTCCAGTGGCCTATCGACACGTTTGAACCTGTGGTGTATGCTGTGTCGGGTGGGTGTCCGTCCGCAATTGAAATTGAAATTGAAATTGTTTACAACATGTACCGTATGCGCCGGTTTACACCAAATACCGTACGCGCCGGTTGCTGTCTTTGGGCCCTCCCAACTATGCCATACATGGAACTTACTAGTCGGGGCTAGACCGTTAACCACCTAAATCCAACCTCTCCAGGGACTTTCGGGGGTTTTACTCCCCCCCGGGGAGTGTGCAATGCGGATTGAGGGCAGCGTCCATTCAGGGGCGTGCAAAGGTGCAGGGTGTGGAGGCGCGGCGAGAGGAAGAGCGGGATTTGATGTTGTATATGAGTAGGAGATGACGAAGCCATTGGATAGTATGCGTGTGGAGTTGTGCAAGGGTGTCGAGTCATGCTTTGGAGATGAGTTTGTCATGGGGGTCAGTGCGGGCGGTAAGTAGGGAGGTGAGACTTGCGATGGTGGATGAGTGCGGTGTACCCGTGCGGCTCATGACGATGGGAAGGATGTCGACCTCGGTACATGGCCAGTGGTTGCGGATGACATTTGCGAGGGGTGTGTATTTGGTTCGAATCAAATGGGATGTATGGGATAGGTTGTGGTCAGTGCGGTACTTCCACTCCCCTATCTGAATTTTCTTGATTGATGAGTATCGGCGGCGACCGTTTGTGTGGCCGACAAAGCGAGGTTCGAGGAGGCGGATGAAATCGGGTTTGTGCGCCGGGGGTCTTAGCGCAGGGGGGAGAATCTCAGGGGGGGGTGATGGCGGGGCACGAGGTTAGGGAGTCGGGTGAGAGACCTTCGTCAGCAGCAACAAGGCGGGTGGGCATGTGGGTGGGGTGAAGGGGGTGACAGTCCAGAGGGGTGTGGGTGGGTGTGGGGGAGGTGAATGATTTGATGGGTTCGTTACCAAAGTCTGCAGTGATGGTCTCCCAACGTCCTCCGTTGTGGCGTTCCAAGAGGGAGAGTAGGAGTTGCAACGCGCTGTTGTGTCGGTCCTGTCTTAGGCAAGACATGGTGGGGCAGTTACCGGCCATGTGGCCGTTGCTAGTGAATTGGCCACACAGGGGGCAGCGCAGGGTGGGGTTGTGTGTGAGAAGGCGGGTGTTGTGGACTCCCCACATGAATTCTTGCTTGTGGGTGAAATGGATATTGGTGAGTGTTGTGTGTTTTTGGTGGAAAGAGAAGTCGGCGCCGTCCTCCGCGGCGCGGGCGAGGAGGGCACCGTGTTTGGATGTTTGCGAGAGGGGGGTGTGTGTGTGTTTGGTGATGTAGTTGTGAGGGTCAGCTTTGAGGTTGGTGTATTTGTAGGGTATGGGTTCCCCTAGGGTTTGTGGAATGAGGGCGTATGGCCAGGTCCAGTGGCCTATCGTAACCTCTGAACCTGTGGTGTATGTAGTGTCGGGTGGGTGACCATCCGCGACTTGGTTAGCTAGAGTGTCAGCGAGGTCGTTTCCGAGTGAGTGGTTGTGAGCTTTAATTTTGCCGAGGTGTGTACGGATGCCAGCGTTGCAGAAAAAAACTTTTTGAGGGTGTTTGTGATGGAGAGGAGTGTGTCGCGGTGGATGTTGTGGCGGTAAGCGGATGGGAAGTTCAAGTAGCCTTGTATGAGGCGGAGGGAGCACGCACTGTCTGTGAGGAGGTGGGTGCGGCCTAGTTGGAGGCCTACACTCTTCCCATAAAGTCCGTTACTAGCGGCACGTATTTAATTACCCGCCACGCACTGCCGCGATGGCCATGCAACTCGATTGGGGGGTAGAACAATGATTTGCAAACAGCACACCACGGGGCGTTGTTCACTGACGTGAGCACCTTTACCGGCACGCCCCAATTATTGTGGGCACCCACGTTGGATTTTCGGCCCATATTTTGCGGGCCGAAATTCGTGCATGTGCAGGTTATGCACGCCTCTATGCGTGGCTCGGCACACGTAGTGTCGCGACAAGCCGGGAGACTACTCGACACTGGGTTCTCTGCATGTTTGCACAATTGCACTAATATCCGCCGACTGTGTTGCGCCCGGCCGTCTACAAAGCGGCGACACCGAGAATGGCATGTCGTGTGCACTCGTTTTTCTTGCCACGTGCCCGGAAATACCACCAAGGAGCACGGGCTGGGGGCCTATTAGGCTTGAGGGGCAGTTGACTTGGAGTGTAAGCACCCTGGCGCGCGGATGGTTGGCCTTAGAAACTTGCGCATCGCCGGGCGTGAAAAATGGCGGGGAGCTTTCAAAGTACCCTAGCACGGGCCTTCATCTGGCCGGCGGCAAAGGGCACGGCACCATGCCATCATGGGGCATGAAATGGGCAACGCCGTGAATAGAAGAAATATAGAGCGCTGATTGTTGAGCGTATTAGCGGAGCTGGTATGCGGGTACCACCTGTCTAGGGGTTGCTAGCCCCGCGCGAATGTGGCAGATTTTGAAACCCTAAAAGCTTTATTTGGCTGTACGAGGGCTTGGATGACATCGGACGGCGGATTTGACGCGAAAACCGGCCGGTAGGCGTAAATGATGTTGAAAACTTATGTTTACTTGGGGGAAGGGCTCCCTCTTGCAACTTAGTTTGCTCGAATCGGACATTGTACGGCGAAGTTAGGCTTTTTAAAGCCTCCCAAGCTGTGGTCTTCCGGCCCCGAGCCCACCCACGTCAACCATATTAACGGCACATGCCATCACACCCACGTGCTCCCATGTTTGCGGACAACATGCTGGGATCATAAAAACCGCATGTTGTGTCGCCCATTTCGGGATTTTTTACGAGCCAAAGCGTGGCAAATCCGAATTCCGGGGCGCCCGAATCAGGTTATACACCGAAATCGGGGTTGAGCCGCGAACCCTAATACGTCATATCGTAGCCGTGATGGGCCCCATTTGTGCCCCCCTTCCCCCTTAGCCTTACCGTTAACACAAGTTTCGGCCCGCCTTTTCAACGAGCTAAGTATAGTTAAACCCTAGAAACCCTACATGGTAAACACCCGCCCTACGCGAAAGGCCCTATTTCACTAGTAACGGACTTTATGGGAAGAGTGTATGTCTATGCCAGCCAATTCAGCGCGATTTATTGTGTGCGAGGGAGGGGTAGAGGTCATCATGTTTTTGAAGCGGGTGTCCGAGGCGGGGTGGGTGGCGGCTGCTCCTAGGGGGGATGAGCCTCCCTTTTTCGAGCCGTGTGTGTATACAAACTCCTGCCAGTTCCAAGCAAGAGTACCTCTGGTGGGGGGGTATGTTAGTTGCATGCGTTCCGGGAGAGGATAAGTGATGGGGTGAGTTGGGTTTGGGGGGAGGTGGTAGATGCCTGCCGAGTGAGGTGAGTAGGTGTCGAAGAGGTGAGGAGGAGGGATGGCGATGGTGGGGTTGGGGAGGTGAGTGTGGTAGATAGACTCGAGAGTGTTGTGGAGTGCGGTCATGACTGCGTGTGAGGGTAGGGTAGAGAGTGCGAGGGGGTTAGCGACGAGGTACATGTCGACCATCCAGCGTGTGCCGAATGGGGTAGGAGTGGGTATGCCTATGTGTTGGTCGGGGGGTAGGAAGGTGTTCGCGTCGTTGGGAAGGGTGTAGAGGTGGTGGGTGTATGGGGAGTCGATGTACTTGGAGTGGCGGTATGATGTGTGTTCCCATCGGGGGAGTATGAGGATGGTTGCGCTGGGTGTGTCAGAGGCTGTGAGGTGTGCGCTGGTGATTGCATGTTCCACGGCGCGGCGCATGCATTCGTGGTCGTATTATGGGTTGGCGCTGTTGGTGCCTTGCCATGTGTGTGGGGCATTGCTGCTGCTAGATGAGAAGACTATGTCTTCGGGGTATAGGGAGTGGTAAGTGTGAGAGTGGAGGGATTTATTGAGGGGGTCGGTGTAGAGTTCTGTCTGGATGTGGAATGTGTGGCGGAGAGCTGTGAGGAGGTCCTCTCTAGTGGCCCATCTATTACGGGTGGTGGTGGTGGGTGTGGGTGAGTGGATTTCTGATCGGGAGCCTAGGCGAGTGAGGAGGTGGTAGACCTCCTCTTCGAACGTGTGCTGCGAGAGGTCGGGGCGGAGGAGTTGAAATAGGTGGCGGACGCGGGGGCCGTTAAGGGTGGTGACCGCGCGGCCGTCGGGAGTGCATGGTATGGTGGTGTCGTGTAGTGATGGGTGTGCGTGGATGGCGAATTTACCGGTGGGGAGCATGTCTAGGTCGGGGTGGCTGGAGTCGTGTTTGAATGTGATTAGGGGGTGCGTCCATGGGGGGGGTCCGGGTTCTGGCAAGATGGGTGTCGTGGAGGGGACGAAGCCGGAGTTAAATGCGGTGAGGGCGGTGGGGCCGGAGGGGGTCTCACTGATGGTGTCGTGTAGTTGTAGGCATGGTGCCCACTGGACCTCGTGGAGGCGGATGAGGTGGCCGGATGTTGTTGGCCGCGAGCACACCATTCGCACTGCCATGTGGCGAGACCCTGAGCGGGGCGGCATTGGGAATGGACGGCAAAGTACGGGCATGTGCAGCAGGTGGAGGTGGGTTCTGTGTGCAATGGGTCGTGACATATGGAGCAGGTGGTGGGGGAGGGGGTTGGGAGGCATACCGATGTGGGGGTGGAGGAGATGAGGCGGAAGCCGTCGTCGAGTTGGAGTTGTATGTCCCATTCCGTGAGGTGTTCCGGGGCCCATTCAACCATGTACTGTGTTTGGCCGTATTCTGTGTCCTTGTGTTTGGAAATGATGCGTGTAACGTCGCATGGGGGGTAGTGGTGGTCTGAGGGGGTGAGGTATTTTGTGTCGATGTGTGTGGTGGGTGCAGTGGGGGGGGGAGTTCATGGTGCGGGAGGTGTGGATGCCGGATGAGAGGGTGGGGGGGGGGGGAGCGGGGGAGTTGTGGTGAGAGGAGGGGAATCCAAGAGGGGTGGACAGTGGTGGGGGGGGATGCTTGTTTGGGGGTGAGGCTTGTGGTGGGCAGGCCGTTGTGGATAGTATCGGAGGGTTCGGTAAGGACTGCGGCGAGAAGGCGGACGGGGACTGAAAGAGGGGTGGTGGACCCTGTGAGTTTGGAGATGGATTTGCAGATTTTGAGTATGAAGGATTTGAGTATGAGGGGGTGGCGCGGAGGAGGACTTGTGGCCATGTGGTTATGTTATTTTGCCAGAGGGGAATGAGACGGGGGAGGAGGGAAGCGTGTGTTTTGCGGGGGGAATTCGCAGTATGCTTGTTTGTATGTGTGAGGGTCGGTGATGTGTGTGGCTTTGTCTCGGAGTGAGGCGAGGAGGGTGTTATCTTGTCGGGTGAAGTGGGCGCGGGTTGTGGAAGCAATAGGGTTGGTGAGGGAGAGTGGAGGAATGTTGTGAAACATAGTGCCAACGTCGCGTTGGGCTCGTACTAGGCATCTGAGTGTGGGTGGGGAGAATCTGCCTAACATGATGGATTCAGTGGGCCAGTGGAAGTATGTGGTGGATATGGTGCGTATGTGTGCTCGGGCCATGTGGCCTCTATAACTAGGGGAGTTCATGATCTTGTGGAGGTGGCAGACTGTGAGTTGCGCGGCATAGGCTTTGAGGTAGGGGAGGCCGTAACCGAGGTCGGAGGTCAGCCGGTGGAGGGCGGTGCGGGGGAGGGTACGTACCGAGGAGACGGCGGAGCGGCGAGCTCGGCATATTTGACCTTCGAGGGTGTCCAATTGGTGGTCCCTGAAGAGGCCGAGTTGGAGGGTGAAGTGTTTGCCGATAAGTAGTCCGCGGATGACTCGTATTCTGCGGGATTGTGTTAGTAGGGAGGTGGAGAGGGCGGTGATAAGGGATGCGGTAGTGCGTTTCAGTTCGTGCCAATGTTTGGTGAAGGTGAGAGAGGTGTTAAGTTCGACCCCTAGGACGCGGTATGTGTCCGAGGGGCCTATGGAGGGGATGGGTGCCGGGGTGGAGTTGATGGTGATGAATTGTGATTGGAGGCGGGATGCGAGGAGTGTGATGTTGGCAAGGGAGAGGGCGTTGCCTTTACGCTAAAGGGCTCCGGTAATGCAGCATTTACGGATGTTGATGGTCATACCTGTGTAGTCGCTGAAGAGGGAGAGTTTCCTTAGTTGGATGGCCATGTTGGAAGTCGAGCCCGTGGCGAGGCTGAGGTCGTCGGCGAATCCGTGACCGGGGTATGTGGCTGTGGGTTCTGTGGGGTCGACGTTAGTGGCAAGGGGGCCTGGGCGATGGCCCCGGCTGCCCACCGTGAGCCAACGGAGAAAGGGTTCAAGGAATAGGGTAAATAGGAAGGGGGAGAGGGTGTCACCCTGCAGGGCACCCCGATTTATGTCGATGGAGGGGGTGGGACCATGTGGGGTAATGTAGTATGTGGTTGAGACCCCGTATAGGTGTTCGCATGTGTCTACAAAGGTGGAGGGCATACCGAGTTGTCGCATGTGTTTGAACATGATGCGGTGGTCTGCTGCGTTGAAGGCGCCCTTGAAGTCCGCGTACATGACGTAGATGTCTTTTTGTGGAATTTTGCGTCCTCCATCGTCATGATGATGGAGGAGAGGGCGTCGTGGATGCTGCGGTATTGTCGGAATCCGTCTTGTTGGTCGCTGAGAATGCCGTGGGTTTCGGCGTATTTCGAGCCTGCGTCTTTGATTAGTGCGGTCCATAGCTTAAGGAGGTTATTCATGAGGGCGATGGGGCGGTAGTTGTCAAGGAGGGTGGGGTCACCTTTTTATGTAGCAGGCATGTTGTGCTGTGGCACCATTCAGGGGAGGTGTAGGATTTGCGGGCAAGGAGGGATAGGAGAGAGAAGAGGGCGGAGCGGGTCTCTGGGGGTAGGAACTTGAGTATTTCGTTGGGGATACCGTCGGGGCCGGGGGCTTTGCCTGTGCCCAGCGAGTTGAGGGTTTTATCGAATGTATCGCGGGTGATCATGTCGGCAAGGGTGAGAGAGGGGTCTCCGCGGGGTTCGATGGTAAAGTTGTCGGGGTTGTCTGGGTGTTCCCAAGGGGGGACGGGTAGTTCGGGTGGGGTGGCGCGGCTGAGTTCGGTGGCGAAGTGAGAGTGTACAACTTCTAGGACGGCGGGGGGAGAGGTTGCGGTGGCTTTCTCGAGGTTGGTAATGCGGTGGAGAGTCGAGGTTGCGTTGGTCTGGGGGAGGAGGCCGCTTTTAATTTTCAAGCCGCGGTGGGAGGATTTAGGGCGGGCGTCGTAGGCAGCATTGGCGCGCGTTTTAATTTTCTTAAACATAACTGTAGTGGTTGTTCGTAGTAGGTGGCGTATGCGTGCCTTGCATTGTTGTTGGATGTCGGTAGGGGAGAGATCGGCGTTTGTATTCAAGAGGGTTTGGGCGAGGGGTTGGGGGCCATTGTTGGTGCTACATCTGTGAAGTTTTCGTATGAGTTTTCGTGTTTTTTATTAAGCCAGGTGGGGTCAAGGGACGAGGTAGTTGGGCGGGGTTTCTTCGGGGGTAGGAGGGGCCATGTGGTGGCTGCGTGGTCCATATGCTGGGAGAGTAGTGTGGTAAATTTCGAGGCGAGGGTGTCGAGGGTATCGGGAGAGGCCGTTTAGGGGGGTGTATTAATGATTTCTGCGTGGAGGGAGGCCGTTTGGCTGATAAGGGAGGGTGTGCTATTTTGATATGTTTTTATGTGGTGCGGTTGTAGTGGAAGTTTGAAGGTGAGTTTGCGTGTGGTGTGGTGTGTGTGAGGTAGGTTTTGGGCCGAGGGGGGGCGAGCGATTAAAGAGGAGGGGGCAGGAATTACTAGGTGGACCGCCGAGTGGTCGGTAAAGTGTGAAGTCGAGGTGAAAACCGAGCATGCAGGTGGGTTGAGGCCGAGGGGGGAGGGAGGAGTGGTGAGCCAGTGGTCAAGGCATCCTCCGCTACATGGGAAGGTAGGGATGGGGGGGTGGAGTGGGCGGAGGTGGAATTCGAGTAAGGAGGTGAGGGCGGGGTTGCCAATACCTTGTGTGGTGGTCGTTTGAAAGTCACCTCCCTAGAGGACGCGGTGGGTCGGGTAGTCGTCCGCTAGGCGGAGGCCCCAAGCTGCGACTTCTGCGTATGTTCGGGTCAGTTGGGTGCTGTGGAGCTGTGGCATGTAGGCTCCGAGGAGGAGGTAAGGGGTGCCTGAGTGTGGGATCAAGATTAGTCTAGATATGTGGGGAGTGAGGTGAGGGGGTGGGGTTAGGATAGCGGCGGATTGGAATGAGGTCCAGCGGACCGCAAAGAGAACTCGTGCGTTGGGTTGGGGCACATGTGAGTAGTATGGTCGAGAGCTTTTGAGGAGGTATTGGGGCAGGGCGAGTCGCGAGCGTGATTTATGTGTGGCGTGGTTGGTTTCTGTGAGGATGAGTACGTCAGGCTGGTGGGTGGTGGTGAGGTGTTCTACGTCCAAGATGGATGTGTGGAGGCCGCGGGTGTTGAGGTTGATGAGGTGAAGCGGTTGTGCTAGATGGTGTGAGAGGGTGGGTGAGGGGAGAGGGACGGGGGGATTGGGAGGGTCTTTGGGGGGGCGGGCTTCGCGGTTGTGGGGAAGTATCGGTTGGAGGGGTGGAGGGTCGGGTGGGTGGGGGAGGGTCGGGGTAAGTGGTGGGGGGGAGGGGGGTGCTGGAGTAGAGGTAGGGGGGAGGGCTGGGAGGGGTTGAGGGCGACAAGCAATTGGGAGCGTCCCACCGGGAGGGGAGTGGATCGAAAGGTGTGGTGCCATATGAGTGACTGTAGGGAGTAGACAGTAGTGCGAGGGTCGAAGGGAGGAGGGTTATAGGTTTGGTCGGGGGGTGCTGTAGTGATGAAGTACGTATGAAGTAGAGCGTGGGTTCCGCACCACCACGCGCGGGATGTGTCGTTTTGGCGAGGGGGTTAAGTATGCGTAGGACACCGACAGGCGGGGGAGGAGAAGAATTCCAAGAGGCGAGAAGGGCGAAGGAGCGAGTAAGGAGGTTTGGAAGGGGGGTGGTGGAGGGAGTCCACCTAGGTTGCCGAGGAGTGGGTGATGTGGAGGAGTCCGAAGTGAGAGTTTTGCCAGGTGAGGATAATTAGGGAGTGGTTGGGTGTGCCAGGGTGAGGGGGTGAGCCTTTGTTAGAGAGGTTAGTCCATTGGCTAGGGTAGAGCTTATGTTGGTGGAAGTTATCGACTTCGTTATTGGTGATTACGGTGTATGAGGCAGAGGCTCTGGAGTGGAGTTTAGATAGGGAGGTAGCAATGCAGTATAAGTTTGAGAGGTCTTGGTAGTGTTCCCATTAGAAAGAGAGCACCGCGCAGGAGTCTAGGTTTCCAATGGGGGTGGGTAGGCCATATTCGAGATTTAAGACAAAGAGGTAGTTGTGTAATTTGACGCCACATGTCGTTGAGGTAAAGTGGGCCGGGAGTGAGGACCGAAGCGAATGCATAGTAGTTACTATATGCTATCGGATGTCAGGTAGGGAGGTGGGGGGGGTTTGTGGGGTCTGACCTATGGGCCGTGAGGTCCGTCTTGTGGGGAGCTGATGATGATAAGCGGCCTTGCCGGCCGAGGCTTGTGGAGGGCGAGGGTGTGAGGCTCCGGAGGGTCCGTTCGTGGAGGTCTTGCGCATGTCGGCGAGTAGAGGCTCCTTGGAACGGGTGGTCGTTCGGAGCTTAAGAGGGGGTGGTAAGTGTAGGGATGGCGAAGAGAGTATGAGAGGGTAGGGGAGGGGGGATAGAAAAATTGTAAGCAAGGTGTGGTAGGTATTAGGAGGAGGGCGATAGTGGGGAGCTGCAGTGACAAAGGGGGCTGTCGATATCGTATCAAATGTGCTTCGGGGCTTCCGAGAGAAGCCTCGGAGCATGCCTAAAGGAAGTGAGGACTGTAGGGGCGGGGGAATACGTGTATCGTTGAGAACGTTACGGGTACGTGACTGCCATGCCGTGTCTGTAAGGGGGGGGCGATATTTCCGGGGCAGGTATATACTCGGGGGGGCGGGTGATCAGTTAAGTTTTCGGGTAGAGCAAGTCGGGCGGGCTAGTCTCAGCAGGGGGAGAGCTGTCATTATTGTAGCGACATGCGAGTTGGGCAGAGCATGGAGTGTGGAAAAAGTGGGGGGGGGACGAGTGCGCTAGGATCTACGGTGACGAAATCGCAGGTAAGCACGAGTGTTTGATGAGTGAGTCGGGTTAGGCGGGCTATTATGTAAATAGAAAAAGAAAAGAAAATGAGAAATCGGAGGGGCACATCGACTTGAGCGAGCGTTGGATAGAGCGAGGGAGCTGCGGGAGGACAACCGTCAGCATGAGGGGTAGGTAGGGGGGAAGAGGTGAGCGGGGCATCGGTGTATGCTGTTGGCATCGGGTGAGGAAAGTGGGAGTCGTCGGCGGACGGATCGTGTCGGTCGGCAAGCGGTGAGGTCCTGCGAGGGGGAGCGTACAGGGCACGGGCCGGCGCGACATGCCAGGCGACATGTGTAGCTGTGGATAGGCTAGTGTAGCTGTGGGGTAGGAGGGTAGCATGAGGGGGAGGGGGTGTCGATGAGAACCGATCAAGGCGGTGGTTAGTGCAGGGGCAAGAATCATGCCTGTAAGATATTTTGTTTCACTGATGAAAGAAAACGATTTTCGAGTCTCATGATGTTGCATTACTGGTCGAATTTTAAAGCAATGTGGCTCGGTAGCACTAAGGTGAGGGAGAGATGTCGATTTTAGTTCGCTGTTAACGATAGTATCAGCGTAGGCTAGCGGGAGGGGACGGGGGGTGTTAGCCTGGTCCTTACTGTGGGACAAAACTGGACGATCGTACCGGTACGGGTCGTCTGTGTGAGTCGGTAAGTCAGCGGCATGTCCCAAGTCAGTGGTTGACCTTGGGGCGGCGAGGACCAGAGGCGTCCGGAGTCCTCGGACATGTGGGGGCTCCAAAGCCGTGCCCAAGTCTTGGGCGGCTGGGGGTGGTGGGGGCACAGTGATGAGTAGAGCGAGCGGATGTCCCGCGTGGTATCTCCGGGGGTTGTAGGGGTCCGCGGTGGGCGCATTCGCGGGCCGATCCCGCAGTGGCATAAGCACCTGCATGTAAGGGGGGGGGTTTAGAGGTCGAGGACATATTGACCGAGCGTGATTCGTAGTAGGGGAAAGAGTTAGTGGGGTTTGAGGACTGATTTTGATTTCGAGTGGATTGCGTGTGTTGGCGGCACACGACCATGCCCGAGGGGACATGGGTTTGGTGGATGTTGGCGGCGGACGGGAACGTCCGGACGCTCGGTGGGGCGCGGTGTGGTGCGCCGCTCCCCGGGAGGGGGGTTTTTGTAATCGAGTGGTGTTTTTGTTCATTCGTAGTACTGAGGCGGGTACATGGTTGGAATTCGAAGTGGGTGGCGCGAGAGCTGTCGGGGAGACGAAATTCAAAACTCTGAAAGCTGCGCCTTGCTGTGTGTACCGTATGATGTCGCTACGGATCCACTGACTTGGGTGAGCTAGGCTCGGGAGGGGAGAGGTGGACGGTGCCTGTAGTTCTACGGGCCCTTTGTCCCCACCTGTCTTTCGCTCAATGTGAGGCCATGCCCAGAGCGATGACGATTGGCGTTGCTCATTCGAGCTACCGACCCATCCCATGTATGTGGTTCATTGGTACTTTAGTAGTACTTTGGATCTTATTACTGTCTTTAGTGACGGTAGGATGCGTTTTTGTCCGTCCGCAGCCTGGTTAGCAAGGGTATCCGCGAGGTCGTTGCCTAATGTGTGGTTGTGTGCTTTGATTTTGCCGAGGTGTGTGCGGATGCCTGAGTCGCAGCGGGTTTGGAGGGTGTGTGTGATGTAAAGGAGCGTGTCTCGGTGAATGTTGTGGCGGTAGGTGGATGGGCACTTCATGTAGCCTTGTATTAGGCGGAGGGAGCACGCACTGTCTGTAAGAAGGTGGGTATGGCCGAGTTGGAGGCCAATGTCGATGCCCGCTAGTTCCGCGCGATTGATGGTGTGTGAGGGAGGGGTGGAGATAACCATAATTTTGATGCGTGTGTCGGGGTGGGGTGGGTAGCGGCCGCTCCGAGGGGGGTGGGGCCGCCCTTCTTGGAGCCATTTATGTATGCGAAGTCCTGTCAATTCCAAGCAAGTTCTCCTCTTGTGGGAAGGTACGTTAGTGTCGTGCGTGCCGGGAGGGGGTATGTAATGGGGTGAGTGGGGTTAAGGGATATATGGTAGATGCCTGCTGAGTGAGGTGATTAAGTGTCGAAGAGGTGTGGGGGTGGGGTGGTGATGGTGCCGTTGGGAAGGTGTGTATTGTAGATGGATTCGAGTGTATTGTGGAGGGCGGTCATGGCTGTGTGTGAGGGTAAGGCGGAAATTGCGAGGGGGTTGTCGACGAGGTAGATATCGACCATCGAGCGTGTGCCGAATAGGATGGGGGTGGGGTTGCCCGTGTGTTGGTCGGGGGGTAGGAAGGTGTTTGCGTCGTTGGGAAGGGTGAAGCGGTGGTATGTGAATGGAGAGTTAATGTATTTGGAATGTCGATAAGGTGTGTGTTCCCATCGGGGGAGGATGAGGATGTTGACGCTGGGTGAGTGTCAGGCGGTGGAGTGAGCGCTAGTGATTGCATGTTCCATGGCGCGGCGCATGCATTCGTGGTCGTATTCCGGGTTGGCTATGTTAGTGCCGTGCCATGAGTGTGGTGCGTTGATGCCGCTGGATGAGAAGACGACGTCTTCGGGGTATAGTGAGTGGTAGGTATGAGAGTGTAGGGATTTGTTGAGGGGGTGTGAGTAGAGTTTTGTCTGTATGTGAAATATCTTGCGAAGTGCTGTGAGTAAGTGCTCTCTAGTTGCCCATCTGCTGCGTGAGGTGGTGGCGGGTGTGGGTGAGTGGATTTCTGAGCGGGAGCCGAGGCGGGGATGAGGTGGTAGACCTCTTCTTCGAACGAGCGGTGTGTGAGGTCGGGGCGGAAGAGTTGGAATAGGTGTCGGACGCGGGGGCCGGAGAGGGTTGTGACTGCGCGGCCATCTCGGGTGCAGAGGATGGTAGTGTCATGGAGGGTAGGGTGGGCGTGTGTGGAGAATGTGCCGGTGGAGAGCATGTCGAGGTCTGGGCTGATGGGGTCGTGGTTGAATGTGATAAGGGGTTGCGTCCATGGGGTGGGTCATGGGTCGGGTAGGATGGGTGTTGTGGAGGGGACGAATCCTGAGTTGAATGCGGTGAGGGCGGTGGGGCCGGAGGGGGTCCTGATGGTGTAGTGGAGTTTTAGAAAGGGTAGAGGTCGTGTAGGCTAGACCTCGTGTAGGCGGGTAAGGTCGTGTTGTTGGCCGCGTTTGTACCAATCGCATTGCCACGTGTGGGGTCCCTGAGCGGGGCGGCAGTGGGAATGGACGGCAAAGTGCGGGCATGTGCAACATGTGGAGGGGGTCGTGGCATATAGAGCATGCGGTGGAGGAGGGGGTGGGGAGGCATACCAAGGTGGGGGTGGAGGAGATGAGGCGGAAGCCGTCGTCGATTTGGAGCTGGATATCCCATTCCGTGAGGTGTTCCGGGGCCTATTCCACCATGTATTGTGTTTGGCAGTATTATGTGTCTTTGTGTTTGGAAATAATGCGTGTGACATCGCAGGGGGGGCGTCCGGGCGTGGCGGTCGGAGGGTGAGAGGTATTCCGCTTCGATGTGTGTGGTAGGGGCCAAGAGAGGGGGGGTTTGGTGCGAGGTTGTCGGATGCCGGTTGGGAGGGTGGAGGGGGAGCGGGGGAGCTTGGGGGATAAGAGTGAAGTACATGAGGGGTGGATGGTTGCAGGGGGGATGCGTGCTTGGGGGCGAGGTGTGTGATGGGCAGGCGGTTGTGTATGGCGTCAAGGGGCTCGGTGAGGACTGCGAGGGAGGAGGCGGATGGGGACTGAGAGGGAGGTGGTGGACCCCGCGAGTGTGGATATGGATTTGCACGAGCGGAGGATGATGGCGGTGTCGGTGGCGCGGAGGAGGACTTTTGACCATGTGGCGATGTTGTGTTGCCAAAGGGGTTTGAGGCGGGGAAGGAGAGATGTGTGTGCTCGTCGAGGCGAAAGTCGCAGCATGCTTGTTTGTAACTGTGTGGGTCGGTGATGTGGGTGGCTTTGTCACGGAGTGAGGCGAGGAGGGTGTTGTCTTGGTGAGTGAAGTGGGCGCGGAGTGTGGAGGCGATGGGGTTGGTGAGGGAGTGGGGAGGGATGTGGTAAAACATGGTACATGCTTCGCGTTGGGCTCGTACAAGGCAGCATAGTGTGGGTGGGGAGGTGTTGCCTGTCATGATGGGTTGTGTGGGCCAGTGGGTGTATACGGTGGAGATGGTGCGGATGTGTGTTATGGCCAGGTGGCCTCTGTATCCGGGGGTGTTCATGATATTGTGTAGGTAGCATACGGTGAGTTGTGCGGCGTGGGCTTTGAGGGAGGAGAGGCCGTAGCCGAGGTCGTTGGTGGGGCGGTGGAGGGCTGTGCGGCCCTCCCCCCATTTAGGTGGCAGTCTAACACCTTCTCTTCAAAATGCACATAAGAACTACCTTCCCGAATAATTTGCAGCGCAAGCCTACCCAAGGCGAGTATGGTATTTCCATCCCTTTGCAGCCTATCTGTCTCCCCAACAGCAATTACAAGTTCACGGCGCCCGCCGGCGGCGCAGCGGCGGCGGCCCCGGAGGGGGGTGCGCTCGCAGGCCCGTCGGCATCCCCTCACCTCCCCGTGGTGGGCGCTGGAAACCCCATGCCTGGCACGGTAGGGGGCTAAGAGGGCCGACAGCTCGATCCGTGGGATCAGCAGCTGTCGGGAAAGCCTGTACAGAGGGCTTTTGAAAAAATAATTACTGTGCACTACCGGCGCAAAGATCTCCCGCTCGGCCCGTCCGATATGTTTTTTCGCGTACAAGTACTCCTAGGTACTGCCTTCCTTTGAGGGGTGGGGCCTGTACTACGGCAGCGTTTGATGGCGAGGAGGGTACGGCCGGATCAGCGGTGGGAGGCGGGTGTTGGAGCTGGTGGTGGCCAGCCGGGAAGCAGCGCGAGGAAAGGGCGCTCGCTAGCCGTCGACCAGCCCTGTGCCGGTCGAACCTTGCGGAGGGGTGAGGCAAGACATGGCACAGGCCGGTGGCTAGTCGCAGACGGAGGAGCGGCTATATGAGGCGGCGGCGATCCTCAGGATCAGCCGCCGCCGGAAAGCCCTGTACGGAGGGCTTTTTTCGGATACAAAAACAATGTCCGTACCCGGCGTCGAGCTAGTTGGGGAGCAGCACCAGGGTAGGGCGCTCACTAGCGCGCCGCTACGTCGTCCATCGTCATCTCCCGGGGGGAGGAGTTAGCTGGGACGGCAAGGAGGACGGTCGCGACGGGAGGAGCGACACGATGTGGCGGCGACGACCCTTTGGGTCGGCGCCGCCGGGAAACCCGGCACGGAGGGTTTTGTTTAATTCCGGGCGCCCGCGGCCCGCTGGATCCGGCTACGGTGACCTGCCCCCCTCCCCCCCCCCTCTTCGACACCCACTACCCCGACAGGCCTTCATACTCCTAGGGGTCCTTGAGCGTGGGCCCGGGTGAGCGCGGAGGCCCCCGCTCAAGAAAAGGCTGCTCGGTGGACGCGCGATCAGAGGGGGGAGGGTACGGCCACATGCCGGAAAACCGACAGGTACCCGGGTACCAAACAGAGAAAAAACCGGGGAAATGAGCGGGGAAATTTCAGGCGCGGAGGCAGGAGCGCTAGTTTTTTCTATGTCTGTGTGTCTAGGTCCCCCCCACCTGTCCTCGAGGTGATGGGGGACCTCGACACGGAGGACCGCCGCGTCGGTGGACGCGGCAAGACCTTGGGGCGGGGTTTACGGGATGGAGCGGCGGGATCGACGAGCGACCGCGCGAGGAGGGGTTTTTTGCCAGCCTTTCCCCTCCTACCTTCGGCAAGACCGAAGTCACGCGGGAGCTAGATTAGGCTGGCCCGTCGTCCCTCCCGAACGCCGACCGGCCTAGGCCGGTCGACAACCGGGTTCGGCGGGAGCGGGCCGTGCATCGTGAAGGTCGAGCAGCAGTTTAGTTTTGCATTTCTCGACAAGTGGATTTATTTGTAGATCTGTTTTTCTTGATTACAAAATTATTACGCTGTTACTACCATTGGAGAGGTTGGGACTAGTGGTTAACGGTCTACCTCACGCTTCTAAGTCTTGTATGGCATAGCAAAAGGGGGGGCCCAGAGACTCCAGCCGGTTTTACTGGTATTGGAGTGTTTAATTTCAAATTTCAAATTACAAGTTCACGCTTATCAATTGATCTAGCAATTCTGTGAATAAAGACAAATAAATTTGACGAAGATAATGGAATTTGTTGCTAGCAATGGAAAAAGTTACAAAGCTATGGATCGGTCCAAGGCTTTATACGCATCTACCTAGTTGGCTGAGGATAGACGTGATACAAGAGTATCTAAGGTGTTGCGGATTGATGTGGACCGTAGATTGGATGTTATTGTCGCGTCAGTGTACGAATATAACATATGATGTCAATATGAGATAGGATTGATACGCTGAGGTTGATGTCATGCTGACAAATGGCATGTGTTAGCACTAGCATCCCATTGCCTAGTGCTTGTGTACAAGGCAACTACATAGAATCCTAGTACTTAGGGTCATTTTATTAGCGGTACTCTATTTCCCCGTTAGTGGCGGTCGGCCGGGCCTGTCGATGCCTTCGCCGGCCGCCATCTCTCTCCTTCTAACTTCTCTAGCTTTCACACCCGGCCCCTTTGTGAGGTCAACACGACCAACGTGCGACTATATGATCCCAACTCCAACCGGTTATAGGCTCCCCACCAAGTTACAATAGAGAAGAGCGTGTTTCAAGCGCTCGGAGCCACGCTACTTCTACGTGGTCCAACCGACACCACGGTTCGCCTTCGACCTGGTTGTCCGCGACTGTCCTACCATCTCCCACGTCAAAAGGAGAAGAGTGTGTGTAAAGCGCCCGGCGCCACGCTCGTCCCACCAAGCTTTCAGCCCCACCCATCCAACAACCCACCGATGCTCTCGACAGGGTATGGTTTTTAAGCCGAATCGCGAAAATTCGGCCCGCGCGTACTTTCATTAGTACTGTTATTGTTTTTTCCCGAGACAACACCGCAACGCTCACGTGAATTAGCGAGGATCTAACTTTGCCCACGGTGAAAGGGGGGAATCAACACGAACAGCGCCCGTCTATGCTTTTGCGTGCATAAAGGCTCCTAATAACCATGATGGCTTTGCTTCTACCTCGCCGGTCGATCTCATGTGTCGGCTAATTCGCCCGTGAACAATTTTCCCCGCTACATGTCAGACTAGTACATTCCGCAGTACATTTACAAGCGCTTCATATCGGCAACTCGCCGGTAGCGGCACGTTCATGTGCGCATTTGACGCTACACCTACCCGGCATGAGACAAGCGCTACAAGCACAACACCTACGACCAAAATGGCATTTTCCTCGACACAAGCTAGGACGACGCTAAGACCTCGGCTACCTTGAGGGAGGGTGTTAGCACTAGCATCCCGTTGCCTAGTGCGTATGTACAAGGCAGCTATATTTCATCCTAGTACTTAGTGCTATAGTATTCGCGGTTCTCTATTTCCCCGGTAGGGCGCCCGCCGGCGGCGCAGCGGCGGCGGCCCCGGAGGGGGGTGCGCTCGCAGGCCCGTCGGCATCCCCTCACCTCCCTGTGGTGGGCGCTGGAAACCCCGTAGCCGTGCCAGGCCTGGCACGGTAGGGGGCTAAGAGGGCCGACAGCTCGATCCGCGGGATCAGCAGCTGTCGGGAAAGCCATGTACAAAGGGCTTTCGAATAAAATAATTTCTGTGCGATACCGGCGCCAAGATCTCCCGCTCGGCCCGTCCGATATGTTTTTTGGCATACAAATACTACTGAGAACAGTCCTACCTCGAGGGGGTGGGATCTGTACTTCAGGAGCGTTTGATTGCGAGGAGGGTACGGCCGGATCTGCGGTGGGGGGTGGGTGTTGGAGCTGGTGGTGGCCAGCCGGGAAGTAGCGCCAGGAAAGGGCGCTCGCTAGCCGCCGACCAGCCCTGTGCCGGTCGACACTTCTCAGGGGGGGAAGCAAGACCTGGAACAGGCCGGTGGCCGGTCGCAGGCGGAGGAGCGGCTATGTGAGGCGGCGGAGATCCTCTGGATCAGCCGCCGCCGGAAAGCCCTGTACGGAGGGCTTTTTTGGAAAATTAAAATAATGTCCGTACCCGGCGTCGAGCTAGTTGGGGAGCAGCACCAGGGAAGGGCGCTCACTAGCGAGCCGCCACGCCGACAGGATACATCTCCCGAGGGGGGAGGAGTAGGCTTGGGCGGCAAGGAGGCCTGTCGCGAAGGACGGAGCGACAAGATCTGGCGACGACGACACTCCGGGTCGGCGCCGCCGGAAAACCCCGTACGGAGGGTTTTGACTAATTTCCGTGCACCCGCGGCCCGACGGATCCGGCTACGGCGACCTGACCCCCCCCCCCCCCTCCTCGATACCCACTACCGGATAGACGAGACCCTTGCGGGGGGGCCGGGTGAGCGCGGAGGCCCCTGTTTCAACAAAGTCTGCTAGGTGGACGCGCATCAGAGGGGGGGAGGGTACGGACGCAGGCCGGACTACCAGACAGGTACCCGGGTACCAGACAGAGAAAAAACCGGGGAAATGAGCGGGGAACCGTCGCGTCGGCGAATGCGGCGGCGACCTTGGCGGGGCTTACGGGATGCGACGGCGGGATCGACGAGCGACCGCGCGAGGAGGGGTTTTTTGCCAGCCTTTCCCCTCCTATCTTCGGCAAGACCGAAGTCACGCGGGAGCTAGATTAGGCTGGCCCGTCGTCCCTCCCGAACGCCGACCGGCCTCGGCCGGTCGGCACCCCGGTTCGGTGGGAGCGGGCCGAGCATCGTGAAGGTCGAGCAGCAGTTTAGTTTTGCATTTCTCGACAAGTGGATTTATTTGTAGATCTGTTTTTCTTGATTACAAAATTATTACGCTGTTACTGCTTAGGCGGGGGGACTGTGGCAATTACTGCGGTTTCTTACAGTTTTTTAACTCCCGAGGAACGTCGACACACAGTGAAGCTAGGTGTGTCGATAGGTGTACCTGGTCGAAGAGACCCGGGCCCAACTTGCTAATAAGTAATGTATGGCGAAGTAGAGTGGCCCGAGAGACAGCAGTCGGTCCAGTTTGCCGGCACATGTTGTGAACAATTTCAATTTTAATTTCAATTTCCCCGGTAGTGGCGGTCGGCCGGCCTTGCCGGTGCCTTCGCCGGTCATGAAATTGAAATTGAAATTGTTTACAACATGTACCGTATGCGCCGGTTTACATCAAATACCGTATGCGGCGGTTGCTGTCTCCGGGTTCTTCCAACTATGCCATACAGGAAACTTACTAGTCAGGGCCAGACCGTTAACCACCTAAATCCAACCTCTCCAAGGGTGTTCGGGGGTTTTACTCCCCCCCGGGGAGGGTGCGATGCAAGGGGAAGATGGAGTGCAATCAGGGCGTGCGAAGGTGCAGTGTGCGGGGGCGCGGCGAGAGGTCGTGCGGGACTTGATGCGGTATACAAGTAGGAGATGGTGCATCCATTGGACAGTGTGCGTGTGGAGTTGTGCAATGATGCGAGATGTGTCGAGTCGTGCTTTAGAGATGAGTTTGTCAAGAGGGTCGGTGCGGAGGGTGATGAGAGAGGTGAGGCTTGCAATGGTGGATGAGTGCGGCGTGCCCGTGCGGCTCATGACGATGGGGAGGATGTCGACCTCGGAACCTGACCACGCGGATGGCATTTGCGAGGGGTGTGTATTTGGCACGATTCAGGTGGGCTGTTTGGGAGAGGTTGTGGTTAGTGCAGTACTTCCGCTCCCCTATATGAATCTTTTGAATGGGCGAGTAGCGGCGGCGACCGTTTGTGTGACCGACGAATCGAGGTTCGAGGAGGCGGATAAAGTCGGGTTTGTGTGCGGGGGGTCGTAGCGCAGGGGGGAGAATCTCGGGGGGGAGGATAGCGGGGCACGAGGCTAGGGAGTCGGGTGAGAGACTTTCGTCAGTAGCAACAAGGCGGGTGGGCATGTGATTGGGGTGGGGGGGGGTGACAGTCAAGAGGGGTGTGGGTGGGTGTGGGGGATGTACATGACTTGATGGGTTTGTTACCAAAGTCCGCAGTGATGGTCTCCCATCGACCGCCGTTGTGGCGTTCCAAGAGGGAGAGTAGGAGTTGCAACGCGCTGTTGTGTCGGTCTTGTCTTAGGCTAGACACGGTGGGGCAGTTACCGGCCATGTGGCTGTTGCTAGTGAATTGGCCACACATGGGGCAGCGCAGGGTGGGGTTGTGTGTGAGAAGGCGGGTGTTGTGGACTCCCCACATGAATTCTTGCTTGTGGGTGAAATGGATGTTGGTGAGTGTTGTGTGTTTTTTGTGGAAAGAGAAGTCGGCGCCGTCCTCCGCGGCGCGAGCGAGGAGGGCACCGTGTTTGGATGTTTGCGAGAGGTGTATGTGTGTGTGTTTGGTGCTGCAGTTGTGAGCGTTAGCTTTGAGGTTGGTGTATCTATAGGGTATGGGTTCCCCTAGGGTTTGTGGAATGAGGGTGTATGGCCAGGTCCAGCGGCCTATCGACACGTATGAACCTGTGGTGTAAGTTGCGTCGGGTGGGTGTCCATCCGCGACTTGGTTAGCTAGAGTGTCAGCGAGGTCGTTTCCTAGGGAGTGGTTGTGTGCTTTAATTTTGCCGAGGTGTGTGCGGATGCATGCGTCGCAGCGGGTTTTGAAGGTGTGTGTGATGGAGAGGAGTGTGTCGCGGTGGATGTTGTGTCTGTAAGCTGATGGGCAGTTTAAGTAGCCTTGTATGAGGCGGAGGGAGCACGCACTGTATGTAAGGAGATGGGTATGGCCAAGTTGGAGGCCTATGTCTATGCCTGCTAATTCAGCGCGATTGATAGTGTGGGAGGGAGAGGTAGAGGTCACAATAATTTTGATGCGGGTGTCCGAGGCGGGGTGGGTGGCGGCTGCTCCGAGGGGGGAGTTGCCTCCCTTCTTGGAGCCGTATGTGTAAACGAAGTCCTGCCATTTCCAAGCATGAATTCCTTTGGTGGGGGGTATGTTAGTTGCATGCGTTCATGGAGGGGGTAGGTAAGGGGGTGAGTGGGGTTGGGGGGAGGTGGTAGATGCCTGCTGAGTGTGGTGAGTAGGTGTCGAAGAGGTGAGGAGGAGGGATGGCGATGGTGGGGTTGGGGAGGTGAGTGTGGTAGATAAACTCGAGAGTGTTGTGGAGTGCGGTCATGGCTGCGTGTGAGGGTAGGGTGGAGAGGGCTAGGGGGTTAGCGACGAGGTAGATGTCGACCATCCAACGTATTCCGAATGGGCTAGGGGTGGGTATGCCTATGTGTTGGTCGGGGGGTAGGAAGGTGTTCGCGTCGTTGGGAAGGGTGTAGAGGTGGCGTGTATATGGGGAGTTGATGTATTTGGAGTGGCGGTATGGTGTGTGTTCCCATCGGGGGAGTATGAGGATGGTTGCACAGGGTGTGTGAGAGGTTGTGAGGTGTGCGCAGGTGATTGCATGTTCCACGGCGCGGCGCATGCATTCGTGGTCGCATTATGGGTTGGCGATGTTGGTGCCGTGCCATGTGTGTGGGGCATTGCTGCCGCTAGATGAGAAGACTATGTCTTCGGGGTATAGGGAGTGGTAGGTGTGAGAGTGGAGGGATTTATTGAGGGGGTCGGAGTAGAGTTTTGTCTGGATGTGGAATGTGTGGCGGAGAGCTGTGAGGAGGTCTTCTTTAGTGGCCCATCTATTACGGGTGGTGGTGGCGGGTGAGGGTGGGTGGATTTCTGAGCGGGAGCCTAGGCGAGTGAGGAGGTGGTAGACCTCCTCTTCGAACGTGTGCTGCGAGAGGTCGGGGCGGAAGAGTTGAAATAGGTGGCGGACGCGGGGGGCATTAAGGATGGTGACCGCGCGGCCGTCGGGAGTGCATGGTATGGTGGTGTCGTGTAGTGATGGGTGTGTGTGGATGGCGAATTTACCGGTGGGGAGCATGTCGAGGTCGGGGTGGATGGGGTCGTGCTTGAATGTGATTAGGGGGTGCTTCCATGGGGGGGGTCCGGGTTTTGGCAGGATGGGTATCATGGAGGGGACAAAGCCGGAGTTAAAATGCGGTGAGGGCGGTGGGGCCGGAGGGGGTCTCACTGATGGTGTCGTGTAGTTGTAGGCATGTTGCCCACTGGACCTCGTGGAGGCGGATGAGGTCGTGTTGTTGACCGCGAGCACACCATTCGCACTGCCATGTGGCGGGTCCCTGAGCGGGGCGGCATTGGGAATGGACGGCAAAGTGCGGGCATGTGCAACATGTGGAGGTGGGTTCTGTGTGGCTATGTGGTTATGTTATTTTCCCAGAGGGGGGTGAGGCGGGGGAGGAGGGAGGCGTGTGTTCTGCGGGGAGAGAAATCACAATATGCTTGTTTATGTGTGTGAGGGTCTGTGATGTGTGTGGCTTTGTCTCGGAGTGAGGCGAGGAGGGTGTTATCTTGGCTAGTGAAGTGGGCACGGAGTGTGGAGGCAATGGGTTGGTGAGGGAGAGTGGAGGGATGTTGTGGAACAAGGTGCCCAAATCGCGTTGAGCTCTCACTAGGCATTTGAGTGTTGGTGGGGTGTAGCGGCTTGACGTGATGGATTCAGTGGGCCAGTGGGAGTATGTGATGGAGATGGTGCGGATGTGTGCTCGGGCCATGTGGCCTCGATATTCTGGGTTGTTCATGATTTTATGTAGGTGGCAAACAGTTAGTTGTGCGGCGTGGGCTTTGAGGGAGGGGAGGCCGTATCCTAGGTCTGTGGTAGGGGGGTGGAGGGCGGTGCGGGGGAGGTTGCGTACCGAGGAGACGGCGGAGCGGAGTGCGCGGGATATTTGGCCTTCGAGGGTGTCGAGTTGGGAGTCGGTGAAGAGGCCGAGCTGGAGGGTGAAGTGTTTGCCGATAAGGAGCCCACGGATAACCCTGATTCTGCGGGATTGAGTTAGTGGGGAGGCGGAGAGGGCGGAGATGAGGGATATGGTAGTACGTCTTAGTTCGTTCCAGTGCTTGGTGAGGGAGGTGTTAAGCTCGACTCCGAGGACGCGGTATGTGTCCGAGGGGCCAATGGAGGGGATGGGGCCCGGGATGGAGTTGATGGTGATGAACTGAGTTTGGAGGCGGGATGGGAGGAGGGCAATGTTGGCAAGGGAGAGGGCGTTGCCTGAGCGCCAAAGGGCGCCGGTGATGCAGCATTTTTGGATGTTGACGGTCATACCTGTGTACGCGCTGAAGAGGGAGAGTTTCCTTAGTTGGATGGCCATGTTGGGGGTCGAGCCCGTGGCGAGGCTGAGGTCGTCGGCGAAGCCGTGTCCTGGGTATGTGGCCATGGGTTCTGTGGGGTCGACGTTAGTGGCAAGGGGGCCATGGCGATAGCCCCGGCTGCCCACCGTGAGCCAACGGAGAAAGGGTTCAAGGAAGAGGGTGAATAGAAATGGGGAGAGGGTGTCTCCCTGTAAGGTTCCTCGATATATGTCGATGGAGGGGGTGGGGCCGTATGGGGTAATGTAGTCGGTGGATGAGACCCCGTAGAGGTGTTCGCATGTGTCGACAAAGGTGGAGGGCATACCGAGTTGTCGCATGTGTTTGAACATGATGCGGTGGTCCGCAGTATTGTACGCGCCTTTGAAGGCCGCGTACATGACGTAGATGTCTTTGTTGTTGAGTTTTGCGTCCTCCATCGTCATGATGATGGATGAAAGTGCGTCGTGGATGCTGCGGTATTGTTGGAATCCGTCTTGTTGGTCGCTGAGAATGCCGTAGGTTTCGGCGTATTTCGAGCCTGCATCTTTGATTAGTGCGGTCCATAGCTTAAGGAGGTTATTCATGAGGGCGATAGGGCGGTAGTTGTCGAGGAGGGTGGGGTCACCTTTTTTATGTAGCAAGCATGTTGTGTTGTGGCACCATTCAGGAGGGGTGTAGGACTTGTGGTCGAGGAGGGAGAGGAGAGAGAAGAGGGCGGAGCGGGTCGCCGGTGACAGGAATTTTATGATTTCGTTGGGGATACCGTCGGGGCCGGGGGCTTTGCCTGTGCCTAGTGAGTTAAGGGTTTTATCGAACGTGTCGCGGGTTATCATGTCGGCGAGGGCGAAAGAGGGGTCCCCGCGGGGTTCGATGGTAAAGTTTTCGGGGTTGTCTGGGAGTTCCCATGGGGGGATGGGCAGTTAAGTACCACACAACCCTATGTCTCTCAGCAGGAACGAGGAGAGTGTGTCTACTTGGAGGGTGCCTCGATTGATATTGGTGGATGGGGTGGGGCCATAGGGGGTGTTGCAGATGGCGGTGGAGACATCGAATAAATGTTCACATATGTCAATGAAGGGGGTATACTGAGTTGGCGCATGTGTTTAAACATGATGCGGTGGTCGGCTGCGTTGAAGGCGCCCTTGAAGTCCGAATACATTACTTCAGCTTCCTTCTTGTAGATTGTTTCATCCTCCATCATGATGATGATGGGTGCTGGGGCGTCGTGGATGATGCGCATGAGTCTGAAGCCATCTTGTTGTCTCCTCGCCGCATAGAAAGGGTCGTAGAGCCAGTTGCCGCTGCCGCAAATTGTCCAATTATCCAAGTACTAAGATCGGCACCCGCTACGTACACCCTTTTGCGTGCATATGATAATCACGACTTACGTTCTCCTTAACCTCCACCGATGAACATTTAGGTAGATAACGTCGAAACAGCCGATGGGATGCGCCCTCCTATGCGATCTTAGCCACCTCGTTGCTTATCCCTCCTATGGATCCATGCCGTCGTGTCCGGGCCCACCCACAAACCCGTAGCGCGTTTTTTCAGCATTGCGTCGCCTATTTCTGAGGATAATGTATCCCATGTCATAGCTCCCGGAAATGTATTTACCGATTAAAAGTCCACACCAAGACTGTGCCTCAACCGTGCGTTAACAAGAACGGGACTACATGCGAGTGAATAAACGTCGACACCAGCCTTCACACGGAGTCACGGAGTGTCACTAGAGCAGCATATAACATACTAGGCTTCTTCGATGTAGCGGGTGTGAACACGCTGCGCTTTATCTCAATCAGCCGCAACACGAGTATCAATTAGAAAGCACATGTCGTTTATTATTTGTACAACATTTTAGTGCCATGCATATCCGACGGGTACGTAGTTGATCCCATCCCAAGCCACCCCAAGCTTCGGTGCGAAAGTTTTTGAGGAAGGCGCGCCGGCGTTAATGGTGAACTTTATTTTGATATGGTTATTCCCGCAACACAATCTTAATCAGATGGCATGACCACCTCATATCTTAAGATGGTTGTGCACGTGTTCGGCTTCGCTCGCGTTATCCATCCCAAATTCTAGGCAAGTGCACATCGCAAACCAAGCTGTTCTTCGCAGTAGCACATCTGAAAATGATAGCATACCATTGCCTAGCTTGTGCGAGACATAAGCAACGCAACAGACGACAAATTGCATCGGATCATTGTGCTATTCTAAAATTCACAGTTTACTTGCCCGCCGTTAACTGTGTTTCATCAAGTCATGTCAATTGAGTTGTCGGATTTGCAATACTCTCCGCACAGCCGACGGGTAGGGTAGGGTCAAAATGAAATATTACAATTTGACACGCAGTGCAGCCAACTAGCCGTGTCGGACAACAATGAAAAGGGTGTTACACGAATGTCGCTACTCGCATGTCCTCGACACTGAGCATGTTACTGACTCACACACTCAGCACTCATGCCGATTAATAAACAACCAAAGGCCAACCGAGAAAGTCAAATGGCCTTTGACTAAGTGAATATTCAAATGAAACTGTATTTCTAAAAGGAAAAATTCGCCCTTGAGCAGCGAGGTCTTTGATAAAGCAAATAAATGTTCGGATTCTTGCACCCGTTAGGTCGATTAGATGGCTTCCTTCAGCATCCTTTTCAGCACCTCTGGCCATCTCGCCCCTTACGGCAATGGCGCTGTGGGTTGAAGAAGTTGCTTTCACGTTCCGCCGTAACGCCTGCCGCGGTCTGTTGGCCGTCGATGTCGGGGTAGCGGTACTTGTAGATGTTGCAGTTGGGGCTGTCGTCGTGTCCGTCGTCGGGTCCATCGCTACCACCGTCGCTACCTCCACCACCTCCACCCCCGCCGCCGCCGCCACCGCCACCACCACCATCACCTTTTCCACCACCTCCGCCACCCAGCAGTCGACGGAGCAGATGGCGTGGGCCGCCACCACCATCCCCGCCATCGCCATCTCTCCTTCCGCCAGGGATGTGCACACCGGCACCGGCGTTCAGGACGCGAACTTTGCATGTCGGGGGATATGCGCCGGCTAGGTCGTCGCGCTCGCCGTTGATATCATCGATTTCCAGCGATGCGACATCCACTTGAGAGGCGGCGGTGGAGATCATTATGCCGGTGGCAAGGGCGCCGTCGGATCGCACACGTGTCACGCGGCTCCTCATGATCCCCTCATCCCTGTTTCCGGGGTGCACTCGGAAGCCGGTCACTGCGCTGAGGACGACGCCGTAGGCATTCTTGCCCGAGTAGCCGGTGTGGCCGGGAAGGGCGGGGTAGTCCTCCGGAATGGAAGCGCCCAAATGGAGCACTTCGTACTTGCCACAGCTGCGCTCGCCATCGGCGCCGTAGTTTTTTATGTTGGACACTTTGAGGCCGACGACGTCAATCTCCATTGCGCCCTGGGCGAACAGCCCGATGCTGCCCTTGTTGACGTGGTGCATGTCTGCGCGGAGCAAAGGCATCGATACTCATTCGGCACTAATCGCATATGAATCTTGATGATTATGAAGCCCCTTCGATCCCACTACGAATTCAAAAGTCGAGACCTACAGCAGGCTGTCGGGTGGACGGCAGGATGATAGATAAATAAATGGTGTTCAATGACTTAGTATGACTGCTGCTTTTCTTCAACTTACGGTGATAAAGCGTTATAGATTGACGTAAGTGACGGTACCCGACCTATGTATGAGAGGGTGGACATGTGGGCACATTACTAACATCAACAGTGCATCAACATTGCTCACCGTCTCCGTTCAGGATCAGGTGCTGACCCATGTCGAACAAGTCCTCCAATGTGACAGGGAGGCCGTCCTCACGGTCCGCCCATGCTAACAGGCCGTCGGTGATGGACAGAGTTCCCCACCCCCTTGAGTTGGAAAAGCCCTGCTGTTTGGCCTTCGCCAGGAGAAAGTGCGCGTCCGACAGGGCGTTGCCCATATACGCGCCCGCTGTGTCCACGATGTTGCCGATGCGGACCACCTCCCCTACAGGTCCTGTCTGATGGAAGTTGTTCACAATGCTGGGGCTCTCCGGATCATTGTCGACGGCGGGGCCTTGCGAGATGGCGGGGATCTCCACCACCGAGACGTGAATGCCCTTGATCTCGACATTGATGAGGCTGGCCCCGCTCACGCCGGTCTCTCCCTCAGGCACCGCTTGATCAAAGGCCAGCACAGCCACGCCCTCCCTGTTGAGCACAATGCCATAGGTGTTGCCGTCCAAAAGGCCGGCATCGTTTCGGAAGAGGTCGGAAGACACCTACGCGACAATGAATCAGTTTGCAGCGTTAGTTGACTCATCATCGTCCGCGCGGATCATCATAATCAGTCGCGCATTCGATAATCAACGGATTTGTTCGAGCGAGATCGATAGTTTAGAATCAATAGAAAAGCATTTCTTCTTGTCCGCCAATCGAATCGAAACAAGCGATGTGCTGCTGCGTGGCTGTTATTTACTGGGAGTAAAGGGGCGGAAGATGAATTAAGGCGGGGATATTGTCACACCCAGTATATGCATCTTACCGGAAACACGCCATTGGCAACGTCCTCAAAAACCGAGTCCATGTCGGCGCGCAGGGTGGCCGCGATGCTCGAGAGACTCTTACCGTTGAATGAAAGGTCGGATGAGCCAAACTGCGCTTCGAGCTCGTCGAGAAAAGGAAGAACGTTGCGAGAAGCACTGTATGACATAGGCAAGCATAACATCAATGCTACGTGGTAGAGTTGTCCACAAATACCAATCAACTCTACAAATAACCATGGCCATCGATATAAGATGGAAGGCACAAACAAGAAATGTATTGTAAATGTAGGCGGCAGTGAATAATTATGCTGATGGCAACCGAACGAGTCGATATGTCCATTTCAAACAAATTCTTTTTATTTCAACACACTACGACATAAAAGACACTTGTCGTATCAGCATGATATGGCAACGACGACTCGTCATCAACTCGTCTCCAGCGATTTACCTGTATGTCCCGAGTACAGGAATGTCTCGGCGGTTAGGGCCCGCGACGATATTCACCAGCTGCACATTGTCGCAGCCATTCAGGTGCACCGCGGCGACCTCGAATTCGGATATAGTCAGATTAGCGACCGCAATGTTGGCACAGCTCGCGCCAGCGGCGGAGTCGCCCCCCCCGTGGATGCCATGGTGGGAGGACAGGCCAAGCTCTCCGTTTTTTACAACCACGTTGCTTGGTGCGGCGTACGCGTCTCCGAAATTTGTTGGCCCGTGGCCGGGAGTGAAGGGTGCCGAGCCAATCTCGATCAGAGCGAAGGGGGCACTGCAGTGACGAACGATGGGTGGCGAGGGGAGAAGGATGAGACAACAGCGACACAGAAATAAACGATGATACAAACGGAATCGTCCACCTGCATAAGCCGACAAGGAAAACAAACAAAACTGATAAAACTAATACATGTTCTGACTCGATCATCGTCGGGCACGCAATTATCACAAGCCAACCTGCCTCGACAGCAAGTCAGAGGGAAATTGGGCATCGCTAAGCTACAGGAGATACGCACGTACCGCTGCTGAAGGGAATGCTGGACGCTCTGACTGAGGGTGAAGCCCCCGAGGTTGATGGTGACGTCGTCTACCTCGATGGTGATCGCAGCGATGAAGCCGAGCTCGAAGGCGCCTTCGGCCAGCACGGGGTACTCTCCCGACTCCTTCTGTGCGGTAGTGGGCTGCCAGTAGTAGTCACCACTGACGGGTGTGTGGGGAGATACGCCAGCCGGGGCGGCGTTGGGGTTGAAAATCACGTCCTCCGTCAGCAAGTAGCATCCTGGCGCGCTGATGCGGAGGGTACCCGCCTCGAAGTCCGCTTGGGAGAGGGGAGTGCTGCCGTACTGCCCACTCTCACACGCATCCCAGGTAATATCCGCCACCGGAGGGGACCAGTCGCTACGGTCGGAAGGACCTCGCTGGGGAGGGGTGCCCGCAAAGTTAGAGGCCACGACAGTGGGTGGGCGAGTGAAGGGGCATAGTGAGGCTTGCACGACGGTCGTCGTCCCCGCTGTGCCAAGCAGCAGCGCTATTGTCAGGAGCGCATGCACGCCTTTCGACCTGTGTCTAGTCGTGCGAGACGCCATACTCATGCCTATCGTCGTGCAAGAGAAACAATATGAAGGTACGAGTTCAGTACTAGTTACTCGACACAGAAAAGGTAGAGCGCATGAAGCGGACGAGTGATGGATGGTCACGACATTTACTGGGGGCGGACGGAGACATTGCGACGTACTTGGTCAGATTACGGAGATGAGCCGAGAGATGACCTCAATACGGTGGAGAAGGACAAGGCCGAGGGCCTGTTTGTCTATCGACTGCGCACACTTGGCTCGTCCGCGGTGGATACGAGGCTGTGTGTGACAGTCCCATCTGCCAGCGGCTCTTATAGCCACTGGCTCTCGCCATCTCCACCAGTTTGCGAGTCGCCTTCTGAAGCGTAGCGACAGATGCGACCACGCTGTACCGCATCAGTCGCCCAGCACTGCGTCCCCGCCACAGTCATCAGCGATAAAAAAGTTGGGCCGCGTAGTCACAGAAAATGACGGTACGGGTACCTGTCCCAGTACCTTCTGCAGGTACTGTATGTAGAAAAAATTGCAGTTATTGTGCATCCGTCATCTGCGCTGCGATGGGCGAACATTCTCGATAGTGGTACACCCTACCGTACCAGTACCAGTTTTTTTTTTTTTGCGTCCCCGGCATATAGGACTGGCAGGGAACCCGCACCGGCAGTACCATACCGGTACGGGTAGCGGTGGTATGTGTGTATGTTGAGAATATTGGATATTGAATAGTAGTAGAAATTCTTAGAAGAAAAAGCAGTGGAGGCCACCAAGCAAGAAAAAGAAAGAAAGGAAGAAAAAACCTAAGCCCGAGGAACACGAAGGCATGCCACAGCACCAGCACTGCCCTCCTGAAAAGCGTCGCGGAGATAAGATTCCAGAGTGCCATGAAGAGCAGCAAAAAGACGTTGCATGAATTCTCGTCGCACATCCCCCAAAAAACGCCGAAACGGAAGAGAAGTAGATCGACGAACAAAATGCTGCATACGGACATAACTGTCAGAGCGCAAGGAACGAGAGTCAGCGGCCCCCATGCCAGGGAAGCGACGAACAGCCACCAAAATAGCCAAGCGATCGACCAACTCAGCCGCCATCGGCGCCAACCGGCCCCCATCCTCCATGGCGAAGGGATAATAGTCATGGACCGACTGAACCGAAGGCGTGCCAAGCAAAGCGGAAGTGCGGAGGTCCGCATCAAGTTTGCCTTGCTGAGCTCCCAATGCAAGGCTGCCAGGGAGTGGAAGGCGAGCACCTATACGAGGAACGTTGGTGTTCGTGCGAGCACTTGTAACCGTCACATCAACAACAAGATGGCGGTGCGGAGCCATGAAGTCCAACCAAACCACATCCCCAGGACGATCACGTGAAGCTCCCGACCGAATACGGCGGACCTCCAACCGCAAGTCCCGGCCCTTAGTAGCCCCCGCTTCAAGCATGAACTCTTCAAGCACGTGGACAATGCGGTCATGGAGTTGAATGATATACCAAGAGCACGGGCACCGGGGGATATGGTCCATGAGCATAGCGGTTGTTGAGCGCTCACCCGACATAAAGATGCTCGATACCGTCGACGAAGATCCATACCCGCGAGATTCTGAAGGGGCCTCATTGCACCGAGGGCATTTTCGAACATGAGCGGCGCGCTCCGCAGTCAAGTCCGATAGTGGTACCAGTACCAGTTTTTTTCTTTTGCGCCCCCGGGATATAGGACTTGCAGGGAACCCGCACCGGCAGTACCATACCGGTACGGGTAGCGGTGGTATGTGTGTATGTTGAGAATATTGGATATTGAATCAAATAGGCGCCTTTCGCAAACGTAGGACGAGACGTAGGACGGGATGAAACGCTAACCTGTACAAAAATGTACAGAAGCAATTTCGGCCTACGTACTTCTACTTTCCCATCCGTACCATTCCGTCCTACGCCTCAGTCGCAGGACAGGATGAAATCGGCCAAAATCGGCTATCTGGTCCTACGGGCGTAGGACATAAACTAGTACATTAAGTCTTAACTTTCTGAGCCTTCCGTTAGAACCTCCGCCCGCAAGATGCTCGCTCGAGTTTCCTGTTAGAGGTCATCGCGCGTGCTGTCACTTGGGTGTCGAAAGCCAAAGCTAGCACAACGGCAGACTCGCCTACTTTCGGGATGCTCGGCAGGCTTGGGAATCTTCCTAGCAAACAGTGAAAAGGGAATCGATACATGTCGGCGGTAAACTCTGGAGGGATAATGTGTTGCTCGGTAAGCGAAATGCTTGACTCCGCCTCCCTGACATCCTTGCCATGTGTAAACCGGACAGAACCCAATTCGTAGATGCATTCTCGACTTCATCAAGTGGGTCCGTTGGTTTCTAGCACGACAACGACGTGAGCAATGCGGCTCGGAAGAATCCCTTCATGCGTTTGGCTTCGCGCTTTTGAAGCAGCGACCCGACTGTCCGCCTACTCCATAGAGGCTGAACTTGCAACCACGATGCAACTATTAGATAATATCACGACTGTAGGAGGATGAGACTCGGGCTCGAGTCCCTGCGACGTGTTGTGACGAAGAACCAAAACTGCCCTTCTCCGGCCGCCATCACGCGTGCGCGACTTGCTCTGGCCTGTACAGGTACCCGTGAGCGTTTTAATCTCGTCCTACATCCAAATCTCGTCCTACAGGTGCGAAATACATGTATTTTGGCAGCGTGGGACGGGATGAAATTTAACGGCTTTAGTACGTTTTTGTATAGGTTAGCGGAATTTCATCTCGTCCTACATTTCGTCCTGCGTTTGCGAAAGGCGCGTAATGATAAGACGACGCTTACTTACCCCCTTCGTATACAGGAATGATAATTATCATTCCTTAATTTTCTGGTGTGACAATTATCATTATCTCGGCCGTGGTCCTATACAGTGCGAATGATAAAATTATCATTCCGTCATCACCGCCGCCTGTACATGATATCGGATTCGCGCGGGAACCGTACCGGATAGCGCACCCGGCAACACTCCTCCGCCAAAACCCACTTGCCGACACCTCCTCCGCCCAGCCAAGCGCAGCGACTCCCGCCCCGGCCGCACGACACCAAAGATGAGCAACGAACCGTGGGATTACGGTGGCGTAGGGGACGAGGACGACGAGGTGGATGCGGGTGGTGGCCGGGACGGCATCGTCGGCGAAGCATGCGCAGATGCCGGCGGCGAGGACGTCGCCAGCGAACAAGCAGGCGAGGACGTCTCCACTGCAAATGAGAACGCCCCCACGGACAACATAGATATCATGTTGGTGAACAAATATACCGGTGATGGGGAGGCAGCTGACGGCGGCGACGGCGGAGGCCGTGGGCGAGGCCGCGGTCGCGGGCGCGGCAGGGGCCGAGGCAGAGGGCGCGTAAACGGCGGCGACGCTATAGACCATGGACGTGGCCGTGCAAGTCGTGGCGGCTCTATCGCTAGAGAGTCGCGCTGGTCATACCCGAACGGGGTGCAACTCGTGCATGCTGTGACAGAGGACGCCGATGCCTTCCGCATGATCACCGACAAGCAAGAGAGGCATGAGTTGGATAATGGCAAGAACCCGTGGGACATCATCGCACAGACATTCAACAACGTTGAATACAAGCCTGAGCCCCATAGAGTTGCTGCATCCCACCCCCAATGCAAGAATGCCAACCCGGCGGAGCTGCCAACGAAGGCTTACTCAGCTGGCGACTTGTACAGCCGCTGGACCAAGTTTAAGACCTCGGGCTTAGGTTTTTTCCTCTTTCCTTCTTTTTGCTTGGTGGCCTTCACTGCTTTTTCTTGTAAGAATGTTTTGTAATCAAATGATAAGAGCATACGAGCTCCCGATGAAATAAGCGAATTAGTCGTATTTCTTGAGTACCTGTACCGTACGGTACGGTACCTTCATGTTTATATGTGGGAATGAATAAGGAGCGTCTACTATTTTCATCGTACCGAAAGCCTTCTGTACCGGATAAAGATGACTGTATGCCCGTACACACCCCGTACGTGCATGCGCGTTCGCTGGGGAGTCTTGGTCCCATGCTCACCCATAGCATTCACGTACTCGCGCGCGACCGCGCGCGTAAGATGTATCCGCGAAGATTGACACAAAGCGCCCAACAGCCGGCCCGTTCGTAGCGAAACAAACCCTAAACCTTAATTTCATTCGATACACAAACTGTGTACAACTACACTGAGGAGATGTACCGACTTTTGAGGCGGCGGTACAGGTACTTGGCCGCGCGCCGGGTTGCCAATACGGGAATGCTCCGATAAGAATGACGACAACCCGTACACGGCAGATTTGAGTACAAGCACGTATCTGATGATGAGCAAGTCCTGTTAGTATTACATGTACGGTTTTTTGGTCTGTATGCTGGATGTCTGTCGATTTGCATCTTCGTAGGTCTTCCGCGTTGTACATTCCGTAGAAAACCCCGCCTGCGGCGGAGTGAAAAACGCCCACGGTCTGGGGGGCGCCGCCGAGGGCGCCCCCAAGAATTTTGTTCAGAAATACAAAGCAAATTAGGGCATTTTCGCTTTAGGGAAATACAAATTTCACTCGTTTATTATATTTCATACAATCGTTAGGTATGAAAGCCACATTAATAATTGAGAAATTTCCCATCTTGCCGTGTTTTAAAACACCAATTTTACATGCACTTAAACAATATGTTGTATTGCACGAGTAAAGCGCATCGTTCACTCAAGCATTCATAAATAATGGACCAGGTTTTCCATTCAACATGCTTTTGAGCAATTGAGGTGAAATGTTGCCGCTGCGGCGCCAAAAATTGAAGTCGGGCCGGAAGAAACGACAAATAATCCCCTTTAATTTATGTTTTCGTAGTGCTTGGCCGACAAATATTGATGAACGGCTTTTAATGAACAAGGTGTTGTGGGCTCTATGAGGCGCATTATAATCAATGATGCTCTCTTTTGTATATATGTTAAAGATTAAACCCCAAGTTCCATGAGCATGCTCCGCGACAACGCGACACATGCCCTCCACAATAGCCTCATGGCAAATCTTGAGAACACAGTGAAGTACATAAACATAGACCAAGAGCACAACTTGTAGAACGCGGGTTTCGTCATTGTCCCCTCTTGAATGATTGCTCCTAACACGGCAATCTTACCTCCCTTGTCGGCGTGCCATCTATGTTGCTCCTCAGGAATTTTTACCTTTAAGGAAACAAAATCTTCATGCATTGCGTTTGCCAATGCCTTGCATTGGCCCCAACACCACAGAAAAACCATCAAGGTTGAGCTTACCTTTCTCCAGCATCAACGTGTGGATGCGGAGAAGGTTGGGAGAGACCCGTGCTTCGAAACACGCGTCCAACGATGAAAACGGCGTATGTGAACTCACGGCAAACAATCTGAATTCGTCACATTGTGCCATAACCGGAATTGTTGGCTTTGCCTCATTCCCATCAACACGATTCCTACAAAATCGGGCAACGTTTTCACACCAATCTGCGACATCATAGCCAAATTTTAGTACACCTTGCATGACTACATCGGTTGTGTATGTATTCCCATCCTCCATCACCACACCGTTCGTATTCAAGTCAACACCCATAAACCGGGCTTTCTCTAGATGATCTGAACAAGTGTTTGGGTGTTGATCAACCCCATTGCTTGAGGTAGGAGTTTCAGCAATTGCATGCAAGAATGGAAAGTATTTGGGTGGGAATCCCTTTTCTGCTCGCAACTCGGCGTGAATGAAATCCAAAGCCTTGACAAATTCATCCTCCGTCTCCAGCAACTCCCATGGTAAAACATTCAAGGTTTGCAATTTTAAGCTCACATTCATACACAATCCCAACAAATCTGCCAACGTGATCACGTCTGCCACCCAATGAAGGTCTGCAATCTTTCCAAGCTACGTCTCATAAGTTGCACGTCTCTCGGCCTCGGCACCTTTCTCACGCTCCTCTAGAGCCAGCAAGATAAAATACCAATCTCTCATGAAGCTTGCATACATTTTTCCTACGGATTGCGCAAATCTGGTATTGTAACTTAACCTCGTTGTTTTCAGCAAGTTCCTTTAATGCCTCGTAGGCTTTGCCATAGCCAAACCGGGCAACGATGGCAGAAATAATTTTGGCCATGTCTTTGTACCTGAAAATGGACAGCAAACAAATTCTAGCACCCGGACCATTGCCCCCTTGCCTATGAACCCTGGCATCAAGGATAACCGATTCGATCTCATGGGCCTTATCTCATGTCGTCAATTACATTTCCTTCATAGCCTTAATTAAAATTGAAATTGTTTACAACATGTGCCGGCAAATTGGACCGACTGTTGTCTCTCGGGCTTCTCTACCAAGCCATTCAGGACTTATAAGCGAGTTTAGCCCGGGTATCTTCGACCATGTACACCTATCGACACACCGAGCTTCATTGTGTGTCGACGTTCCTCGGGAGCTAAAAAACTGTAAGCAATCGCAGCAATTACCACAGCCCCCCACCTAAGCACTAACAGCGTAATAATTTGTAATCAAGAAGAACAGATATAAAAATAAATCCTCTTGTCGAGAAATGCAAAACTAAGCTGGTGCTCGACCTTCACGATGCTCGGCCCGCTCCCACCGAACCGGGGTGCGTTCGGGAGGGACGCCGGGCTAGCCTGATCTAGCTTCCGCGTGACTTCGGTCTTGCCGAAGATAGGAGGGGAAAGGCTGGCAAAAAACCCCTCCTCGCGTGGTCGCTCGTCGATCCCGCCGCCCCATCCCGTAAGACCCGCCAAGGTCGTCGCCGCGTCCACCGACGCGACGGTCCTCCTTGTCCTCCTTGTCGAGGTCCCCCGTCACCTCGAGGGCAGGTGGGGGGGACCGAGACACAAAGACATAGAAAAAATGGGCGCTCCTGCCTCCGCGCCTGAATTTTCCCCGCTCATTTCCCCGGTTTTTCTTTGTCTGGTACCCGGGTACCTGTTTCGTAGTCCGGCATGCGTAGGTTTCCTCCCCCCTCTGATCGCGCGTCCACCTAGTAGACTTTGTTGATGTTGGGGCCTCCGCGCTCACCCGGCCCCCCCGCAAGGGTCTCGTCTATCCGGGTAGTGGGTGTCGAGGAGGGGGGGGGGGGGGGGGGGGGTCAGGTCACCGTAGCCATATCCGTCGGGCTGCGGGTGCACGGAAAATAGTCGAAATTCCTCCGTACGGGGTTTTCCGTCGTTTTCTTGTCGCTCCTTCCGTCGCGACTGACCTCCTTGCCACCCGAGCTTACTCCTCCCCCCTTGAGATGGAACTTGTCGGCGTGGCGGCTCGCTAGTGAGCGCCCTACCCTGGTGCTACTCCCCAACTAGCTCGACGTCGGGTACGGACATTAGTTTAGTTTCCAAAAAGCCCTCCGTACTGGGCTGATGCAATGTTTCCTAAGGAACTTCAGGATCGCCGCCGCCTCACATAGTCGCTCCTCCGCCTGCGACCGGCCACCGGCCTATGCAATGTCTTGCCTCACCCCCTGGGAAGTTTCGACTGGCATAGGGCTGGTCGGCGGCTAGCGAGCGCCCTTCCCTGGCGTTGCTTCCCGGCTGGCCACTTCCCGCTCCAACACCCGCCTCCCACCGCTGATCCGGCCGTACCCTCCTCGCCATCAAACGCTCGTTTAGTACATGCCCCAACCCCTCGAAGTAGGATTGTACTCAGTAGTATCATAATGCGAAAAAACATATCGGACGGGCCGAGCGGGAGATCTTCGTGCCGGTATCGCACAGAAATTATTGTTTCAAAAGCCCTCTCTACAGGGCTTTCCCGACAACTGTTGATCCCGCGGGTCGAGTTGTCGGCCCTCTTAGCCACCTACCGTGCCATGCCTGGCACGGCTACGGGGTTTCCAACTCCCACCACGGTGAGGTGAGGGGATGCCGACGGGCATGCGAGCGCAACCCCCTCCGGGGCCGCCGCCGCTGCGCCGCTCTTTTAGTACATGCCCCAACCCCTCGAAGTAGGATTGTACTCAGTAGTATCATAATGCGAAAAAACATATCGGACGGGCCGAGCGGGAGATCTTCGTGCCGGTATCGCACAGAAATTATTGTTTCAAAAGCCCTCTCTACAGGGCTTTCCCGACAACTGTTGATCCCGCGGGTCGAGTTGTCGGCCCTCTTAGCCACCTACCGTGCCATGCCTGGCACGGCTACGGGGTTTCCAACGCCCACCACGGTGAGGTGAGGGGATGCCGACGGGCCTGCGAGCGCAACCCCCTCCGGGGCCGCCGCCGCTGCGCCGCCGGCGGGCGCCTCATAGCCTTAACTTATGGTGGATTTGTAGTAGGGGATTCTGTACGGATGATACTTCGGAGTTGTTGGACAGCAAGGTGGCCCGGGCATTTCAACTTGATGTGCTAGCCATAAGAAGCAAAGCCGGTAAATTGTTGGCCAAGATGTTCGCAGGTGAGACCTAATGCCCCTATCAAAGAGCCCTAATAAAAGTCTTTCATGAGAGACCCCGCTAAGCATGCGGTAGTCATGAAATATGGATATTAACTTCCCCGATTCAAAAGGAACCATTCCCATAGCCTGCC
>JAPMLY010000481.1:0-130043 GCA_026401115.1 Tetraselmis chui
GTCTTGGGGGAGGAGGATGAAGGTGGGGTGGAGGGAGGGGAGGGAGTCAAGGGGAGAGGATAAGGGAGGGGAGTGTGGGGGGGGGGGGGTGGGGGGAAGGGAGAGTGGGCGGGTGAGGGGGTAGTAGAGGAGCCGGGGGAAACGCGGGGGGGGGGGGGGGGAGGTTTTCTTGCGGGAGGGGCGGGTGTGCTTGGAGACGCCGGCCGGGGGTGCATGTTTGAGTGAGGGGTCTGTGGGAGGCCGGGTGTTGGTGGGGGAGTCCAAGTGTTTGGGCGGGGAGGAGGTGGGGAAGTGTGGGTGGGAGGTGGGTAGGAGAGTCGGGGGAAGGAGGGAGGGGACGGGTGGGGGAGGGAGAAAAGCGTTGCAGGGGGTGAGAAGGTGTGGGGTGGGCTGGGGTGGTTGTGAGGGAGAGGTGAAAAAGAAGAGTCCCTGGGGTCGGTGGAGTCTTCGGTTATGGTGGGGAATGGGGTGGGGGGTGGTGTTGGGATGGAGTGTGGCGGAGGGGCCAACGGAGCTGGTGGAGGGGGTGGTGGGGGGGGAGGAAGGGGGGGCGGAGCGATTGTTGTTGGAGTGATGGAGGGTGTTTGATTGGGTGGGAACATGGTGGGGGGGGATGGAGCAGAGCTGAATGTCGGGGAGGGAGTTGAGGTCAAGGGGGGTGTCGTCATCGGCATTCATCATCGAGAAGTCTGAGGTCTCGATGTGCCACCGGTTGGAGACATTGCAGTCTTGTAGGTGGCGGGCCCATTGGAGGAGGAGGGTGGGGGGGTGGGGTTGCGGTATAAAATGTTGTGTTTGGTGTGAGTGAGTGGATGTGGGGAGGGGGTGGTGGTGAAAGCGGGGTCCGAAAGGCGGGCCCTACCGAAGGTGGAGTAGTGGTGGGGGTTGATGGTGAGTGTGCAATAGGATTGGGTGTGTGCTCCTCTGTGAATGTAAGTGTGTTGGAGGGGGATTGTGGCTGTGCCGTTGATGGAGATGAGAATGCAGTACATTTCCGTAGTGAGTGAAACTTGGATGCTGGTGTTGATGATTGGAGAGGGGGAGGGGTGGGAGCGGAAGTACGAGCCGTCTGGAAATTTCTGGAGGGATGTGTGGTGTATGAGGTCGAGTGGGGTGTGGGGGGAAGAGGTGGAGGGGGTGTGGTAAGCTGTGAATTCTTTCGCGGCTTGGTGGAGTAGTGTGTATAACCAGTGTGTGTGTGGAATGACGCCGTCAGCGTTGGTGCAAGGGAGGGAGAGAGTTTGACGGGACTGGATGAGGATTGTGGTGAGGCAGGTGGTCATCCAGGAGGTGCCTAGGACGTGTCCAATGACTGGGGGGGTGTGATGGTGATTTTGTGAAGATGGGGGTTGGGGGGTACAAGCTCGTGAAGTGAAGTAGGAAATATGTTTAGTGAAACTGGGCCTAATTGTGAATGGATGGGGTTATTGGGCAGGTGGAGAATATTTACCCAGAGGGTGGAGGGGTCGCTCTCGATCGGGGTGGGGACGTCCACTGGCTGGATCGCGTCCGCAAATTGGAGGAGGAATTGGACCAACTCGGGCAGGTCTTCCACTTGGCGGGGGGGAGGGGTCGTCAAGGCGGTTCCGGTGTGAACGAGCTCGATCGACAGACGAAAGGTAAGAAGGTCCTGTAAGAGGGCGACCGTTTCTGGGCCGGAGAGATCAGTGAAGGGGGGGGGAGCGGATTTTGATCCGACGGCCTGATACTGCGGGGATCGAGGCTGCGCGGAGGAATTGGACTTTCTGCTCTCTTAGTTTGGTCAGCATGGGAGGAGAGGACGCGGCGGTGCGTGGCGTCGGACCGGCCGAACAGAGTTCACGTTGTTGTGAAGTGAGCTTGTACATGAGGCCTACCGCGAAACATAATGTCCAAGCGTATCTCCTAAAAACCCGATGCGATGTCGACGGCCGGGGGGGGGTGGCGTCGAAGGACGATGGTGCGGACGGATGTTGAGTGCGAGTGTCGCTCGCTGTCCAGCGCGATTGGTGGATGAGTTCACGGCCTATTTTATTTTTAACGCGAATAGAGAGGACGTCAATGTGGTTGAGGCTTTCGAGTAGCCAGCGACGGGCAACCGGGCAGGCCGAGGTCACCGATTCCGAGGGGTGAGTCGAGTCCGGGAGGAAGATACCGTGCACCCTGAAGCTGGCGAGGTGGGGGGGGGACGTGGAGTACTGACATGTGAGGAGGTATGAGTCGATCATACGGGAAGAGAGGTCGTCGGCCGGCCCTAGGTCAGGAGTTGACCGGGGGGGGCGCTAGGACCAGAGGGGTTTAGAGTCCTCGACCATGGGAGGGGTCCATAGTAGTGCGTAAGTTGTGCTCGGCAAGGGGTGGTTGAGGTACCGTGAGGAACGGTGCGAGCGGATGTCTCGCGAGGCGTGTCTTGGGGTTGGAGAGATCCTCATAAGTCGCATGTTCCGGGCGATCCCGCATGAACACATGTCTGTAAGTTTGGAGGTGGTCAGAGGACGAGGACATACATAATGACCGCGTGGGATTCGAAGAGTGGTTTGGAGTTAGGATGGGTTGTAGTGTCGTTTCGAGTGGGTTGCGTGTGTTGGCGGCACACGACAAGGCCATATGGGGCCCGGGTTTGGAGGATGTTGGCGGCGGACACGAACGTCCGGACGCTCGATGGGGCGCGGTGTGGCGCGCCGTCCCGGCCTACCGACAGTTGCGATCCGCGGGATCAGCAGCTTGCGGGAAGCCATGTACAAAGGGTTTTGGAAAAGCATAATATCCGTACACCAACACAAGGATCTCCCGCTCGGCAAGTCCGATATGTTTTTCTCAACGACTTAATACGCACAAATACTCTCCCGTCCTGACGGGAACGAGGTCTGCGGATTTTTTTGGCAAAGAAAGGTACGGACGGATCAGCGGTGGGACGAGGGTGTTGGAGCTGGCGGCGGGCATCTCCGAAGCAGCGCTAGGGCACGGCGCTCGCTAGCAGTCGCCAACCCTATGAGCATTAAGTCTCCCCTGGGGGCGAGGCCCGAAGCAACGCGGGACGGAGGTGGGTCGCGGCCGGAGGAGCGGCACGGTCTGGCGGCGGCGGTCCTTAGGATCACCCAGTACGGGGGGCTTTTGGGGACATATACCCGTACCCACCATCTTTTGAGGAACGGCGATTCGATCCTTGTGCTATACCAACCCCTCCCCTAGTCGGTACCCGGTTATCGATAGGCTACCTTAGGCAGTGTGCCTAGGGTTACCGTAACGGCACACTGCTCGTAAAGGCGGCCCCCTAACAACGTAAACCACCGGGGGAGGGTACGGACGGCACAACGCAATCACATAGGTGGTGGAAACATACGGCGAATGGACAAGGGATAGGAGAAAATCTGGCTCGGGGGCGGGAGAGCCAGCCGGACACCGTCTGCGGCCTAGCTATTTTCTCTTCCCATCCCCCGCAGGAGGAGAGAAGGCTAAGCTAGGTGGCGAGTTGCGCCGAGAGGAGCGACTAATATCTCGGACGGGGATGTGCAAGGATCGAGTCGGGACCGTCGACGACCTGAGCGAGGGGGTTTTTTACATGCCTTTCCCTCCTCAACTCCGGCACGACCGGAGTCGTACAGGAGCAAAGGTCAGGCAGGTTCGACTCGACCATCACCAGCTGACCGGCTTAGCTGATAAGCTACCTCGCAGTGGCTGGAGCAGGCCGCGTTTCGTGGAGACTAGCGACATTTTATTTTTCATACAGTATCCCAAAAAATAACATACAGATCAAACAAATTATAAATACATGGTTACGTGTATGTTCTAGACGGTATCGCTATTGCCAATGGCGAGGTTGGGTTAAGTGGTTCACGGTCTAGCTCATGTTAATATACGACCTTCTATGGCACATACGGGGGGGGGGGGGGGGCAGAGACAACAGCCGGTTTCACCCGGTACATGTTGTAAACAATTTCAAATTTCAATTTCAAATTTGCTTTCTTATGTGTGTGCATCAGTTTCGAGGTTGGTGTACTTGTAGTGTGTGGGTTCTCCTAGGGTTTGGGGTATGATTGTGCATGGCCATGTCCATGTGCCGATCGACACGGATGAGCCCATAGAAGGTTTAGCTTTTGTCGGGTTAGTGGCCGTATGCAACTTGGTTAGCGAAAGCGTCTGCGAGGTCGTTGCCGAATGAGCGGTTGTGTGCTTTGATTTTGCGTAGATGGGTGCGAATGCTAGACTTGCAGCGAGTTTTGAGGGTTTGTGTGACGGAGTCAAGTGTGTCGCAGCGAATTTGGTGTCGGTAAGCGGATGAGCAGTTCATGTATCCTTGGATAAGGCGCAACGAGCATGCGCTACCCGTAAGGAAGTAGGTATGGCCGAGTTGTAGGCCGATATCGATGCCCGCGAGTTCCGCGCGATTGATGGTGTGGGACGGAGCGGCGGAGGTACGTGTACATGTACATGTATAGGTACGATTACATGTACGCGTCACTAAAATTTTGACGCGTGTATCCGAGGCGCGGTGGGTGGCAGCCGCTCCAAGGGGGAGGAGCCTCCATTTCTGGAGCCGTCAGTGTATACAAAGTCATGCGAATTCCGAGCAAGAACGCGTGTAGTGAGGGAGTATGTTAGTGTTGTGCGCCCTAGAGGAGGGTAAGAGATGAGGTGGGTTGGGTTGGGGGGGAGGTCGCTGTAAGTAATACCTTATGGTTATTAGTTGCAGATAGCTATTGTAAGCTATTCTAGATATGATTAGTGCATGTCTATATCGGACATACCGATAACTTGTTTGTATTGGTACAAAGCTGTCGCTAGGCTTCAGCTCTAACACTTTTGTTGTCCCGACACCACGCCTCGGGCTGGTTGTTTGTGTGACTGTCCCTTTGCGTGACTGTGCATGTAACTACGTATGCGTTAGTTACCTTCCTTACTGATCGTGTGTGCACGGTTTAACATGTTACGGGCCCCCGCCTCACGTCACTCACGCGCGACAACCTTGTTCGGCGAGCTGCGATTGCCACCTATCCCGCAGAAGGCAAGTTTACATAGATACTTAGTACTTTCACCTTGTAGTCGGCGGTATCGCCAGTATAATCAGCGCTTTAAAAAACCCACCGTCCATCCCACCTAAGTCAGCCGCTCGAGGACGCCAGACAGCCACCCACACCGACGCACTCGTCGTGTGTGGACATGGTGCATACAAGTCTAAGCTGGAGACGGGGGGGGGCGCACTATCGGGTGAATACGCATACACATAGTGCACGACACCCTTAGATTAACATACCAATTAATATATTATCGTAGCGACTCAGCCGCCACCGCATCGCCCCACCTTCACTGGCCGTGGCCCCGACTTGTGCCCCACACTGGGTGGAGGGCATAGAAAACGTGCTTTGAGACACCCCGGGGCATCAGGCCGAGGGGTCGGCGAGCATCAAGACGTCTCTCTGAAACCATTGTTAGGTACACGTCCGGCTAGCGGGTTTTACCGCTGCCTGTTTTTTCAGCTCTTTCTTTTTCGCCCTCTGTCGAAATGGCGCCGAAAACTCGCTTTGTCGACTATCCACCCGATTCGCCTCCTGCTTCCACTGACCTCGGCTCTCCGCACAGCTCTGTCAGTCCCACCCTTGCTACCCTCGCACTTATCCTGCAGCAAATGGCGCTCATAAACGCCCGCCTGGACGCGCTGTCCGCCGATGTTGTTGCTGTTGCTGTTGCGGCGGCTGTTGCTGCCCCTGCGGACTCTTCTTTCGCTGTGCGTAGTCGCGATGCGCAGCTCGACCCCCATCGCGATAACCACTCTCTGAACCTCCTTGCCTCCGCCCCCCCACACACGCATCTACCTTTCCCGGCACTCGGCTGGACGCGCAGCCGGCCCACGATGATGTTTTCGCTGCAACTTCGGTTGGCGACCTCCATGTCGCACACCGCCGCCACGATGCGCACAACGCACCACAGCCTCACGAACTGCCCGCGGAACACCTACCAACACTTCCTCCATACCCTCGTGCAGGGTATGCACTCCCGGATCCCGGACCTTTTATCCCGGAGGCACCGCCGCCCCGAGTCCCCGCCTCCCGTGGCCACCCGCACCCGTACGGCCCGCCGCCTACAATGGCCGGCCACTCTCCTTTCCCCGGCGGCCCACGTCCTCCCTTCTCCGGTGGATCACCGCCTCTCTTCCCTGGCCGGCATTTGCATCCTACACAGCGTGGTGGGCACACCACCCGTGGCGGGCGTCGCCCCACCATTGACCCGGTGGTCATCGGCCGCGCGGCCCACGAGGCCATCGGTTTCGACAAGGACGCCCTCAACCGGTCCATGAAGATGGCGGTCCCCACCATGTGGCCCACCACGGACTTCAAGCAGTGGAAGAGGAACTTCCTTCATTTCCTCTCCATCAAGGCCACTTACCTCATTCCACAACTTGCCCTCCGCGACTCGGGCGTAAGGTTAGACGAACCGGCACAACACTACGCCTACACCCTGCTGCTTCATGCAGCCAGCGCGCACCAGCGCGTTGACCAGGCGATGAAGTGCGTCTCCCTAGCACGTCCTGACTGCGCAGCGGCAGCGTGTCACATTCTGTGTGAACGTCTCGACAGTCGGTCCTTTGCTCGCTCCTTGTCTCTATTGGACAACTTAATGGTCAGACAACGCCCCGGACAGTCACTCAGTGACTATGTCGACTACATGCGGGAGACGTTCGACGACTACAACGAGACCTATCATATGGTTGATGGTTCCGCTGCCATTCACCCCCACAACCTCGGTCTCCTCATGCTGCGCGGTATTTCTAGCACCGGCCCACACGGTCAGGCCAAACAGTGCGTCATCAACGCGTTCGACACAGACTACCTGCTGTCCGTTGATGAGGTGATGCCCAACATCCTGCACTTGGCGCACAATATGGACGAGGACGACGCCCCGGCCGCAACAACTCCCCACACTTCACCGCCTCCCATCTCCGCCTTTTTCGCTGCTGGCCGCGGTTCACACAACGGTCGAGGCCACCCCCACGTGTGCCTCGCGGTGGTCGCGTCCTACCCACCAAGTGTACCGCCTGCGGCAGCCCGGACCACATCTTGTCCTCATGCACCGCCCCGGATGACACTCTCTTGCGGTGGACACTCGCGAAGCGCAAACATATCATTTAGAAGTACGGCACCCCTGGTGGCTCTCACTCTGGGCACGCCGCTGTGTTGAGCGACGTCCCCGCCGATGACTCTGACAGTTTGCCCACCCTCGAGGAGTGCACGGATGAATACGATGACACCCAGGTGAGTGTGCCCTTCAGCTCCGTAGCCTTCTCCTCTTCCCCCACCCCCGGTCGTAACCTCTCAAAGTACTAGGTAGTCGATTCCGCCTGCTCGATCAACTTCACCGCGTTTAAAGGCGATTTCGTTCGATTCACACCCCCTCCGCTCCCTCGCGCGTTGGAGGGGTTGGTGTTGACGTTAAGGGCAGTGGCTCCGTCTGGATTTCAGTCAGACTTGCTTATGGCTTGCTTATTCACCGCACTATCCATGCGTTGTACACCCATGACTTGTCCTCTCGCTATGCTCAACGCATCAGCCGATTGCTTAGTGTCATCCGGATGCAGACCCACAGCGGCTGTGAATTCATCTTCCCCACTGACTCTGGCACTGGTGTGCTTGTGGTTCCCACATGAATGGGTGTGCTAGAGCCCTCCGGAAACGGACTCTTCCTCCTCCCCCACCAGCCAGAGTTCCCCCCCAGTACCTCCGCAATGACAGTGAATGATCCCTCCCCTAGTGTTGCTCTTGAACGACCCTATACTGTGGCACCGTCGGTTTGGACACCTAAACATGCAAAGCATGCGAGCCCACCACACGCACGGTGTCCCGACTAGTCTTGCGTTAACCAGCTTTGTAAAAAATGTCTCTTGCGACTCATGCTTGTTACACAAAGCTACAGATGCACCGCGCAACACCGCTGCCTGCGCGAAACCTTCCCGTCCCCTCCTCAACATATCCTCCGACCTATGCGGACTAGTCAACGTCCCCTCCCCACATGGACTCCGCTACTGCTTGCTCGTCATTGACCACCACACCCATTACATGTGGGTGCGGTTCCTCAAGTCCAAAGACGATGCGTGTTCAGAGTTGGAAACCATCCTTCTTGACATCAAGCACATGCATGCACGTTATCACTCCCAATCGAACGCGTTTGCACCAATCATAAAATTTGACTCGGACTCTGACTTTGAGGCTGTAATAACAACCCGCCCCATGTGCGCACAGCTTGGCGTCGGGGTCCAATTCTCTGCCCCATACGCCCACCAAATGCTCGGCAAAGCCGAACGTCCTTGGCGCACTATCCGGGACAATGCGTCGGCGATGCTCCACAGTATGGCCGTCCCCAACTCCATGTGGTCATGCGTTGTCAACACTGTTGTGTACCTCCGCAACCGCACGTACAGTCGCTCAGTCGGATCCACTGGTGGCATCCTCCTCACCCTCCTCACGTCGTCTGTGCTTGACGCCTCCAAGTTCCGCGTCTTCGGGTGCGCCGTCTTCCCCAAGGTGCCCGACAAACTGCGTCGAAAACTCAGTGAAAAGGCGTTTCGTGGCCTCATGGTCGGCTACTCCACTGACACACCCGGGTACCGCATGTACAACCCTGAAACACGCCGCATCACCACTTCCGTCCATGTTGTCTTTCAAAAAGACACCCCGGGCTTCGGCGCACAACTCTCCGTCGACTCGACCATCACCAACCCTTCGGATGACGCACCGGCCACCTCACCCCAATCCCACCCCATCGACATACCATTGCCAGACCCCATGCCCCCTCCTGCCCCCCCTCGCCAAGCTCGGCCCCGTTCTCATCCCCTACGCTACGGCGAAATGGTTGCCCACGTGTCCAACTATCCCCCGACCCTCGTGACGGCGTGATGTGACCCTGAACAAGGCAAAGTCAAAGAGGAAATCTTCGAACACCCTCACGTTCCCGACCTTATCACTGGTCCCCCCACAAACCTGCCGGCACATCGCCTACTGCCGTCGCCCTCCTGTCCGCCCGGGAGTGTGTGGAACCGAAATCGTACCGAGCTGCCTTGGACAGCGCCCAAGCCCCCCAGTGGCAAGCCGCTATGCAGCAGGAGTACTCCTCCCTCATGGACAAAGGCACTTGGGAACTCGTTGACCTTCCCCCGGGTCGCATGGTAGTTAACAACATGTGGATCTACAAAGTCAAGTCTGACACCGCCGGTGACGTCTCCCGCTTCAAAGCGCGGTTTGTCGCCAAAGGGTGTAGCCAACGCGCTGGACTAGATTACACCGAGACGTTCTCTCCTATCATCCGCATGGCGAGCCTGCGTCTCTTCCTGACCATCGCAGCCGCCCGCGACCTTGAGCTCTGCCAACTTGACATCGACACTGCGTTTCTCTACGCACCCATTAAGGAAAACGTGTACATCCGCCAGCCCCTCGGCTTTAGCGATGGCACGTCCAAAGTGTGTCACCTCATGCGCTGCCTATACGGCCTTCAACAGTCCCCCCGCGAGTTCAACATGCTCCTCCATGCATGGCTCGTCGACAATGGGTGGCAACAGTGCGTTTTTTACCCTTGCATCTACATCTTCCGCGCCGGCCTCGTCTTCGCCATGATCGCGTTGTACGTCGATGACATCCCTGCAGCATGTAATGATACCGCATGGCTTGCATCGTTCAAGGCCAAGCTCGGAAAACGGTTCAAGATCAAGAACCTCGGCGACCTCTCCCAATTACTCGGCATGCGCATCACCCGCGACCGCTCGGCACGCACCATCTCCTTGGACCAATCCTAGTTCTTGCGCGACATCCTCGCCAAGTACGGCATGACCGACGCTAAACCGTCGTCCCTTCCCATGGACCCCGGCTTCCTCGCCGGCCTCGCTCACATGACCTCGCCCTATCTCACCGGCGTGGCCAAGGATGTTTACCCAAGCCTCCTTGGCAGTCTCCATTACGCGGCCGTCTGCACGCGCCCCGACGTCTCCACGGCGTTGAGCATCCCCGGCTCAGCCCAAGCCTCCCCCACGGACGCCCACTTTCAGGCTCTGAAGAAGATCCTTCGATACCTCCATGGCACCATCGACATGCGCCTAGCGTTGGGGGGGGGCACGGACCACAGTCTCCAACATACATGCTTTGCCGACGTTGACTGGGCAAACGATAGCAGCACCCGCAAGTCCCGTTCGGGCTATCTCTTCACACACTCGGACGCGGGCCCATCAGCTACAAGTCCAAACAACAAACTTGTGTGGCCCAATCCACGTGTGAAGCCGAGTACTACTCTGCGGCGGATGCCACCAAGGAGGGACTCCACCTCCGGCAACTTATGGGGGAGATCTTTAACGCCCCCATCACCGAAACCACCACCATCTCGGAGGACAACCAAAGCGCCATTACGTACTCTCAAAACGCCTTAGTCAGCGAGAAGACCAAGCACATCGGTCTGAAATGGCACTTCCTCAAGGACCACGTGGAGCAGGGAAACATCAAGTTGAGGTACCTCCCCACTGACCAGATGGTGGCTGACATGTTCACCAAGCCCCTCCCAAGACCAGCACTCACAAGACACCGAAGTGCAATCCTTGGAGGACAAGACCCAATGCAACGCTTCATCCCGTAGCTACCTTAAGTGGGAGTGTTGTAAGTAATACATTATGGTTATTAGTTGCAGATAGCTACTGTAAGCTATTCTAGATATGATTAGTGCATGTCTATATCGGACATACCGATAACCTGTTTGTTTCGGTACATAGTTTTCGCTAGGCTTTAGCTCTAACACTTCTGTTATCCCGACACCACGCCTCGGGCTGGTTGTTTGTGTGACTGTCCCTTTGCATGACTGTGCATGTAACTACGTATGCGTGAGTTACCTTCCTTACAGATCGTGTGTGCACGGTTTAACAAAGGTGGTAGATGCCTGCGGAATATGGTGATTGGTGAGTAATTGGCGAAAAGGGTCGGGGGTGGGATGGTGATGGAGAGATTGGGGAGGTGAGTATTATAGATGGATTCCAATGTGTTGTAGAGGGCGGTCATTGGAGCGTGCCTGGGCAACGAGGCTAGCGTGAGTAAAATTTACTCTATTTTTGCGCTCTATGTACACGGTAGACAATGGGCCATTTGAGTCATATGGTCGACCACAATCAACACACTGTCACAACCATTGCTCACATGTGGGTGTGTTAAGAAGTCTAACCCAAGAATGTGCCACGTTTTAAGTGGAACATGTTAAGAGTGAAGAGTCGTAGCCATCTTTGGTTGATTTTTTGCTCGTCGACACACGACGCAGGGCTCACAACATCTTTACCATCTTGGTGAATTCGTTTCCACCAAAATATGTCGAGCGCTTTCGCAAGAGTGCCAACAACTCCTTTGTGACATGCTGGCGAATTGTCGTGTAGCTCAAAGATCAATTTCAGTATGAGCTGAGGATTCCGCGGGATACAAAGGCGATCGAGAACCCAAAAGTACCCAACTCGGCCTTCAATCCGGCTGTCTTTCGTTTACTCACCCTCGTCCCCATAAAACGAGTCTTGGGAGTACTTTTAGCGAATGGGAGTTGCGAACTCGGGGCTCAACCGCAGCAAGTTAACATTCAATACACTTAAGTGCGCGTCCTTTATCAACGGGTGGAACTTCCGTAGTCGTAATTATGTGTCTGACTAAACCTCGCCATTCCAAAACAATGGAATTGCGGCTTAATATACGAAGTCTGATCTCCGGCGTAACGGATCTGCTTCGTTCATGGCTTCCTTGCGGTATGCAACTAACATCGTGTCCACAAACGGCTGCTAGTCCCGGAGGTTTAACGAGGTTGCCGCTTGTTCAACATGTTGCTCGTCTCCTTGAGCAGATGTCGGAGTGTGTCGTGGTATGTTACGACAAGGAACTAAGAGCAACCTTCAGGGTAACACCTCCATTGCTTGACCGTTGCGTATACGGCTAAATCTTCCAATTTGTAGGCAGAGTAGATGTTGCCACACTCAGCTGGCGCGCCCGTTAAAATAATGATGGAAGTCCTTCTCCTTGGGCTTGCAACATGTTTGTTGCAATCCCCAATGTCGAAGCCTCTCTAGCTATGGTGAACTTCGCGTCGGAGCTGACTTCTGGAAGGATCACGCATGGCGCGGAAATGAGCTGGAACTTGAGAGTCCCCAAGGCTTCCAAGTACGTAGGCGTCGGCGTAACCTTTAGTTGTTGGGACTTCCTTCGTAAGTCCGTCAGTGGAGGCGTAAGATCGCTAAAATGATGAATGAACTTGGCGTAGAAGTTACAAAATTGCGCGAACCTGCGAACCACCTTCTGCGTCGTAGGCATTGGCGAGTCTGCAACTGCCTCGACTTTCTTTGTCAAAACGAAATGTGTACCTACCTACACATGGTAGCTCAAGTACTCCATCTCTTGAAGACCAAAGAAGCATTTCTTAAGGCGCAACTACAAGCCCTCCTCTTTGAAGAGTTGTGACACAAGACGCAATTGCGCCATGTGTTCCTCCTGGGTGCGACTGTAGACACTAACGCCGTCGAGGTAAACCGTCACGAACTTGTGTATAAAGTCGCGTAGGATGTTGTTCATCATCCGCTGAAATGTCGCAGGTGCATTGCGACCCGATCCATCAGTCCATTAGGCGTCCAAAAAGCGGTACTATGGACGTCCTCTTCATGCACTCGCACTTGCTAAAAGCCGGAGGTAAGGTCGACGTATGTGCAAAAGTTTGCGTCCTTCAGGTAATCGAGAGTGTCGTCCATACGCGGAAGTGGGTAGGCGTCCTTACGCGTATTCTCATTAAGGCCGCGATAGTCAAAACAAAGGCGAAGATACCCGTCGGCTTTACGCACAAAAACGATTGGCGAGCCAAACTCACTCTGACTAGGTCGATTTAAACTAGCCTCCTGCGTCTTTGAGCTATCGGGGTAATTAAGCTTGCTCTGCACGTGACAATCTGTTGAGACGTTGACGTTTCATCGGGTCGGTTGCTTCAATGGGATGATCGTCGAATTCCCATTGTCGACTGACATCATGCGGCGAATTCACCGGTTGTAGCAACTACGGGAAGTTATCGTAAATTAACGACCACAAGTTCTCACGTTGCTTCGAAGTAAACTCCTCTCCATTTTGAAACTCCGTTGGCTGTTTTGCAGCTAGCGTGATGTTAATAACGTAAAAATCAGCGTTATGTCCCTTGCCTCGGCGCGTCTTGAGCACAAGTTTATGTACCTTGCATGAAGACATTAGCATGCATTCATGACATCGATCCTCGGCATGAATGTCCCGTGCTCTGCCGTCCATCATGGTGAAGACACGTGTCGTGCCTAATTGTAACGAACCTTGCTCATCATCCAGCCATGGTAAACCGAGCAACTTGACTAGCAGCACTTAAATGACGTGAAAAGTCCGTTAGAACTCGTGTTTAGCCAGCTCGAAAGCAATCTCAAAGACTGTAGAAGACGTTACACGCTGACCGTTGGCGATTCGAGCTAGAGCCTTAGTCTTAGACTTCAAGGTCAATAAAGTATAGAGTCTTACGAAGTCAACTAACACGAAGTCCAGCGTCGCAACGCAGTCGACTAATCCGGAAATTAGGTGTCCGCCATCATGAATTTTCACGTTCAACTCGGTTCGAATCAAAGGGCGAGAGGATCGATGAGATAAGTGAATATGGCGGTAGCGTCCGAAACAAAAGTCGCAGCGAAGGGATGGAAATTGTAGGCTCGTTTAGTGGTAGAGGTAGCGATGGAAGTTTCACAAGAGATTTTATCGGGGCTAAATCGTAAAAATCACAATCAGCGTCGACAAACCATACTTGAAATGTCATGAGAGCAGGAGCAACGACCTCTTGATGAATCGGGCCAGTGATCGACGGGCGAGTAATAAACTATGTCCGAGCAGAAAATTCTTGGTACAATTTCCAATGACGGGTGGTATTGTTGAACTTAGCCCACTTATGTAGACAAAGAGAGCCAAATTAGATGCTTGAGATGTACGTCGACAACTCTCTAAGTGGCATGCCATGTCTTTTGCCAAATTATAAGGTGGTTTGAAAAACACTCGCTCCCAGGTCAAGTCTCTCTCCAAGACAAAGTCACTCGGCGAACAATGAGGTAATAAGTTACCGTGCGAGGTAAGACACACGTCATATGCAAATCCCTCCAAAGCGAAGTCCAATTCTGCGTGCAAAAGAAAAAAAACAAAGTCGACAAGTTTCCAATCAATCGAATGTATGGTTTTTACAGTTCTATGATTGTCACTATACTTGCTTTAACGACGAAGACGAGCTACTGTTGTAAGTAATACCGCATACGTCTTAGTTGCAGATAGCTAGTGTAAGCTACTCTAGATATGATTAGTACATGTCTAGATCGGACATACCGATAAACTGTTTGACTCGGTACAGAGCTGTCGATAGGCCACAACTCTCTCACTTCTGTTGTCTCGACACCACGCATGTAGGTTGGTTGTCGTTGTGACTGTCCCGTTTGCGGGACTGTGACTGTAACTACGTTTGCGTGAGTTACCTTCCACACTAACTGTGTTTGCATGGTTCAATAGGTTATGGACCCCCGCCTCACGTCACTCACGCGCGACAACCTGGTTCGGCGAGCTGCGATCGACAACTCTCCCGCAGAAGGCAAGTTTCTATACACTTAGTACTTTCCCCTTTAGTCGGCGGTATCGCCAGTATAAACTGCGATGTAAAACCCGCCACCACCCCTCTTAAGTCAGCTACTCGACGGCGATAGACAGCCACCCACACCGACGCACTCGTCGTGTGTGGACATGGTGCACACATGTCCAAGCTCGAGAAAGGGGGGGCGCACTATCGGGTGAATACGCATCCACATGTTGCACGACAGCCCTAGCGTACATTTTATCTTAATATTATCTTAGCGACTCAGCCGCCAGCGCAGCGCTCCACCTGTCCTGGCCTTGGCCTCGACTTGTGCCCCACACTGGGTGGAGGATACATAAAAGGTGCTCTGAGACACCCTGGGGCGTCAGGCCGCGGGGTCGGCGGGCATCAGGCCGTCTCTCTGGAACCACTGTTAGGCACGAGTCCGGCTAGCAGTTTTTACCGCTGCCTGTTTTTTATCCTGCTCTTTCTTTTTCGCCCTCTGTCGAAATGGCGCCAAAAACTCGCTCTCCCGACTCTGTTTCGCCAGTTTCGCCTCCTGATTCCTATGACCCCGTCTCTTAGCAGAGCACTCTCGACCCCCCCCCCCGGATACTCTCGCGCTAGTCCTTGCGCAATTGGCGCTCATTAACGCTCGCCTCGACTCGCAGTCGGCCGTCATTGTTGCTGTTGCTGCTGCAGTTGCTAATTCGGACACCCCTGTCACTCAGCGCCGCCACGATGCGCAGCTCGAACTCTTTCGGGACGGCCACGACGTGCACGCCATGCTTGAGCATCCCCAGCCTGGCTACGCCCCACCGGACGCACACATGGCCTTCGCTGCTGCTACCGCCGCAACTCCTGTTGGCGACCCCACCGTCGCACAGCGCCGTCCCGATGCGCACCGCGAGCCCTCGCGTCACGAGCTCCATGTTGAACACCTCCCACCACCCCCCCATACCCCCCCGCTGATTATGCCCTGCAACACCCCGGACCTCTCATCCCGGAGGCGCGCTCTCACCTCGCCCCCCCCCTCCCGTGGCCACTTACACCCGTACGGCCCGCCGCATACCATGGCCGGCCGGTCTCCCTTCCCCGGTGGCCCACCTCCTCCCTTCCATGGACGGCATTCTCCCCCAGCCCAGCGTGGCGACCACACTACCCGTGGCAGTCGTCGCCCCACCATTGACCCCATAGTCATCGGCCGAGCGGCTCACGCAGCCCCCGGCTTCGACAAGGACGTCTACCCCAGCCTCATGGGCAGCCTCCACTACGCAGCCGTCTGCACGCGCCCCGATGTCTCCACGGTCTTGAGCACCCTCGGCTCCGCCCAAGCCTCACCCACGGAGGCACACTTGCAAGCTCTGAAAAAGGTCCTCCGCTACCCTCATGGCACCATCGACATGCGCCTAACGTTGGGGGGGGGGGGGGGGGGGGGCTGGACCACAGCCTCCAACTCACATGCTTTGCCGACGCTGACTGGGCCAACGACAACATCACCCGCAAGTCTCGCTCCGGCTATCTCTTCACCCTCGGACGCGGGCCAATCAGTTACAAGTCCAAACAACAGACTTGTGTGGCTCAATCCAAGTGTGAAGCCGAGTACTACTCTGTGGCTGACATGCTCACCAAACCCCTCCTAGGACCTGCACTGGCAAGACACCGAAGTGCGATCCTTGGAGGACAAGACCCAATGCAACGCTTCATCACGTAGCTACCTTCATGGGGAGTGTTGTAAGTAATACCGCATACGTATTAGTTGCAGATAGCTAGTGTAAGCTACTCTAGATATGATTAGTACATGTCTAGATCGAACATACCGATAAACTGTTTAACTCGGTACAGAGCTGTCGCTAGGCCACAGCTCTCTCTCTTCTGTTGTCCCGACACCACGCATGTAGACTGGTTGTCTCCGTGACTGTCCCGTTTGCGGGACTGTGACTGTAACTACGTTTGCGTGAGTTACCTTCCACACTAACTGTGTTAGCATGGTTTAATAGCTACAAGTATAGCTGAGGTCGCTACTGAAGTTTATGGAGGTGTCGTTAGTTGAAACTTGCACCTATGTCGCTAAAAGTGTCTCAAGAAGAGTAGTATATGTAGTCGGATGCTTTAGCTCGTCCGAAGAGCAGCCATGCCACTATCATTTTTGCTTGTTGGGAGTGTCGACTAGGGTCTTGCCAAATAACTACGGGCACCAGGCGATATGATGTCCTTTCTTGTGACACTTGAAGCAGAGTCCCTCCTCTCGGTGTCGATTGCGCTCGTGAGATGTCAATGTCCTAACAATGGCGTTATAATCAATTCGGCTAGTGTTTTGAAAAGTCCGCTCGCGGCCTCGATTGCCACGTCCTCGACCACGGCCTCGACGAGATCCTTCACTTTGTTCTTGACGTTAAGTAGGTACGACCTTTGGGTTGTCAAGTGGTCGCTTCCGAGTCTATCGACCACCTCAAGATGAAGTTGCTTGGCCGAGATGTGGCGAGTCGGTCATTCAGAAAATTACGTAATTCAGCCATCGGCATGATGTAGTCCTTCTGCTAAGAACGATGAGACTTGGCGTGAGTTTAGAGTTTTAATCCGACAGACCTTTGATGAAGGTGACACTCTAGTACACATCCGAAACTGGCTTTCGATACTTTCGCAGAAAGTCGTTAAACTGTTGGGTATAGACTGCGTAAGTCCGCGAGCCTTGCGGTAGTAGCATGTCCGTAATTGCGTCATTTCTTATCTTGGACGACAAAGGGGTCTTACGTATCTTTGTAATGAAAGAGTCGAACGTGTCCGGAATAGTGGCCTGAGTCTTACGCTTAAGCCACTACTTGTTCAAGGGACCGGAAAATTATACGTAACCCACACAACAACGTTGCACGTTTCAGGATTGATGCCCAACATGAGAAAACGTTGAGGCTGCATGTGCAACTAGACTTCCATCTTACGGGCGTCTTGTCAAGATTGGTAGGGTGCGTTATAATCGCAGCCTTACGCTGTGTCCCAGTGAATGTTACGGTCATGTCAGCACAATTAGTCGTATATGCTAGAACTCTCAGCATGCGTAAATCAGTTGGGGTATCAACACGCACTTGATTAACGTAGCCCTTAATCAACATCCGGACATGACCACAATCGGCAGCCGAGAAACGGGGGTGGAAGAAAAACTGCATTAATAGCGACGTGTCTTCGTGGAGAAAAAGCTGTTAAGAAATAACAACGCCTCCAAGCGATTCCCAATGAGCTACGTAGCCAAAATGAACTGACTCGTACTTACGTTGAATCGCCTTGACAAGCCCAATCTTAGTCGGCGTAAGAGAACGTCCGTCGATGACGACAGTAGCCGGAACGGTGTAAGTACCATCGGAATGAACAGTCGACTAAGCACTAACGACTTGCTCGACTTTAGTTGGCGTACGAAGGTTGGCAATCACGTGCAGAACATGAAATGATGCTGAAAAGACGTGAACGAGTTGGTGCTGACCATGAGGTAACGGCACTCGAAGGGGATTACCACTCAACAACGTAAGATCGTCGGCGGTGAGAATTAAGCCAATTTCCTCAAACAGCTCACGAACGGCAACGTCGGCGGGTGCTTCATTAGGCAAAGACATGAAACCAATCGAACCGACATGAAACCAAGTTTTACCAGTACTGAGTTTACGCTGTAACACGAGCTTGATGTGAGAGGCCTTCGAGCCTCCAACCGGCAGAACGACGACATCGTGATTACTAGCTCCAAGAGAAGCCATTTCGAATCAAACAAGCAGCATCGAACAACCGAAGCAACAACGAAAGCGCGTCGAAATCACGACGCTCTGAAACCAATGTGGCAGTTTGCATGTCTAGAGCTTATTGCTGACAAAAAATAGTATGTTATGCGATCGCTTTTGCACATGGAAGTGCATATGGAGAGAGATAGAAGATGTTTGACTGTTTATGTGTTTGACAATATCTTGTAAACAAACAAAGGGATTGGTTAAATGGTTATGTCACCTCCCTCCAATGCACAAGACTTAATTAGCTCTAGTCTATCTAGCTTGCACTTGTTCTCGCCTTGTCCTCGTGCCATGTGCTAGGGCTCTTGCAATGGTTCAATGGATTTAGCGACGCGGCTTGTCTGTCTCGGGAAATCAAACTAGTGTCGGAGTTTGGTACATGTGTGGAATGTGGCCACATATGTCAACTATGCTTTTTCGGTGAGCCGGTAAAGCGCACGCCTGATACGGAGAAGGTCGCGGGTTCGATACGTGTCACGGCCCGAGATGAACCCCCACCATCCACACTAGCGCGTCATGTGGTTAGTAAGACTAATTGTGCGTACATGTACGTATTGGGGTGTACATGCAATACAATAGAAATGACACCCTTGCTAATTGTAGTGGCGACGTACCTACATTGTACGTCCTTCCGATGGAAAAGTACGGGTTAATTAAATAACGAGTACATGTACAATGTACTGTTGCATGATTGTACTCGTGACACTACGGTCTTATTTCCCGAGGCTTACAAGCTACATCGCTAGTACGCTCAGACCGTTACGAGAGCTCTAGCGCACAAGCCACGAGGAACGACCAAGCAAGACAAGGGGAGAGCTAGCTAGGTCACGCGACCTATTTAAGCCAAGTGCAATGGTGAGTGGAGGGAGGTGACACACACAATTAATCTATTTAATTACATAATATTACTATCGCTAAACATTAATAAGGCATATACTCAATCCTTCACCACTTGCGCTTCCATCTACAATGACATGCAACGTCAAGCATTGATTTGTGTCATCAATAAGCTTAGATAGCCAATCAACCACAACTAGTTTATGCGAAGATAATCGCGGTTGTGTTAGCGGGTACGGCGGACATGTTGGTAGATCGATTCACGAAGGCACTACTGGAGCCGAAGCTCACTATGATCTTCAAGCGATGCATGGGAGCGCCGCCGGATGCAATGGAGGATAGTATTGTTCACATTATTGCCAATCATCTAGTAGGGCTATTTTAGCACATCGTTGTCACTATATGCACGTTCATAGTTGTGAGCGGTATCAATTCACATGTACAATTATCTATTACCTATGTTAACTAGGTATGAGCAACATGTGTCGGTGTTGCTACTTTCACTCATGTAACCATCCATCGCTTATCGTCTATTCGTACGCCCCTTTCAACTCACCAAGCTAGTCACAAGCACATCCGACAAGAAGGGGAGCTACACAATACCCCCATGATTTTTTGGCGAGGATGAAATAGGCGATAACGGTTTAGTCCCAGCTAGCTAGTAAGACCTACGTGGCAGGGTCATGACCCACAACACAGCAGCCATCTAGGCGTGGATTCGACGCTTTTTTGGGCATTTCGAGTCCTTTGAATCTATTTTTTTCATACCCGACATGTCCCAAACCTACAACTCTCGAAGGTGAAATGAATTGAGAACTGCTTCCAATGTAGGTGAGATGAGTGAAATCTTTAACGCGTGTGTCCCGGTCTATTGAGATACTGTGAGTGACAAACACCCACTTGAATTGAAACCTCCCGCCCATAGTCGTGAATGAGTATGAATCATACAATCGACTCAGGCGAGTCGCGGCCGAGTTTGCGAGTTAGAGTACATAGTGAGACACTCTGCACGGTGTGACACGAATGCATGATGAGATACAAAGTGAGACACTATGTACTGGAATAATATCAATTACAGTCGGATGATTCTGATTTTACCAATCCAATTCTATCCCATACAACTTGGCAAAACCCTCCGTCGCACAGTGCCCGTATTTTGTGTGTTGACAATCGTGCTTTAGGGGCACACCACCCTCGGGCATTGTGCTTCATCACCGGGAATTTTATTAGGTCGTGCGAAAAGGTTTGCAATCTGCATGTTTTAATGTGAAAGTGATTTTTGGAATCTACATGGCCAGTGTAGATTTCAATTACCGCTTTCATATGAAAGCATGCAGATTGCAAAGTGCATGCATTTGCGATAGACAAAACGGAATATTACAAATTTGTTACATTAACTAGCTCCTCTCCGCTGATATCACGTTCCAAAAAATTAGTATCCGCTCCGCTAAAATCACTCCGCTCAAGAAATGTAGCGTACCACTTCACAATGTCCTTGTCTCCCTGCGAATTTTAAATAGAGAAAGCGAAGTCAGAACACGTAAAGAAAAGTAAAGTAAACACATAAAGACAGCATGATTACAACGAAGCCATTATGTTTCTCACCTTATAGGTGATTTATGGAAACCATCAATGCATGATTAAGAGTGGCGAACATTCCTTGACGTCGTCGCACATCCTCCCAACATTATTCTGATCATCCCCGTTGCCCATTCTCTCACCTTGGCTAGGTACGACAAGTCGAATTCTCTTGACGCCATGCCCAGCTCGCAACGCCTAGCCCATTCCACACATTCCCTTTCCACACACATAACACACACGCAATTATTTAAATACAAAATGTGCACATATTTTCACACAGCCCGTCACACAACATCACGAACAAACACAAATACGCTCTCTCTCTCTCTCTCTCTCTCTCTCTCTCTCTCTCTCTCTCTCTCTCTCTCTCTCTCTCTCTCTCACTCACTCTCTCTCTCTCTCTCTCTCTCTCTCTCTCTCTCTCTCTCTCTCTGTTCTATTCCTCTCAGTCAGTTAATTTCCGCACAGTCAACACAATATAGCAGTCGCAAATATTTTTAGAAGCACGATACAAACACTGTTTGCATACAATCAGACACATACGCAACACACAGTTATTCATACACACAATATGAATATATTCCCACACGGCCGGCCACACACAAAGCACGCAAAGACGCGCATAATCTCTCTCTATGTTTGTCTCTCTAACACACACGTTTCTCAGACAATTTTCACTCGATGTGACAGACAGATAGACAGACACACACATTTGACCAACAGAAAGTGCCATTTTCACACACACTGCACATACACACATCTGTACACACACGCACATGAAGTCAAAAGTATCTTTTGCCATATACATTACACGATACTTCCGTCTTTAGAAGACCTACATCGACAACCTGTTAGGTCCCAACGAAACCTAACACTCTTTCATCACATACTCAACACTATGTGTCAGTGCATTTGAAAAGACGGACTGTAGTTCACAAAATATTATTGTATACAAGCGGTGGCTGCAACAAGCAATCAGGCACCCGGCACTGCACTTTCGAGAGGAAGCCAGCAAGGGGGACGTACCGCTATAACTTGTTAATAAAGATACTTCCAACGGTGTCGCTGCTAGTTGCTGCCTCGGCGAGGCCGTGAAGACAGTGCGGCCGGTCATTCGGCTGGTCGTTCTTGTTTCCAACGAGGCGGGGGGGGGGGGGGGGGGGGGGGGGGGGGGGGGGGGGCGCAAGCTGTCGCGCAGAGGGATGCCCTCGACGTCAGTCGTTGACACGTCACAACTGCCTTACGGGGAAGAGTTTGAATATGGCCCACTACAATCGTTGGGCGCTGTGACGGCCAAGGGTAGGGCGGCGCCGGACCCCTCCATTTCCGTCCCCGCCGTTGTGGTGACGTCTGCAACATTGCGGGCCGCCATTTCTGCACAATCACATGGATATCACTCGATGTTTTAAAACAATCGCAGTCCGCGACTACAAATGTTTCCCGGTAGCAACAAATTAGACACGTAACTCTACACCTCGTGGCAGTCTTTTAAGTGGGAAGTGTGGCAGGGAGTGTTATATTGGAAAAGTGCAGTGCCGGGGGCGAGTTCTATAAATACTTACCGTCTACTCGCAGCAAAACATCATCGAAAAACATGCCGTCCCCGAAGGACACCATTTTGGGATGTCGCCTCAATCCCTCCCCCGCACACGTAGCCGACAAAATTACCAATCGTCGAAATTAGAGTCGACTAGGTGCAGAGTGCGCTGAGCGGTATGATTACCTACGCCACGATTGAGGGTGGTTGACTGCACTGCGGGTCCCATCGTGTAGAGGTCATATATGGCCTAGAAAAATACAGTCGGAACTGGATTTGTGAATCACGTCCGGGCACCTTTCGGGATGCATGTGCAACCTACCTGCGGGAATCGTTGGGATATCGGACATTTGATTTTCCTCCCTACGCGCTTGAACTGCGCATTGACCGCCCAATGCGCTTGTTTGTGATGACATGGCATATTGGCGCGTGCTCCCGAGATTTCCTATCATGTTGCATTTGTACTTTACCAAGGCAACGCGGAAGTAAAGCGCGATAAGGTCATGCGAGGATGTACGGACGTGCGGTCCGCAACCTCGTGGCAAGTGCAATAAACCTCGTGGCGGAATAACGATGCACTCTTTTCCCTCATCATGTTCTACTCCGTACATTCCCATTGAAATCATACCAAGGGCGTGGATACGAGGGCTACGTGGATTTGGCGAATTCACGCGAGACAGAGATACTCCGTTTCCATTGGATCACATGTGCGATACGAGACAGAATCTTTGACAGTTGTACCCGGGGAAATGAATCAGTACCTCGCAGGCTTGCGAGATGAAACCCCAATTTTTTAGCTTACAATGCGGGATGAGTACGTTCTATTATATTTAGGAGTGAATTGATTACAAACCATTTTAGTTTTCCTCCGACATAAGATAATTTCTCCAAAATAGGCAAGGGATTCGAAATTACCCGGGTACCCTGTACCCGGCTCCACGCCCTGGCAGCCAGAGTATGGTACATGTTGTTCCTCCCTGATTTATTATATCATTTTGATTTGTAATTTTATCATTCATATAACAAAGTTTCTGCAATATAAGTGATCGTGATTTTTACTATGTATTTAAATAATAATTAAATGAAAGTAAAAATGACCCAATGCAAGGTACGGGTGACATAAATTGTCGGATGATACACCTGATGATTTACATGCCTGTACTGTACAACGGGGTAGCTTTTATCCGTCGGCATATATTCTTATAATTGGGGTTTAACGGTTAGTAAACGTACCATGTTGAGTCCGCCTAAGGCAACGCGCGGAGACAAAGCGTCACAAGCGCAGTAAATTGTCCGCGGCGGACGCCCACCTGCTTTACCTATAAAGCAGCTCCTCTAGCTGGTAGCAGCCACCTTCTGCCTTTGCGCTCGCCCATTCGGCTCGCGCAACAGGCATCGTAGCTCTCGTAGCTGCGCAAGGTGACAGCTTACCCTCGACCGCGTCTACCACGGCCGAGACTCTTTACCCTGCTCGAATATACGATGGCTACAGACAGACAAGTCGACGACGAAATTCGCGACGCGCCGGAATTTGTTACATCATTAGAATTCAAAGAACAGGAGCAACGCTTACTCGCTAACGCGGCCGCTTCAGAGGAGCGACTAAATGGCCGTTTTCAGCAAGCCTTTACCGAACTAACGGCTACGCTTAGCTCGACCATCATCACTCAACTAGCAGCAGCTAAGCAAGTCAGCACACAGCTAGCCAGTCCCGTCGGCGTATTCGACACGCCGAAGGGTGGAATTGCGGAGCACGACGCCCGCAGCGCCCAGCTGCCGACCGAGCTACCCTCGATCGACCCCACCGTGCGACCCCTGGCCCCAGCCCCAGCGACGACGGTAACCCCAGCAGCCCTGCCAGATGAGGACTACCACATCGACACAGAGCTATGGGGACCCTACATTGCCCCCGGCCTCGAGCTACCCCCCCGACATCTCAACGGCCCACAAATCTGGAAGCTCACCTGTGACACCTACCGCCACCTCTCCGCCCGCCGGCACAACGCCACGCTCGAAGAATACCGCGCCACGGCCTGTCACGCCGCCTACGCCGCCTGCGCTAACACGGCGAGCTTATCAGCTCTGGAAGACATTCAAAATTATCCCAAGGACTCACCGGAATTCGCGGCGGCGGTCGTCACCCTGCGTCAAAGCAACCACACCCACAGCGCGCTCGAGGAGGCCGCCCGTGTGCGGATATCCCACATCCGACACACCAAGGGCGGAGGGGAGACGAGCGATTCGGACCGCGTTTTCGCGGAACTCGCCTACGAGCGGTTCCTCAAACCGCGACCGGACGTTGCCTCCTCCGAGTACGACAACCTACACCGAGCGTTCATCGACAAGACCCTCGAGTGTTCATTACTCGCTAGCGCCAAAGCCGCCGCGGGAGCTACCTTCGCGCGCAAGACTCCCGACCGACCCCCCCCCGACCGGCCTACACCGACACCGAACCCCCGACCCCAACCCAAGCCCAAGCCGCCACCGAGAGACAACGCCGACCCCAAAGACACGAAGACCAAGAACCCGGACAAGAACGCCTGACGGTGTGACCCGCCGCGCCACGTCCTGCAACGACCGTTCCAACTTCATGCGACACCGCGTGCGGAAAAGAGCGTCCGAGTGGAAGCGATTAGGCGCGAGCGAACAAGTTCTGGGTTGGATTCGTCACGGGGTTCGCATACCTTTCATTGGCGGCCGGCGACCCCCACCTTTCAACAGCGGCACCTCCATGCTGAACGCAACAAAACAGCAACTCGACTTCATGGACTCCGAGCTTCCCCGATTCCTGCAGTCAGGCGCCTGGGAGCCAGGCCAGCGCAGCAGATGGGTTTCCAGAATGTTTTTAGTCCCGAAACCGGGCGAAAACAAATGGCGACTAATTATCGACTTACGCCCCCTGAACAAGTACTGCAAGGACCACAAGCTCACTTTCGAGACACTCAAGCACCTCAAGAATTTGACACGGGCCGGCGACTGGATGGTGTCTTTCGACCTAGCGGACGGCTACTACACCCTGGGCATACGGGAGGAGGACAGAGACTTCTTCACGGTAAATTATCGCGGAACACTGTACAGACTCGCCGGGCTTCCGATGGGCTGGAAATGCAGCAGTTACTATTTTTGCCGGCTTACCGAAGTTTTTATCCGGCACTTACGCGAACCACTGCTCAACCCCACCGTACGCAACCCCCGTCTAGCTACGCAACACCAGCCCACACGACCTACACCGTCCCGACGCTATCTGCGCAACTCTCGATGGCGGGGTGTCCGATTACTCCCGTACATGGACGACTTCCTATTTTTTGCCGACAGCAGAGACGCAGCGTTACAACTCCGAGACCGCGTCGCGTGCCTACTCGACCGCCTCGGGCTAGGACGCAACCCCAAGAAAGGCCACTGGGAGCCGACGCAAATCTGCGAACACCTCGGCCTCCAAATCGACACCACAACCTCTACGTTCCGAGCCCCTGTTTCGAAACTACAGGCCATCGCTACCTTAGCCCGGACCCTCCTACAACGCTCTACGCGCGACGCACGATGGCTCCCTGCCCGGCAGCTCGCGGTGCTCGCCGGAAAAGCACAGTACCTGTACCTCGCCATTCCAGCAGCCCGATTCTACCTACGCGAACTACACGACGTCCTCGCTACGCGCACGGGATGGGGTGGCCGGGTGAAACTCACCTACCAGTTGCGACGAGACCTCCAATGGTGGACGCAAGTCCCCTCCGCCAACAACGGCCGCTCCATATTCGCCCCCATCGAGACCGCCTACCTGCACTGCGACAGCTCAGGTTACGGCTGGGGTGCTGTATTAAACGAACAGTTGGAAGCCCGTGGTTTCTGGGGAGCGACAGACCAGCAGCAGCACATCACCTGGAAGGAATTAAAGGCCGTGCGACTCGCCGTCCTGTCGTTCTTGCCCCTCCTGCGCGGCCGCAAAGTCCTCCTGCACGAGGACAACCAAGCAGTGGTGGCAGTCCTCAGTCATCTAACTTCGAGGTCCCCAGCTATGATGGACGAACTACGAAAACTGTGGGAACTCATCGACACCAACGACATCAGCATCCGCGCGCGGTATATTCGCTCCGCAGCCAACGTCTGGGCCGACCGACTGAGCCGCGAAACCGACAGGGACGACTGGCAACTCAACCCCCGCATATTCACTTACCTGAATTCCCTGTGGGGCCCCCACTCCATCGACAGGTTTGCCACGCAGGGCAATACGCAGCTTCCCCGCTACAACGCCCGCTGGCGAGACCCCACCTCCGAAGCCGTGGACTGCCTTCATCTACCCGACAACCGCTGGACAGCAGAGACGAACTGGTGCAACCCACCGTGGACGCTACTCCCAGACCTCGTCCAGAAGTTACGCCAATCAGGGGCCGAAGCAACAGTCATCGCGCCTTACTGGCCCGCCAAACAGTGGTACCAACTACTAAGCGAAATTTCCGACGAACAGATCCTGTACCCCCCCTCCCGAGATTTATTCTTTCCGGGCAAGCGCGGAGCGTACGAGGGCGTCGGACCGCCCGGCTGGAGCGTCACGGCTTTCCACGTACCGCCCCGTCCTGGCTCTACCGAACACGTGGTACACTCCACCCAACACCGACCACCCGGACGTCCTCGACAAGACCGCGGCACGACCGGACATCCGCGGACACCGACTGCCCAGCCGCACCCGTAAAGTACCGACTAGTCGAACCTGCGGCCCACGCACCGTGGCACGCCTCGATGCGCAACCATGTCGGCACACTCGTCGGCACGGACGACTTGGGCGACCTCGTGCTCGACCTTCTCACCGGCTCCCTCGCCCCCTCCACCTACAACAACTATGGCACCGGTATGCGCCGTTTTACTGTTTTCTGCAACGAGGAAGGAATCACACCCCTCGAGGCGACCGCGGCCGACATGCTTCGATTTACAGCGTGGCTCGCCCGATCCGGAACCATCGCAGCCAACAGCCTCCAGCCCTACTTCTCGGCCATAAATAAGTTCTTTCGCGACCACCTGAAGGAGCCCGTGGCGCTAGGACCCCTTCTCACGGACGCACGTCGGGGGCTCGCCATGCAGCAGCAGCCCATCACCGCCCCCGACATTCGCGTACCGCTCCCAGCCCCAATCGTACAACAGATGCTACTCTTCGCCCATCGACACTACCGCGCGCTCACCTGGCAGCCGGACAACCTCGTACATATCAAGACGTTCCGCGCGATGCTCGCAGTCTGCACCAACTACTGCTATTTTTGCCGCGCAGAAACCGGCGTACGTTGCCACACGGACGACATCGCGGTCGACCGAACGGGCGGTAACATACTGTTATTTGTACGAAAATCAAAGGGAGACCAGCGTAGGACCGCGGCCGATAAACCGCTCCTGCAACTCCCTATTACTGCAGTACCGCTACTCGCGGACCTCCTGGAGGCGTTTACCGCTGGACGCACCAGTTACTGCAACATCCTCGGCACTGGGTCCGGACCAACTGCTTTTTGGGCCGTCACGCCCGAGGAACAGCCACACACGTGGACGGCCGGGACCATCACCGAGTGGATTCGTGAGGCGTGCAACACCATCGACGCTGCCCCCCCCACGCAATTCAAGTGGACATCGCATAGCCTACGTAAAGGCGCGGCGTCCGCAGCCGCATGCATCGGCGCACCCCTTACCAAAATCCGCTACATGGGTGGTTGGTCGAAAACCAGCGACGTCGTCACCGGCAAGTACATCGACCCCACCATGAGCGAAACCCCGGCGGCCTGGCTATTTTTCGGCTGGCTCGTCGCCAAACCCCCGGATTAGTAGCCTATGCAGACCTTCAGTCTATCTCAATGGCATAATCTGACTCCCAGTCGCTAAATTCTTATATTGGTAAAATATTGGGGTTTAACGGTTAGTAAACGTACCATGTTGAGTCCGCCTAAGGCAACGCGCGGAGACAAAGCGTCACAAGCGCAGTAAATTGTCCGCGGCGGACGCCCACCTGCTTTACCTATAAAGCAGCTCCTCTAGCTGGTAGCAGCCACCTTCTGCCTTTGCGCTCGCCCATTCGGCTCGCGCAACCCACCCACCCTTCCCTGATCAAGCGCTGAATAGAAATAACACCTCTGAATAGGTGTTTTAGTGCCTGTTTATCCAAAATGTAAGCAAGCTGTCATCTTTGGCATAATCTGACTCCCAGTCGCTAAATCGAAAATAAATTATTTAACATTCTGTCATCCTTTATTTTGAACACACGCGCGCGGCGTAGTTATTTAGGTGACAGCTGTGGTCCACAGCCACCATACCTAAGACGCGGCAAGCACTTTGCGCGGCACGGTGCTGAACCTGAGCATCCGAGCTTGCTGCCTTGAGTAAGGAGCTGTTTGGAGCTGTTCGGGCTGGACCAGGTGGTGCAGCGCCGAACATTCACCATTGAAGTCACTTTCGGGAGCGTTGAGCCCGTGAGCGACGCGCCGGTTAAGGAGCGCACGACCTCATACTCCCCTTACGTATAGTTGGCCTGTTGGTGAACGAGTTGCGTCGGGTATGGAGCTCAGCAGTGAGGTGCTGTCGCTGGTGCGCGCCTTCGCTGCTAGCGTAAAAATAATTCCGAGGGAAAGCAGCGGCCGCGTGAGAGGCACCGGTGGTTTTGTCGAGCGTGCGAATGCGGGCAAACTGCGCGTGTGGGCGACGAGCGCAACGGATCGCGTTGACGACGGACACAAGCTGGCAGCTTTCACACTTCGCATGGACGGCCAGACTGGTGGCGTGAGGATGTGTGCTGGACGAGGCGAGCGTGCATCTTTCCAGGTCTCGTCGCTTTTGTCTGCCTATGGGTGAACCAGTCACTGCATCGCGGGTTATGCCCCCGTGTCACGTTTGTTAGTGTTAACATCTTGATATACCATCCCTCTCCCCGCATCAGGTTGGCGTCCAGAGCACTGATGGTGAGGCGGCGACACCCTTCACCGTAACCTGCACCGACTTTCGCCAGGTGAGCCTTTCCCCACGGCTGACACGTGTGTTTTGATTATCAGAACCTTTCGCACAACGGCAGTTCTACTTGCCGAGAGAGCGAAAGGTGACGGTTCCTTCTGGCGAGTGTTCGTTGTTGGTCACATGGGTGCACTTGTTTTCGGAGCTCAGTCGCTGTGTGCCATCCATCTACCATGCTGTGCCTCCTGCAACTTGATAATTGTCTGTCCGTTTCTCACTCACTCACGCCCTCCCCCACCCACCCACTCACGCATTCGCTCATTATCTGTCTGCAGTCTCCTATCGCTCACGCAGCGGATAGCACTCCGGAGGTTCTGCGCACTACTTCTGTCTCCCTCAGGCGTATCGCGCCACCCGATGCCCTTGTGCCTTGCGAATGGGGGGTGAGCTCATTCTCCATACATCCATTCATACACTCACTCACTCACTCACTCATTCGTCCATTCAATCGATCAATTACCCAACCTCCCAATCAATATTCTACCACATACTCACTTATCCGCCCATCCAGCCATCTATCCGTCCATCCACTCATTCAATCAATGATGTACTCATCAATCCATCTATTTGTGCAGCCGCCCATTCAATCGCATGCTTACACATTCAGCTTGTATTTTCTCAAACCATCATTCATCCATTCATTTATCATCCGTGTATCTACCCACCATGAATTAGCTTATCCGTACTATTGAACGCGGTGCATGGATCAAGAGAGGAAGCAAGATAGTTACACGGGATAGACTAGCCGGCCCCGCAAGGGGGCCATTTGTGGGGACAAAGCAAGTGTAAGGAGGAGAGTGGCGGCTGGCAAAGCCAACGGATGGGTCGGTCGGCCGCCACAGGTGGGCACGCATAGAACCGCAGGTAGTGCAACACTAAGTACAGGTACTTAGGGGACATTGGGCTACAGGGTACATAAGGACTGTGCATAGGAATACAACTGTCAACACAGACAACACTCCATTTATTCATGTATTCAAGTATTCAGTTGTCAACTCAAACCCATCCACCCATCAATCCATTCTACCACTAGCATCCTTCGCATCCATATCAAGTAACTAAGTGTGTGTGTGTGTGTGTGTGTGTGTGTGGTAATGTTTCAGGGATGGCTTTCCGCTGCATCCACGTGTGCCACTTCAATGTGGATCTCCATTGATGTCCCGACAACGCAGCGGGCAGGCATCTATCGCGGGCGGATCAATCTGCGTGAGTATGTGATCCGATGCACCAATCACCTCTTCAAGTACTATTCTCCACAAACTCTAACTTTTGTCTCGTTGCCAGCTATTGCTAGTACTTCACTCAAAGTTTATTTGTCTTTGTATCTAAGGATTGACGGGCTGTGAGCGTAACTCAGCGCCTACTACCACTGCCAAGCCTGCGCAATCTGAAACGTCGGCGCAGGTAAGGATGAAATGCCTTCTATTTGTCGCGAACGAGTGAGCGTGTGTGTGTGTGTGTGTGTGTGTATGTGTGTGTGTGTGTGTGTGTGTGCGCGCGCGCGCCCGCGCGCGCTCAAATTTCATGTCGTGAATCCACACGGCTGGGCTGGCTGATCTGAAATGAATTGGGAGTATGTGTTTCACCCGGACAGGCAGAGGGAACAACCTCTTCGGAGCAGCTCGGCGACATCCAGGTTCCACCCGCCGTCACCATCGACGTCCTCCTTCAAGTGCGGGACTTTTGTCTGCCAGTCACACCGTCGCTGCCTTTGCTGTGCGGATTGAGCGAAGAAGTATTCGAAAAACGATGGAATGTGAGCTGCCTCGCCGCCACAAGCGAATAAAACGATTGTTGAACCTGTTTCTCTTTTGCCGTAGAGAATGCCTTGCCACAGTAATTTGTTTTTCTTTGGCAAGGGCCTGACTGCCTGTCTATGATTTGTTCAGGTTGTACGTGGGTCCACAGAGTGGCGGCAGCTTTTGCTGCGCTACCACCGCTTCCTGATGGCGTACCGGATGGCCCCTTACATTTGCAGGTCTAGCGCCCCAATACGCCTAGCCCCCGTCTTTGGCTCGAAACGCGACGTGTTGCGAAGGCGTTTAAGCATACGTTTGTTTTGGTCGCAGGTGGAACGAACGCGGGGCAGACATGGGGCTCACCACCTACAGCTGCCCGTTTCCTCTAAGCACTTCTGAGGGGCAGTCCTTTCTGGCATCCCCCGAGCTCAGCGCCATCGTGCTGCCAATGCCAGCCTTGCCCGACTCTCGTGTTAGCGAGAATCTCAGCACCACACCATGCGACCCCGTCGACCCGACAGCGGTGACGCCTGAAGACGTCCAGCGAGTCCTGCAGCAGCCCTACGGACGCAAGGTACCCGAGTGCCACTCACAAGCGCCAGCGTTGTTTTTTTCCCATTTTTTCTTTCTATATTTCTTGTTGTGGCGACTCCACCTGTTCTGACCTTTTGCCATCCGTCGCAGGCTCTTTTCTATTTATACGATGAGCCCACCACGCTCGCGCAGTATGGGGAGCTTGAAGCCTGGGTAGGGAGGCTACGCGCCGTGGTGAGGCCCGCCTTGCATCCCTCTTTTCCTGGCTCTCTTCACGGTTGTTGGTGCGAATGATGAAGTTGCTTCACTCTTTCTGATCGGAAGTACCCGTCGATGTCCCCAGATCCCTGACGCTAAAGTGCTCACGACCTATTATTGCGGCCCCAAGGACGGACCCCTTCCTGAGGGCAGCTTTGCCAACTTCCTCTCTGTGCCCAGTCATCTCAGCAGCTGCACAGACGTGCGCGGGCACTGCTCTCACACGGCTTTCATTTATTAATGTTCACACAGACACACACCCACACACCCTCTGAACTTCCCTTCTTCTAGTTATTGCTATATAACTGAGGCATCTTTCTCGTACTCAGGTGTTTTGCACCAGTGCGTGGGCGTTAGGGGAAGACCCACGTAACCCAGGGAAGGTCATCCAGGCAATGCGGGATGCGGCGGGCCGCGATGCGCAGTGGTGGAGCTATGTTTGCATGGCGCGTGCACCGCCCCGATCTGAACCACTCCACCTCCATGCACAGTAGTTCGGTGTCGTAGCCGGATGTGAATGTGTCTGACGCCCCACAAACTTATGGGCCACATGCGCAGGGGCCAGGCGACCCTCACCCGAACTGGCATCTACACATGGTAAGCCGATAACAAAATGCCCTCTGACTATGTTGCACTTCGCCCCCCCCCCCATTTGTTGCTACATATGACATCCGGAATCGGAATTTTTCATTACATGTGTGTTTGTGTTTCTGTGTTATGCAGAGCGGTGGGCAACACCGCGCGGTCGCGTGGCGCATATGGATGGAAGATTCGAAAGGGTTGCTGTATTGGGGCGCCAACTGTTACTCCACAGACGCCATCCGCCCAACGGATGCGGTCGCGTGGCGCAAGGTCCACTCCCCTCTACCCTCCACAATGGATCACGTCGCTTTTCGTCTTGTTACTAGTCGTTGGTGTTCTTTCTTCACTCACAAGGTGCTGCCTCGTCTACTAACCTTGTCTATGGGTTGTCTTCGCACCAGGGCTTGCCAGCTGGGGACGGCGTGCTAGTATACCCTGGAGAAGCTTACAATGCCGGCGAGGGTGAGTCACGCCCACATTACCCTCATCCCATCCTTTCACTTGCATTGACAACCTCCTCCACTAATTGTATTGCGTGTACTATTATTAATGTGTTTAGCTGAGTAGTGATGTTTGCGTGGCAGTGTCAGCCCTGTGTGTCATTGGCCTCTAACACTCTGTGCATGTGCAGCCCCGCTGGCGTCAGTTCGGCTTGAGAGGGCTCTGTTGGGGCTGCAGGACGTGGAATACATGGTGCAGGTAAGGAAGGAAGGGATCATTCGCCTGTTTCTCATCAATTAACTGGTCATCATGAGTGCGTTCAGGCTAATGTGTTGCTGCTGCTGCCACACCCCGTTACTTGTTTTGACGCCACAGCATGCGGAGGTGTTTGGACGCAGCGCGACGGTGGGCATGGTGGAGCGCACGGCTTACAGAGGCCCTCGCCAGTACACGCGCTCATGGCAGCAAGCCGAGGTGATGAAGGACGTCCTTTACCGGCAGCTACTTAGCCAGAGATGAGGAGCTTGTGGTGTGAGCGCCCAGCTTTCATTATGGACGTAGCATTCAGACAAGGAATAGCCAAAGTCTTAAAGAAGGGGCGCCAAAGATCCGGAGAGAGGGACGAAAGCATCATATAGCATTACAAAGCTTTGCAAGAGTGGAATGCTGATTTCTGAGGGCGGTGACGGGTCGAGGGGGGGAGAGGAAGGGACGCCCAAAACTGTGTGAGTGTCTGTCTACCTGCGCCGTTTGCCGGTCGCCTTTGCGGAGGCGGCCTTTTTGGCGGGAGCGGCTTTTTTAGCGGGCGTAGCCTTTTTAGCCCCACCCTTCACCGCAGCTGCGATGATGTGCTCCGCCTCCTCCTCATATACATCCTCCGCGTCGCCGTCCTCGTAGACGACGCGGTAGAGAATGAAACCGGAAGCAGCCTCCACCTCGGAGCTCTGGATCGTACCGTGGTACAAGTTGCCATCTTCAAACTTCTTGCTCACCTTCTTCTTGATAAACTCCTTCTTGACTTCCATGCCCTTCGCTGTGCTGCGTGGCGGCACGTCCGGCTTGTCCCCCAGCACGCGCCTCTTGAGCTCCTGGTGGATCAGGGCAAGCGCGTCGGAGTTTGCCTTCAGCACGGTGAGGCTGTCCAGCGTGCCGAGCTCCGCAGCCGACATGTAAGGCATACGGATTATCTTCGAGTCAGAAAACATCTTCAGAAAGTCCGCTTCGCGCGCCTCCGGCGCCGACTCCCACCACTGCTTCAGGGCGCTGTACACGGCCACCTCAGCGCTGGTCTGCAGAGTGTCGCGCTGAAGGATGGCTGACACCTGGGCCGACGGTAGCTCGATCCAGTCCTTCGAGGACGCCACTTGTTCAAACTTTTTGTCGATGTAGTTAAGCACACTCGTCAGTAGTTCTGTCAGGTCGTTCTCCGCCGCGATCGCGTAGCGTTTCAGGACGTTGGAGGGGGAGAAAGACTTTTTAAGGAATCGGCCGCACAGCTCCTGAGCTCCTTTCATCCCCAGCGAGCTCGCGGCTTGGATCAGGTCAGAAGCGTTGGCGTTAGACACAAACAGCTCTCCGTTGTACATGTATCCTGCCAGCCCCTCCAGGGTCTCCATACTGATGTCCGGCAGGCTAACCTCAGACGTAGGCCCGCCTTGCATCTTTTCCACAAGCGCAGGGGCCATCGCGAGCGCGACGCACTTATGTACAGGCACGCTCTGGCCATCCTTTCCCGCAAGCTGCAGATCACAAGACTCCTTGTTGTCGTTACGAAGGCCCTCAAGGCGACTGATCAGCGTCTTCTTGTGGTTTTCATCGACCTGAGTCACGGGCTTTTCCGCTGCCGCGGCGGCAACTGCCAGCACAGACATCCCGGTGTCGGCCCGTTGCCGCTTTGCACGGCCTTCCGCCGGAGAGTCAGCCGCTTTCTCAACCGGAGCCTCGGGTACCGGTGGGACCTCCTGTGCGGGAGTGACCTCTGGGGCTGCCTGCACAGGTGCCTCCGCTGCTGCCATTTCCACTGGGGTCGGCAGGTTTTGAGGGACCGGGGCTGACACCGGCTCAGTAGGGGCGCCTGCACCGAACTCCATAGCGTCTGGCGTGCAGATTAGGGGAAACACAGTAGCCACACCGGAAGTTGGTATAATTAATGTACTGTACTCGCAAAGACAGGGCGGCGTTCCCTTGCCGAGGAGGCGGAATGGAGGATGTCAGTCGAACCCAATACCGTTGAGGAAGAAGCACTCGCACCTTTTCAAATCTGGCCTGGATAATCAGGGAGAGCTAGGAAATATTCAAACGGCAAGTGAAGTCAGGCGTTGCTGCAAGTAGATGTCGCCTGCGCGCTTCACTGCGTACAGCTGCTTCGTTAATATAATCCCTTCGTCGTCACCCGGGCCGGTGCCGTTCCCCTCATCACGCTGACGCTGATGCTTCCTACGGGAAGTGTTGCCATGAAGTACCGGTCTCACGTACTACTCGTCCACTTATTTAATATAAAGTACTGCTGCTTCGGAGTGATGCAACAGTGCCGCGCTGGCTTTGTTGCGTGCTTGCATGTATTTTGTAAGCAATAATTTCATACTCTTCTCAGATCACGCGCACTACAGGTTCAGCACGAGTCCACGACACGATTTTACAGACGACGAACAACATCGCATGCGGAATGTCTCTACCCGGCACCTGAAAGTGAGGGCAGCTTTGTCAGGTCTACGGCAGCGAAAACCTCGTCACCAATACCTGCGTAGCAAACCAGGGGATATGCCCAGCACTGCCAAGGGCTGACTCTACAAGGGTGTAGCGATACAAACAAGTTGTTGACAGCGTGGTTCTCGGAAGAAACAGGACAAAACTTGTGCAGGTACTGTTCGTGTCCCGCATGTGGCTCGGGGCAGCGGTATCGGGAAACGGGGCCGACCTGTGCTGAAACTGTTTCGGTAATTTTGCACGGCTCGCGTTACACACGTTAGCAGCACGTGCAGCAGCGGCGAGCAGGGGCCACGGTTTCGAACTTGCACCAAGTGCTCGCACACTGGGCGTCTCGCACCCCCCTGAAGTGCGCTGCCATGTCCGCGGCTTTTTGTGGATCGCAGTATTTTGGGAACCTGTTGAGGTGCTATTTGTCCATCTATTTACCAAGGAACGAAAACCGTGCGTACTTTCGAATAATCAACAAGATTGGTAGAATTTATCAGCCCGGGGGTGGACGTAGGGAAGGCGCCGTGTCGTGTGGCTTTGTGGGCTTATATCTTCTGACTTGTGCTTGTATGCTGTTCCGCGTTGCGTCCTCAGGTTCGCCGACTGGGAGAAGGGCGTTGAAGATGTCGGGGACACGCGTCACGAGGCTCCCACGCCTGAAGGACCAGTCCCTCTATGACGTGCGCGCCCCACCATAAACACCCCTGCATGTATTTTTAATTCGGCTTCCGGAACCCCACTTTTAGCAAGTATGCTGTAAATTTCTTTGCTTGTCGAGAACTGACTCGTCATGAAGTGGAAAGCAAGGGGATATGAATGTTTGTAGAAAGACACCACGTTTTGTAGCATGGGCATCACAGTCAGGCCATAGCTTGAGATTTTTTTTTAATGTTTATCTGAGTTCACTGCTGAGTGTGAGGGGGCAGCCAGCCGTATCACACCGTCTTATGACAGGCAGAGGGTCTTGTGTGTGCAGTCCCTCCCCAACATGAACACAATAAAGTCGGAAGAGGCTAGGCAAGGGACGCAGAGACGGACTGGCCTTCCGACCTTGAACACAGCCAGCCCGCGGCCTAACACTACGGGTAATGCGGGTGGCAAGAGCAGCGGGATGGAGAGCCCCCGCATGTTTGATGAGGTCGAGCTTACTGAGGAGGAGCTACTGGTGCGGGATGCTGACACTCATAGTGACGCACTGCTGAATCAAGTTACCTTAAGGGAGCGTATGATCAGCCAACCTATCCGCGCTGCCTGTTAGGTACCTGTGGGTGTGCTGACGTGTTTTGTGAATCTGTGCTCGTTAGAACCTGGAACTTAAGAATGTGAAGAACGAGCGTGCGGTTCTCATGAACGATTTGAATACAGTGAAGAATGAGTATGCGGAGACTGGCGCGGACATGCAGAAGGACGACCTCGCCAAAATGGTTGGTTTCCTCTCTTATTCCCTTACCCTATTTGGCGTAGTGACTCAACGGGATGCAGCTGCCAAATAGTTCCACTTGTGGATGGTGCTTTTGACATCAACTGTGGCGCATTCTGTTTTACTTGAAGTTGCTTTGTGAGGGTGCATAGTTGCGTTTTGTTTCGCAACTGCTATTGTTGCCCTGCATCTGTTACGCCTTACCTTACCTTGTCTGGGCGATGCAGTCCAAACATTTGGAGTACAAGAAGAACAAGTTCAACGATGTGCACCTGGAGGTGCTGGAGCGCGAGAAGTACCTGCAAAAGCTGCTGAATCGGTCCAAGGAGAGCCTGCTGTGCATTCCAGAGGAGCTGCAGCAGGAGCAGGCGCACATCAGCAAGTTGCGTAACGAGATGAAGAGCCTGGAGGAGGACCTGGTGGAGGCGGAAGCGAAGAATCGGCTGTACACGTTGCTGTGCGAGCGGACGAGGCGGGAGCACATGGCGATGGAGAAGAAGGTGCGGGAGGCGCGCGAGATGAAGGAGGACTGCCTAGAGGACCACGCCGCGCTGACGAGCCACATGCACGACATGCGGGCGGCGAAGGAGGAGAGCGAAAAGAAGCTGGCGCAGATGAAGGCACAGTACCAGCAGGGGAAGCACGACTGGGAGCGGAAGCTGAGCCAGCGGAAGAAGGAGGTGGCGGAGCTGCGGCGTCGGCAGGAGCGTGAGAATGAGAAGGAGGAGCGGAAGATGACCAAGGTTCGGGAGAAGGAGGAGCGGGAGCGGAAGGTGGCGGCGACGCAGGAGATGCAGCTGGAGGCTTACGAGCTGCAGTGCGCGGCGCTGGCGCCCAAGATCGAGGCAATGGAGGCGAGCTGGAACCGGCTTCGCAGTATCAGCGGTGCGCAGACCACGGAGGAGGTCATCGACTACTTTTTCAGCCTCCGACGGAAGGAGGAGAACATGCGGGAGCTTGTGTCGCAGGCGGAGGCGCGCGAGGCGCGCGCCAAGACGACGCTGGGCGAGATGCTGGACTCGCGTAGCGAAATGTTTGAGGGCGCTCTGGCTGGGCAGGACGGCACGTTTGAGGAGCACCAGAGCCGCATCGATGACGCTGAGCGTCGGATGGTTCAGGCAAAGAAGCGATTCAACAGGCTGCGCAACGCGTGCATCTCCGCCGACGAAGGCGTCAAGTTCTTGCTGGCACGGCTTATGATAGCTTTGGAGGAGCCGATCAGTGACGAGCTGCAGGCGATCTTGGACTCGGGGAAGCGCGGCGGCGGCAAGGCGTCCACTCCCACGAAACCCGCAGACGGTGGGGCTGAGGGGGGCGAGCAGGACGTTGAGGGTGACGTGGAGGGAGACATGAACCGCATCGACGACGTCGACTTTTTCCCGACCCTCTGCGATGCCCTGACCCAAGTGTCAGAGAGGCTGAACAAGTTGCTGGTGATCGAGGAGCAATACAAAAACACTGAACCGCCCGAGCCGGAGCCCGCGACGCCCGCTCCCGCAGTGCAGCCCGCCGAGCCGGAGGTGCCGCAGGCTGACGCGGAGGAGGGCGAGGAGGGTAAGGAAGAGGAAGCAACGGCGGAGGGAGTGGAGGCGAAAGTCGAAGAGACAGCAGTGGACGCGCCAGCGGCTGAGGGCGATGAAGAGGAGACGAAGGTGGAGGATGGAAAGGAGGAGGAGAGTGGAGAGGTGGAGAAGGCTGAGGTTGAGGGTGACGAGGGGGGCGAGGAGAAAGCTGGGGGTGAGGAGAAGACAGAGGGTGATGAGGAAAACGCTGAGAGTGAAGAGAAGCCTGAGGGTGGGGAGAGCGAAGAGAAAGCTGAGGAGAGTGGGGAGGTGGAGGAGAAAGAGAGTGGGGAGGCAGAGGATAAGGCGGTTGAGGATGGGTTGGGAATGAAGCCGATCGTGAAGGAGATACCTCTGGAGGCGGCTCCCCCGGCATCGGGTGTGGTAGAGGACGCCCCGTCAGAGACTTCGGAGGTGATTCCGCCGGAGGAGATGGAGAAGAAGATGCGCGAGAACGAGGCAAAACTGGCGAAGGGGATGAAGCGGACGGAGTGGTGCGGGCCGACTTGGATCGAGACGGTGAGCGGAGGGCCAATTATGCCCGGTGCTGAGGTCACTCGGCGCAAGAAGGGGAAGAAGAAGAGGGACCAGCCTCAGCCGGACCTCACGCGCATCCTTGGGTATGCGGGCAGCGATGTGGAGGAGGATGACTCGAGCGAGGAGGAGGAAGAGGAGAATCCCGACGAAGAGTGGGACGGCTTTGTTGACCGCGACTTCATCAAGCACCGCTCTGCTAAGATGACATACAAGGCGCAGGCACTGGGGCACACCCTCAAGTAGAGGAATTTGTCTTTTGACTGTTCGTCTTCCAAGTTCTGCGGTTCGTTCCCCTTTTTAGTGTTAATAGCACTCAGTGTAAATTTAAGTACCCCTACCCACTCAAAGTCCCAAGCCGCGAAGCTGTCCGGAACTGTCGCAGTTGTTGGCAACTCAGTGAGGAGAAGCTGCATCGGAATCCCTTGGATTATGAGGTTGCAATACAGTAATCCCCATTTCCTCTATCGGGATTTTGCTCAGCTGCTGTGATGTTTAGCGGTGCAAGCGGTGGTGCATAGTTTCTTGATGCACGTGCTGCCGCCTTATTAAATTGCATATGTTATTTAGGATGGGATATGAGTCGGCCGAAAGCCTCCCGCGCAACAACAGAAAAAAACGCGAGTCTATTTCTGCCGTCGCGCATCGGGATCCACGGTGGCTGCTGTTGTTCTTCCGTATTGCTGATTTGCCCAGCTAAGGTAAGAATTCCACAGAAGTCCGCAGGCAGAGACGTAGTAGACGCGCGAGGTGGGCGGCACGAATTGGAAGTTGGCGAGGTTGGCGGTGGCCCAAAACAAGAAACCGGTGGAAAATGAAGGCCAGAAGCAGCGCTGCACCTTCGATACCGCCTCCCTTGGAGATAATCCCTCGAGCATCCCCATGTAAAAATAGAAAGTAGATACGTAGACGGGGAAAATTGACAGGTTCCCGGCGATTGCCTTCACCGCAGAGGTCCGAAGACTTACAGTCTGTCCGAGTAATGGTGCGAGACTACGATCAAGCCAACGGAAGCCGTACAGGAAAAACGGCCCGTGTAAAGTTATACCTAACATGCCAAAACGAGCTGTACGATCCCAATCATTTCCTTGCAGAAACTCCACCACTTTCCGGGACGACGAACTCTTGGCGGCGGCCTGAGCTGCCTTGTACCTCACGATTGTCTGACAGCTCAAATCGCCGACAGCCATCACACACCCGCTCATGAGCGCCGCTTTAACTACCGGCCGTCCAAGGACAGCGCGCAGGGCAGACATGGCCCCTAGTTTGCTAAGACTATGGTCTAAACTTTCCTGAATTTGCTTCTTCTGTGGCTCCTGATTCACCTGAACGAAGACTGTATTCCATTCGGGACAGTGATGGCTTCATCTATATCCATATCGACACTTGCGCCCACTACCAGACTAGAGGGGGCACATCTGCACTATCGCTGTTAATCGTTGCATAATTAGAAATGGGCGCGCAATGAACCGAATTTTATAATGAATTTTAGGCGTAAACAAATATAAAATGGCGTAAATAGCTGTCGATTTGTACATATATCAAACATGTAAAACATTTAACAAAAAGTTAACAATAAGATCATCGGTTATTTCGTTCCTTTTTTTATATTGATTTCGTTTACATTCTCCTCGCGGGCGAGAAAGAATGCCTGCCAACTCATAGCTCTCCGTTAAATACAATAAAAACCTACGCAGTCAATCTCCTACCTCAGCTGCACATCAGGCCGGCGCAACAATTTTTTTGTCGAGTCCACGCTCTACGACGTGCTTGATCCCGCTCGCTCGCTTTTGGAGAACTAACAAAGCTTGGTGTATCTTGGCATTTCCCGCAAGTTACACTATATAATAGTTGTTCGCTGGGCTTCCACTTGCCGCGGCGCAACCGCAGCGGAGAGGTCGGCCGTCTCGCTTCTGGAGGCTGGATGGCGAACTCGCGTTTCGAGTACGTCAAGAGCTTCGAGCTCGGCGACTCGCTTCTCCCCGGCTGCTGGATAGTAATAAGGCTTGACGGCCGAGGATTCACCAAGTAATCGACCCACCCCCTCTCATAACTACGCCCGCGTACATCCAAGAACACTCCAAAATCCGTGCGCGTCCGTCCGGATACCGCACTAACAGCTGAGAACTGTAAACATTTTCTTGCCTGTGTGCGTCCAGGTTTAGCAGTGCCCACGGATTTGAGAAGCCAAATGACGAGCGGGCCCTGAACTTGATGAACGCCTGTGCCATGGTGGGCCCAACGGACTTGCTGCTTCATTTTCTGCATTGCCTACTCGCGCTGTCGCCACACTACGCCCAATGAAAATGTATCGGGGCTAAACAGAGCAGTCATTCAATCGGAGGAGTCACATGTGCTGCTCACAGGCTGTCATGGAGGAGTTTGGGGACATCCGGATAGCATACGGGGAGAGTGATGAGTATAGCTTTGCGTTCCACAAGACATGCACGCTCTACGGTGTGTCATCGACGCAAGTGCTGTCCACCACCCCATGCATGAGACGGTCAGCGTTGGTTTCCGTTGTGTCATAGCCACTTATTGGCCGGGCCTCTTACCCATGCACAGGCCGAAGGGCGTCCAAGCTGGTGTCACTGGTCACGTCATGCTTCACCGCGAATTACGCTCTGCTGTGGCCCAAATACTTTGAAGACGTGCCACTTCAGTCGACGCCGATGTTTGACGGCAGAGCGGTGTGTTATCCAAATGACGATACGCTGCGTGACTATTTCTCCTGGCGCCAGGCAGACACGCACGTCAACAACCAGGTGTGCATGTATAGCCCAGGTAATGCGCTTGACAGATAGGCTGTATCCATCCCCCATTCTGGGGGGTCTGACGGCCCTCCCCCCCCCCCCCAACAACCAGTACAACACCTGCTTTTGGGCGCTGGTGAAGGACGGCTTGTCAACCACGGAGGCGCAGCGCACACTGAAGGGCACTCAGACAAAGGAGAAAAATGAAATGCTGTTTGAGCGCTTTGGAGTCAATTATAACAATCTTCCCGAAATGTTCAAGAAGGTGACTACACACCACCACCTAAACACACACACACACACACACACACACATTCCACTGCCGTTTTACGAAAAAGACACTGACCATGCAGCAGGCGTGTGTTGGCCGGGTGTTGTATCGTCGTTAATATTGTGTGTGTGTGTGTGTGTGTGTGTGTGTGTTGCTTACTTGTATCCCCCCCCTTTTGACGCATGCCTACGGAAGGGCTCGATCGTAATCCGAACTCAAGTCGAAAAGCCCGTGAAGACGTTGGATGATGGGTCGGTCGTGACGCGGCGAAAACGAGTCACGAGCGTGCTACACGAGGACCTCATAGCTGCGGCGTTCTGGCACAAGTACCCACACATTATAAAATGAGTGCTTTTTGTATAAATTGGGCTTCCCTTCCTGAGGGCGCTCCCATCCATCGGAGAGGAATACATCTGAAAATGGGATAGTCAGCCACAGCAGAGCAAATGCGCATTTGCGCTACTGTGGCTAACTATCCCTCACTTTAGGTAAACATTTCCTAATTAAAAGTATTTGAGTACACTGCTCCTACACTGCCGCACCCGTCCGAGCTGGGAAGCGTAGCGGACTAGTGGGTGGACAGGAAGCTGCCCGAGCTGATGGGGGTCTCGATCTCCAGGCAGAGGAGCACCAAGTTGCTGTTGCTGGCCTCTTCCCCTTCCTCAACGCTGGTCACTGTGATGGTGATGTCGTACTTCCCCTGACCCAGACATGCACAGCATCAGCTACGCGTTGCGATGTGATGTGATGATGTGGGGTGTAATGCTGCACGGAGGAGGGAGGGGTGTTCCCAAGGGCTGGGCTGTGCACGTATGGCAGACGGGCCTGACTCACAGGAGGGACGAACGCGGGGATTTTCTCAACATACGTGAGCTCCAGCTCCTCATTTGCAGGAATAGGGCAGCTGGTCTTATGGCACAAGTTTTTCACCTGCGGAGTGCAGTCCAGGGGCGGTGAGCACGAGAAGCCAAACGACTAACAGAGTCAAGGAAAGGGGCACTAGCACAAAGGGCTGGAGGGGAAGCCAACCTCGCTGAAAATGAACATCCCCATGTACTTTATGTCGATATTGATAATCCCTCCGTTCACGTTTTGGTCTGCTCAGCCACAGACGGAGGAAGCCGCGCAGAAACTGGTCGTCAATAAATCATTTACTGACTCAGTTTTATTGACGACCAGTAGGCACCCTAATAGGAAGCTTCTGAGCTTTTCCCACTCGGCCGGGGGGGGGGGGGGGGGGGGGGGGGGGGGGAGGGGGGCGCTTACTGGTAACGCCTTTAATTTTGAAGGCCAGGTCTTTGCCGGTGCGTGGAGGGTCAGGGGACAGGTCGACGCTGCTAGCTTCAAAATAAGGTGACTTTTGTGCGCCACAGTACGTCCACCCATCGAACGCCGTTGTAGAGGTGAGTACGCACGCGAGCGCCAAGGCCGCGAATTGCAAGCGGGCGGGCATGACTGCTCCGATAGGTACAGCGCTGTACGGAAGCTAACGTAACTTGCAGCGGATGCGCTTAGGGTTCCCCGATACAGTCTACGCAATATCCCCTCACACCCAGTCAGATGTAATTACAAGTCGCAGGTGACCAGCAGTCGCAGGCTTGGGACAACGACAGACTCCAGGCAAGCGCAAACAGTCTCGCTAACAATGGTTACTCTGGTGGGTGAGACTGCGAGAGTTCACCAGGTGATATGCGAGAATATGCTGTGCTGCTGCTGTGTCCATCGAGCAGTAATAATGTACCCCTCAACCAGAGTACCTGGGTGCCAACAAATGGAAAATACCGGGTTCCGAATCTGTTTACATATAAATCAGTGACAAACCACCAAAAGAGAAAAAGCGAAAATATCATATAAACAATACAACCAAAAAACCACGCGCGAGTCCAGATAAAACCACGAGTCCAAGCCCAACAGAGTATGTCTACTAGTATCTATGGAAGCGGCGCGGGCGCGTATCCACGACAATTTGTTTTGTGCAACGGCACAGTACTAGTGGCATGGTATCGTAGTTTGCACCGAACATTGTTATATTCGGACAAACCGTTGGTTGCAAGGCACGTTCCTAGTGAAGCCATATGACAGTCATGCCCGACGCGCGGCACGTCATGGAACGCCAATCTCGAGTTGGGACCGAAAGCCGTCTAAGCACTTCGGTATAAGGTTTAGCTGATGTGCGTTTACCTTGTTCAAGGTGGAACATGGACAACCCACAACATTAGCGCACAACCGTCATGCCGGACAAACAACTTTGTGACACGTAGCCTTTTGTGATCTAACTATAGACACATTTTTTCTGTGTTATTACTTGCTGTTGATAATGCAGGTGCAAGTGCAAATGGAGAGAAAGATTGCAAACATGTCGGGTTTTTTAGTGTTTAACAATAGATTGTCAATGAACAAATGAATTGTTGAATAGGTTCTCTCATCTCCCTCTATTGCACTAGGCTTAAGTAGCTCCAGTCTAGCTATCTTGGTTTTGCTTTGTCTTGGTCCTCGTGCCATGCGCTAAGGCTTTCGTAACGGCCTAAACAAACGAGCGACGCGGCTCGTGTGCCTCGGGAAATAATATGCGCGTCGTCTTGTAGCTAGTTGATTAATTGTGCGTGGTTGTACGCGCCGGGAGGTAGTGGCGCTATAGTACACATAAGTACCCTAAGCTAAATCGAAACAGCGACGTACCCACGTTGTACGTCCTTCCGATGGAAAATACGGGTCAAGTTAGTGACGAGTACATGTACAATACCCGGCAATGTATTGTTGAACGTATTGTCAAGCATCAATGTGTAATGTACGAGTGTGGCGAGGAATGTACTCGCCACACTCGTACCTATTGAACCATGCAAACACAGTTAGTGTGGAAGATAACTTACGCAAACGTAGTTACAGTCACAGTCATGCAAACGGAACAGTTACGGCGACAACCAGGCTACAGGCGTGGTGCCGGGACAACAGAAGTGAGAGAGTAGTAGCCTAGCGACAACTCAGTACCGAGTCAAACAATTTATCGGTATGTCCGATCTAGACATGTACTAATCATATCTAGAGTAGCTTACAGTAGCTATCTGCAACTAATACGTATACGGTATTACTTACAACACTCCCCCTGAAGGTAGCTACGGGATGAAGCGTTGCATTGGGTCTTGTCCTCCAAGGATCGCACTTCGGTGTCTTGCTAGTGCAGGTCCTTGGAGGGGTTTGGTGAGCATGTCAGCCACCATCTGGTCAGTGGGGAGGTACCTCAACTTGATGGTCCCTTGCTCCACGTGATTTTTGAGGAAGTGCCACTTCAGGCCGATGTGTTTAGTCTTCTCGCTTACCAAGGCATTCTGGGAGTATGCAATGGCGCTTTGGTTGTCCTCCCAGATGGTGGTGGTCTCGGTGATGGGGGAGTCGAAGATTCCCCCCATGAGTTGTCGGAGGTGGAGTCCCTCCTTGGTGGCGTCAGCCGTAGAGTAGTACTCGGCTTCACACGTGGATTGAGCCACACAAGTTTATTGTTTGGACTTGTAACTGATGGGCCCGCGTCCGAGGGTGAAGAGATAGCCGGAGCGAGACTTGCGGGTGCTGCTGTCGTTGGCCCAATCAGCGTCGGCAAAGCCTGTGAGTTGGAGGCTGTGGTCCAGGCCCCCCCCCAACGTCAGGCGCATGTCGATGGTGCCATGGAGGTAGCGGAGGACCTTTTTCAGAGCCTGCAAGTGTGCCTCGGTGGGTGAGGCTTGGGCAGAGCCGAGGATGCTCAACGCCGTGGAGACATCGGGGCGTGTACAAACGGCTGCGTACTAGAGGCTGCCCAGGAGGCTGGGGTAGACGTCCTTGGCCACCCCTGTGAGAGAGGGCGAATTCAAGTATGCGAGGCCGGCGAGAAAGCCCGGGTCCATCGGAAGTGACGACGGCTTAGAGTCGGACATGCCGTACTTGGCGAGGATGTCGCGCAGGTACTTGGACTGGTCCAGCGAGATCGTGCACGTGGAGCGATCGCGGGTAATGTGCATGCCGAGGAGTTGGGAGAGGTCGCCTAGGTCCTTGATCTTGAACCGTGCTCCGAGTTGGGCTTTGAACGATGCGAGCCAAGTGGCATCATTGCAGGCCGCGGGAATGTCATCGACGTACATGGCGATCATGGCGAAAACGTGACCGGTGCGGAAGATGTAGATGCACGGGTCGGAGACGCATTGTTGAGCCATGCACGAAGTAGCATGTTGAACTCGCGGGGGGACTGCTTAAGGCCGTAGAGGCAGCGCTTGAGGTGACAAACCTTGGACGTTCCATCGGTGAAGCCGAGGGGCTGGCGGATGTACACATCCTCCCGGATGGGGGCGTAGAGAAACGATGTGTCGATGTCAAGCTGGCAGAGCTCAAGGTCGCGGGCGGCTGCGATGGTTAGAAAGAGACGCAGGCTGGCCATGCGGATGACCGGGGAGAAGGTCTCCGTGTAGTCCAGTCCGGCGCGTTGACTGCACCCCTTGGCGACGAACCGCGCTTTGAAGCGGGAGACGTCGCCGGCTGTATCCGACTTGACTTTGAAGATCCACATGTTGTTGACGACCATGCGGCTTGGGGGGAGGTCCACAAGGTCCCACGTGCCGTTGCTGATGAGGGAGGAATACTCCTGTTGCATAGCGGCTTGCCATTGGGGGGCTTGGGCGCTGTCCAGCGCAGCCCGGTAGGATTTTGGTTCCACACACTCTCGGGCGGAGAGGAGGGCGACGGCGGTAGAGGACGTGCCGGCAGGTGTGTGTGGGGGACCCGTGACAAGGTATGGGACGTGAGGGTGCTCAAATATGTCCTCGTATGCTGTGCCTTGTTCAGGATCACAACACGCCGTTACGAGGATCGGTGGGTAGTCGGACAGGTGGGCAACCATATCGCCGTAGCGAATGGGGTGGGAGCGGAGCCGAGCATGGCGAGGGGCTGCGGGGGGGGTAGGGGTGTGGGTAATGTGAGGTCAATGGGGTGGGATAGGGGTGAGTCTGCGGGTACGTCGTCCGAAGAGTCGGTGATGGCCGAGTCGACGGAGGGTTGTGTGTCGAAGCCTGGGGTGTCTTCCTGAAAGACAACATGTACGGAAGTGGTGATGCGACGCGTTTCCGGATTGTAGACACGATACCCAGGTGCGTCAGGGGGATAGCCCACCATGACGCCGCGAAACGCTTTTTCACTGAGTTTCCGACGTTGTTTGTCGGGGACCTTGGCGAAAACGGCGCAGCCGAAGACGCGGAACTTGGAGGCGTCGGGCACTGACGACGTAAGGAGTGTGAGGGGGACGCCCCCATTAGGTCCGACCGAGCGACTGTACGTGCGGTTGCGAAGGTACACAACAGTGCTGATAGCGCACGACCACATGGAGTTGGGAACGGCCATGTTGTGGAGCATCGCCGATGCATTGTCCCGGATAGTGCGCCAGGGACGTTCGGCCTTGCCGAGCATGTGGTGGGCGTATGGGGCAGAGAACTGCACCCCGACGCCGAGGTGTGCGCACATCCGGCGAGTGACAGCAGCTTCAAACACAGAGTCTGAGTCAAATTTGAGGACCGGTGCGAACGCGCCCGTCTGGGAGTGATGGCGGGCATGCATGTGTTTGATGTCCAAGAGGATGGTTTCCAATTCCGAACATGCGTCGTCTTTAGACTTAAGGAACCGCACCCACATGTAGTTGGTGTGGTGGTCGATGACGAGCAAGCAGTAACGGAGGCCATGTGGGGAGGGGACATTGACCGGGCCCCAGAGGTCAGCGGACAGGTTGAGGAGGGGGTGGGATGGCTTCGCGCAAGCGGCTGTGTTGCGTGGTGCAGCTGTGGCTTTGTGAAGTCAGCAAGAGTCGCAAGAAACTTTGGTTACAACGCTAGTTAACACAGGACTAGTCGGGACACCGTGATTATGCTGGGCCTGAAGGCTTTGCATGTTGAGGTGGCCAAGTCGACGGTGCCATAGGACGGGATCACATTGGGCAGTAAGAGCAACCTGAGGTGAGGGGTCAAGTGCCGCCGGTGCGGATGGGCTTGAAGGGAGGTCCGGTTGGTGGGGAAGGAGGTAGAGACCGTTTCCGGACGGTTCTAGCACACCCATGCCTGTGGGTACCAAAAGCAAACCAGTGTCAGAGTTGGAGGGGAATATGAATTCACAACCGCTGTGAGTTTGCATCCAGCCGACACTAAGTAGTCTGCCGATACGCTGTGCGGAGCGAGATGATAGGTCAGGGGTGTAGAGTGCATACACAGTGCGGTGAATGAGCTGGCCAGAGGCAAGTCTGACAGAAATTCGCACTGAGCCACTGCCCTTAACGTCAACGCCGACACCGCCCACGCGAGAGGGAGCGGAGGGGGGCGTGAATTTCACGAAGTCATCTCGGAACGCAGTGAGGTTAATCGAGCAGGCGGAATCAACGACCCAAAACTTTGACAAGTTGCGACCCGGGGCGAGGGAAGAGGAGAATGCCACATAGCTGAATGGGACACTCACCTCGTCGTCAGCGTAGTCATCAGCGCAGTCCTCGAGGGTGGGTAGGCAGTCGGTGTCATCGGCGGGGGCGTCGTCGGCAGGGACGTCGCTCAGCAGCGCAGCGTGAGCAGAGGGGGTGCCGTCGGCGGCGCCGTACTTCTGGACTGTCAGCCTACACCTGGCGAGATTCCACTTAAGGATGGCGTCATCCGTGGCAGTACAGGCGGACATGAGATGGTTGAGGCTGCCACAAACGCCACACTTGTTGGGTCGATGGCCGCGAGGGTTACGGTGTGGTGGGCCTCGACTGTTGTGCGAGTCGCGGCCCGCAGCGGCGAACGCGGAGATGGGAGGGGGTGATATGGCCGGAGCGGGTGTGTCCGGAGCAGGGTCGTCGTCCATGTTGTGCGCCAGGTGGATAATGCTGGCCATCACTTCATCAACCGACATGATGTAGTCCGTGTCAAAGGCGTTGATGACGCATTGCTTCGCCTGACCGTGTGGGCCGCTGCTGGAAATACCGCGCAGCATGAGGATACCGAGGTGGTGGGGGTGGATCGCAACGGAGCCATCAACCAATTGGCATGTGTCATTTTAGTCGTCAAAGGTCTGGCGCATGTAGTGGACATAGTCACTGCGTGACTGACCAGGGCGCTGTCTGACCGTCAGGTTGTCCAGGAGGGACAAGGAGCGAGCAAAAGACCGGCAGTCGAGGCGTTCACAAAGGATGTCCCACGCGGCAGCGGCGCAGTCAGGGCGTGCTGGAGAAACTCATTTCATCGCTTGGTCAGCGCGCTTATTCGCGCTGGCTGCATGGAGAAGCAGCGTGTAGGCGTAGTGTTGCGCCTGTTCGTCAAGCCAGACGCCGGAGTCGCGGATGGCCAGCTATGGAATGAGGTATGCGGCCTTGATGGAGAGGAAATTAAGGAAGGTCCTCTTCCATTGCTTAAAGTCCGTGGTCGGGCACATGACGGGGACCGACATCTTCATGGACCGGTTGAGGGCGTCCTTGTCGAAGCCGGGGGCTTCGTGTGCCGCCCGGTTTATGACCACCGGGTCAATAGTGGGGCGACGACGGCCACGGGTGGCGGGGTCGCCATGTTGGACTGGGGGAGAGTACCGGCCATGAAAGGGAGGAGGTGGGCCACCGGGAAAGGGAGAACGGCCGGCCATGGGACGCGGCGGGCCGTACGAGTGCGGGTGGTCACGGTAGGGGGGGACGAGGTGAGAGGGCGCCTCCGGGATATGAGGGCCGGGGTGGTGAAGGGCATATCCGGCGGGGGGGAAGGGGGGAGGTGGTGGGAGGTGATGATCAACCCGGATGGCGTGACGCGAGGGGTCGTGGTGCGCATCGGCACGCGAGGGCTCGCGGCGCGCATCGTGACGGCGCTGTGCGACTGTGGGGTCGCCAACAGGAGTTGCATGAGTAGCAGCAGCAAAGAATGTTTCTGCGTCCGGAGGTACGTAACCAGGGTGGGGATGTTCTAGCAGGTGGAGGGTGTGGCCGTCGTGGCTGTCCCGGACGGGTTCGAGCTGAGCATCGTGGCGGCTCTGAGCTACAGGGGGGTGCGAATTAGATTTTCTGTAACAATTGTCACATTGTCTCCTCGAACGAAGTGCGGGGCTATCGACGGTTCCGAACGAGCTTGCATCCCATTCTTGTGTAGCTGTAACACCGTACGTATCATAGCATGTGCCTCATGTAAAAAATTTAGCGTTTTGAGGCGTCTTGCGAAACCAGAATTGAAGGTCGCATGCTAAACAACATGTCATGTGGCTCTTCTGGAGAAAAGCTAAAGTTCGCTTCGAAGGGGTGTGCTCGATCTCAAGCGCTTTAGTTGCGTTGTAGGCTAATTCCACTTGAGGCAAGAGGTCCGTCCACTTAGATCCATCGTAGCACCAAAACATCTCAGAAGTTGCTTAAACGTGATGTTGACGCGTTCCATTAGTCCATCCGTGTCCGGGTGTCGGCTAGAAGACGTGTTAAGTCGTGTTCCAAGGCGTCTCCAAAGTGTCTGCTATAATCCGTTGACGAATTTCGGGTCGCGATCATTGACCATCACTTGGGGCATTCCATGCAATATGTAGCCTCATTTAAAAACAAGCGGGCAGTTTCCTATGTTGTTACGTTCTATGTACACGGCAGACAATAGGTCATTCGAATCAGATGGTCGACCACAATCAAAACACTGTCAAGGCCATTGCTCACATGTAAGTGTGTCAAGTATTCAAGTCCCATAGTGCGCCATGGTATGGGTGGAATAGGTAAGGGGTAAAGAGTCGCAGCCATCTAGGGTTGAATATTTGCTCGTCGACACCCGACGCTCACAAAAATGTTTAACATCTTGGCGAACACGTTTCCACCAAAACCTGTCGAGCGCTTTAGCACGAGTGCCAGCGACTCCTCTGTGACCGGATGACGACCTATCGTGCAGTTCAAGGATCAATATCAATCGGAATACAAAGGCGATTGAGACGCCAAAAGTACCGAACTTTGGCTTATATCCTATTGTCTCTTGTCCACCCACCCTCATCCCCATAAAACGAGTCTTGGGAGCACCCCTCGTGAATGAGGTCAACGAGCTCAGGGCTAAGCCGCAACGCGTTAACAATCAATAAATTTACCTGCGCGTCATCTAACAACGACTGGGACTTCCGTCGTAAAGAGGTGTCCGACGGAACCTCGCCATCTCAAAACAGTGGAACTTTGGCATGAGGTAGGAAGTCTGGTCTTCGACTTAACGGACCAGCTTCGCTCCCGGATCCCTTGCGATACGCAAGCATCATGGAACCCACAAACGGTTGAAAGTCCCGTAGGTAACGTGCTTGCCGCTTGTTCAGTCGGTTGTTCGGTTGCTTGAGTAGATGTCGCAGTGTGTCGTGGTCTGTTACGACAAGGAACATAGAGCACCCTTCAAGATAACCCCTCCAATGCGTAACCGCTTCGCAAACGGCCAAGCTTCCCAATCATAGGCATAGTTGGTGTTGCCACGCTCAGCAGGATTCAGCTTACGCGCCTAGTAAGAGACTGGTTGACGACCTCCTTGTGACGAGTACAGTCCCGCAACAGTACATTGCATGACATTGTACATGTACTCGTTACGGATTCCAATTCGTGCTTTTCCACAGGACGGACGTATACTCGTGGGTACGTCGCTACTGCAATATTGTAATGGTGCTAATGCTACAGTACGACCAGTACCTCCCGGTACGTACAGATATGCATAATTAATCTAACCAGCCAGATGACGCGCCAGAACGAGCTCTTCAATGCAGAAGGAGCCGCGTCGTGAAACCCAATGCTAGGCAGGCCGTGTCTCGAGGATAGATGACGACGGTTGAGCAGCACTAACGCCTGACACGTAAGCGAAGCTTGCAGGCGTAACTAGTCTGGGCTGAAACCTATTTAAGCCCAGTGCAGTAGAGGGAGGTGACAGAACCTTTCAACAATTCCTTTGTTCACTTACAACATCTACTGCCTAAGTACAGCAGTGAAACATCTCTCATCAATTGCCTCTCGACAACATCATTTGCCATCTTGCAACAACAGAACTAGACAGACTAGAACAGATTTGTGCTAGCGTTTAGCTTTCAGAGGCTAACCGCCACACTGGTTTCGGAGCTCTTTGGTCGACGCACGCTTTCGTTGCTCGTTGATCTGCTCGACGTTGTTTAATTGAGTTGAGATGGCTTCTCTTGGAGCTGGACATTACGTGGTTTTAGTAATTCACGTCGGAGGAACTAAACCGTCGGACTTGAAGTTGGTGTTTCAGCGTGAGCCTCGTTCTGGTAAAACTTGGTTCCCAGCTGGCTCTGTCTTACCTAACGAAGAGCCTGTCGACGCTGCTATTCGCGAGTTACACGAGGAGACCGGTCTTGTTTTGACATCGGATGATTTGACGCTGTTGAGTGGTGAACATGTTAACGTTACACTACCTCAAGGACGACAGCTTGTTTACGTGTACTCGGCTTCTATTCCTGTCCTGTTTGCTACGAACAACTTACGTACACCTGCTCAGGTCGAGCATGCTGTTTTGGGACAGTCGACAGTTAATCCGGATGGCACCTACGTCGTCCCGGAATCCATCAACATTGACGGTCTGACACTTACGCCCTCACAGAAGGGGTTACTTCGTGCTGAGAAGCACAAGAGTGAATTACTTCACTTTGGTTACGTGACTCGGTGGGAATCTTTTTATCGAGCAATCACACAACATGTTCCAGTCATGCAAGACGACACGTCTATCCCGAGACAGTTCCACATGTACTCCCGGTTTACGACGGTCGACTCTGGTTCTGTATGGCTTCTGATTCGTGGACACATTAATCGACAGACTGGTGAAGGACCTACAGATTTACGAGTGGGAATGCCGATGCCTACCCACAACTTGGCTGGACTATCTGTGACTCTCACGGAGACTCAGCGTAAGGCTGCTATTACTTCACCGTACCAGAATGGTCAGGTACCTCATGTACTGGAGGATTGGCTTGAAGCACAGCCTCAGCGTTTTATAATGCTTGGAATTACGGCTGACTCGTACGATGCAGTGTTCTGGGTTACTTCACAGTTTTCTCGACACCTAGGTGGGTGGTGGTTGAACCGGAAAAATCAGCCTCCAATTCCATCTACGTACAACGAGCTTGTTGCGGAGTTACGCAAGTCGACGTTTCTTCCGAACATTCAGGACGACGCAATTAACGCTTTGCTAAACTTTACGCAGAGCAACACGATGAGTTACGCGGTTTTCACTAAACAGTACAACGACTACTTACGTCGGTCTCGTCAACACCTGACAACTGAGGTACAGTGTGTACGCTTCATTAATGGCCTATCGAACGAAGCGCTCAAGAGACTAGCTAAGTCACACCGAGCTCGTCAGGGATACCATACTACGCTAGTGGAGCTGCAAAACTTTTTGAATGACGTAGTGACAGATTCGCCGGAACTAGGCAATACAAAGTCTGTTGCTGGACCATCTGCCCAGCCCTCACGCAAGCGCAACCTTGATGACCCTTTCGAGGAAGCCTCTAACGTCTGGAAACGTAACAAAGGTGGCCGTGGACGTGGCCGCGGACGTGGACGTGGAGGTGGCAACAATGGTGGACGTGGTTAGACATCTGGCCGCGAAGATTTTAATTCACTCGCAAATGCAATGACAGCTGAGGAACGTAAGCGACACATGGACGAAGGACTCTGATTCAAGTGCCACAAGAAGGGACACCGTTTGTTCCAATGTCCGGAGTTCAAAGGCAAGGCACCGATGCAACCTAAGAAGCAATGATGGTGGCAAGGCTGTTCTACAAATGAACTGGAGCAGTCGGATACATCTACTGTTCATTCTGAGACACTGTTAGCGACAGAGGTCGTCGAAACACCTTCGACATCTCCATCGACTACAGTTACGACACCTGTAACGCAAGTAGCATGTCGTCGTCGTCAGACTAAGCAGAGACAGAGTCGTAAACATGTAACCAGACGTTCAATTGATTGGAAACTGGTTGACTCAGTCTTTGACTCTCTGCATGCACGATTCAACTTCACGTTGGAGGGATGTGCTGATGATGAAGGTCTTAACTCGCACGGTGACTTACCTCACTGTTCGCCGAGTGACTCGATTCTAGACAGAGATTTAACAGGAGGTGGTTGCTCCAGCCCCTTGGCATGTACAGCTGTGGTTAGTCGACGCAGATTGTGCGTTTAACGACTCACCGGAACCTACAGCACTTGATCAACCCGACTCGGTACCTGTACCAACAGACGATTCGGAACAGCCCATCGCTACGCTGCGACAATTTTCTTCGCCAGCTACAACACTACTGACTGACCTCACAGAAGCTCGCCCGTTAATTCGAACTGAGCTGACTGTGAAAACTCCTGATGGCGGACACCAAATTTCTGGATTAGTGGACTGCGCTGCGACACTTGATTTTGTGTCAGAGGACTTTGTACGACGCTTTGCTTTACAGACTCGAAAGTCTGCAAGTAAGACTCCAGTTCGACTCGCTAACGGACAACGAGTGACTTCTACGACAGTCTGTGACGTCACTTTTGAGCTGGCTCGACACGAGTTTCAACGGACTTTCAACGTCTTACGTGATTTACGCACACCTGATTTAATCCTCGGTTTACCATGGCTTGATGACGAACATGCCTCTTTACAATTTGGTACAACCAGAATTTTTACACTAATGGACGGCACAGCAGTGGAGACTACACTTGAGGAACGACGCCTTGAGTGTCTACTCCTGTCGTCTACGAAAGTTCAGAAGCTTATGCGCAGGACGCGCCGCAGCAGGGGACGTCAAGCTGATTTTTACGTCATTGAACTTACATCAGCCGCCGAACAATCGACAGACTTCCACACTGGAGAGGAACTAACAACAGAACAACGTGACAACTTCCGGTCGATACTCTTCGATGACTTCCCGGAGTTACTGCAACCTGTCGACTCTCCACATGTAAGCCGACAGTGGGATCATCCCATTGAAACAATTGGCCCAATGCGACGCCAACGTTTGAACAGATTGTCACCCGCAAAGCGCGCTGAGCTTAATCGACAGCTCAAAGACGCAGTGGAAGCTGGTTTGATACGCCCCAGCTACAGTGAGTTCGGCTCGCCAATTCTTTTTGTGCGAAAAGCTGATGGCTCGCTACGTCTGTGCATTGACTACCGTGGTCTTAACGAGGTTACGCGTAAAGATGCTTACCCGCTACCGCGTGTGGACGACACTCTGAACGAACTTAAGGACGCGAATTTTTACACACACCTCGACCTCGCTTCTGGATTCTGGCAAGTTCGAGTGCGTGATCAGGACGTTCACAAGACGGCTTTTCAGACCCCTGATTGCTTAATGGAATGGGTCGCCATGCCGTTTGGGCTGTGCAACGCACCAGCTACATTTCAGAGGATGATGAACGACATTCTTCGCGACTTTTTACATAAGTTCGTGACAGTCTACCTGGATGACGTTTGTATCTACAGTCGAACTCTGGAAGAGCACCTGGAGCACCTACGTCTAGTGCTACAGCGATTCAAGGAGGAAGGGCTGAAATTACGCCTTAAGAAATGCTTCTTCGGATTGCAAGAAATGGAGTATCTGGGCTACACTGTGTCAGCCGGGAAAATTTCGGTTTCCACAAAGAAAGTCGAAGCCGTTGCAGACTGGCCAGTGCCCAAGACGCAGAAGGAGGTTCGCAGTTTCGTACAGTTCTGCAACTTCTATGCGAGATTTATACACCATTTTAGCGACCTTACGGCTCCATTGACGGACTTACTGCGGAAGTCCCAGCCACAGAAGGTTACGCTGACGCCTGCCTGTTTGGAAGCCTTCGAGACTCTCAAGTTACGGCTCATTTCCGCGCCATGCCTGATCCTTCCGGAGGTCGGCTCGGACGCGACGTTCACCGTGGCTACAGATGCATCAACAGTGGGGATTGCAGCAGTCCTGTTGCAAGACCAAGGAGGCGGTCTTCAACCAGTCTCTTACTGGGCGCGTAAGCTGAATCCAGCTGAGCGTGGTAACACTTACTCTGCGTACGACTTAGAAGCTTTGGCCGTATGCGAAGCTGTCAAGCATTGGAGGTGCTATCTTGAAGGTTGTTCTAAGTTCCTTGTCGTAACAGACCACGACACACTGCGACATCTGCTCAGGCAACCGAACAACATGCTAAACAAGCGGCAAACAAGATACCTGCGGGATTTGCACCCGTTTGTGGGCTCGATGACACTTGCATATCGCAAGGGAGCTCTGAACGAAGCCGACCCGTTAAGCCGGCGTCCAGACTTCGTACCTCAGGCCATAGTACCCTTATTTTGGGATGGCGAGGTTCCGTCAGATCGAGAATTACGACGGAAGTCCCAGCTGCTGCTTGAAGACGCACAATTAAATTCACTGACTGTTGAAGCGTTGCAGCTGAGCCCTGAGTTCGCTAATCTCATTCGCGAGGGGTTCTCACAAGATTCGTTTTATGGGGACGATGGTGAGTGGACAAGAGACAGCCGGATAGAAGCCAGAGATGGGTACTTTTGGCGTCTCAATCGCCTCTGTATTCCACAGAACTCTGAGCTCCGACTGAGATTGATCACAGAGCTGCACGAAAGTTCGTCAGCTGGTCACAGAGGAGTTGCTAGCACTCTTGCTAAAGCACTCGACAGATTCTGTTGGAAACGAATCCGCCAAGACGTGAAAGATTTTTGTGAACGCTGCGTCGTGTGCCGACGAGCGAAGATTCGACCGCAAATGGCTGCGACTCTTTACCCATTACCTGTTCCACCCAGACCGTGGCACACAGTTGGTCTTGACTACCTGACACACTTGCCTGAGAGCAACGGCTTTAACAGTGTGCTGATTGTGGTAGACCATCTAACTCGAATGGCCCATTTTCTGCCATGTACAGAGTCGATTACTGCCGAAGAAACTGCAACTTTGTTTTTACAGGGAGTCTACCGCTTACATGGACTTCCCCGTGTGCTAATCAGCGACCGCGACCCAAAATTTGTCAGCGCTTTCTGGCAGACACTCTGGAGACGCCTTGGAACGCGTCTGAACATGTCTTCCAGCCGACACCCAGAAACAAACGGATTGACAGAGCGCGTGAACAGCACGTTTCAGCAGCTTCTTCGTTGCTTCTGTTGCTATGGTGGCTCTGACTGGTCGACACTTTTACCGCAAGTGGAGTTTGCGTACAACGCTTCGCGTGCACTCGGAATTGAGCACACACCGTTCGAGGCTAACTTTGGTTTTTCTCCTGAGGAGCCTCTTGACCTGCTCTTCAGCATGCGACCGTCGATTCCAATTTCGCAAGACGCAACAGAACGGTTAAGATTGTTACAGGAAGTGCACAACCTGGTACGCTCTGTGTTACAGCTACATAAGGACGAGATACAGCCGAGCACAGAACCGTCTACGGCGCCACACTTCGCTAAGGGAGACAAGGTGTCAGTCGTCACAGCAAATCTTTTTCTGCGAGGACAACCGAACAGGAAACTCAGAGACAGACAGCTCGGCCCTTTTTCAGTGGAGGAGCAGATTGGAAAACACAGTTACAGATTGAAACTACCAGCGACAGTACGCTTACATCATGTGTTCCATGTTAACAACTTACGACCCTGCTCTACCGCTCCGCTACGACCAGCTGTCCCAGTAACTGTACCTGAAGGAGACGATGAGGAGTTTGACGTGTCGCACATCTGCTGTGTGCATCAAGTCGCTACCTGGGCGACGAGGCAAATATTTGCTCTTCATGACGCACTTCAGTGATGACGACATTCCACCTGTCTGGCACCGTTTGAACGAGGTGCATCGAACAATTGCGTTACAAGAATTCTTGGAGACGCCCCAATGGCGCAAGTTCGCCAAGACTCAGGCGTACATTGACTTCATGCACGCTTTCCTAGCGCGCATTCCTGAGTCCCAGTAACTGCTTCAGTAAAGGAGCCAAGAACCACGGAGGTCTGCCTCGCGGCGGCCTCATTGATCTGTCAAGAGGGGGAGGGTACGAGTGTGACGAGTACAGTCATGCAACAATACATTGCAGGACATTGTACATGTACTCGTTACGGATTCCAATTCGTGCTTTTCCACAGGACGGACGTATACTCGTGGGTACGTCGCTACTGCAATATTGTAATGGTGCTAATGCTACAGTACGACCAGTACCTCCCGGTACGTACAGATATGCATAATTAATCTAACCAGCCAGATGACGCGCCAGAACGAGCTCTTCAATGCAGAAGGAGCCGCGTCGTGAAACCCAATGCTAGGCAGGCCGTGTCTCGAGGACAGATGACGACGGTTGAGCAGCACTAACGCCTGACACGTAAGCAAAGCTTGCAGGCGTAACTAGTCTGGGCTGAAACCTATTTAAGCCCAGTGCAGTAGAGGGAGGTGACAGAACCTTTTAACAATTCCTTTGTTCACTTACAACATCTACTGCCTAAGTACAGCAGTGAAACATCTCTCATCAATTGCCTCTCGACAACATCATTTGCCATCTTGCAACAATAGAACTAGACAGACTAGAACAAATTTGTGCTAGCGTTTAGCTTTCAGAGGCTAACCGCCACATCCTCCTTGGTCTTGCAACAAGACTAGTGCAGTCCCCACTATCTAAGCAAGTGTAGCTACGTTAACATCGCGTCCGATCCGACCTCCGGATGGATTAGGCATAGCGCGGGAATGAGCCGTAACTTGAGAGTCTCGAAGGCTTCCAATCACGCAAGCGTCAACGTTATCTTATGTGGCTGGGACTTCCGCAGTAAGTCCGTCAATCGTGCCGTAAGGTCGCTAAAATGGTGAATGAACCTAGCGTATTATATTTATAAGATGCAAAATTGCAATGAAATGCAAACCTCCTTTTGCCTCGTAGGCACTAACCTATATGCAACGGCATCGACGTTCTTTGTCGAAATTGCAATTATATCACCTGACACAGTGTAGCCATGTTAGCACTAGTATGCCGTTGCCTAGTACTTGTGTACAAGGTAGCTATTTATCATCATAGTACTTAGTGTTATGCTATTAGCGGTACTCTATTCCCTATTAGTGGCGGTCGGCCGGCCTTGCCGGTGCCTTCGCCGGCCGCCATCTCACTCCTCTCACTTCTCTAGTCACCAAAGCCGGCCCCCTTGTGGGGCCGGAACGACCTCCGTGTAACTATCCGTTCCCAACTCTAACATGTTATGGGCCCTCCACCAAGTTACACTAGAGAAGAGCGTGTGTAAAGCGCTCGGCACCACGCTAGTCCTACCTACTCCCACGTAAAAAAGAGTAGAGCGTGTGTAAAGCGCTCGGCGCCACGCTAGTAATTCATCGTCCAATCGACACCACGCTTCGCCTTCGAGTTGGTTGTCCGCGACTGTCCTACCATCTCCCACGTAAAAAGGAGAAGAGCGTGTTTCAAGCGCCCGGCGCCACGCTTGCCCCACCCAGCTTCTAGTCTTACCTAGCCTTCAACCAACCGATGCTCTCGACCGGATATGGTTTTTAACGACCGACCCGCGAAAATTCGGCCCGTGTGTACTTTAATTCGTACTGTTATTATTTTTTTCCCGAGGCAATGCCGCAACGCTCACCTATCTTAGCGAGGAGCGTAACTTTCCCACGGAGAAAGGGGGAGTCAACACGAGCGTTCGTCTATGTTTTTGCGTGCCTACACGCTCCTAACGGCCTTGTTGGCTGTGCTTCTTCCTCGCCGGTCGCTCTCATGCGTGGGCTAATTCGCCCGGGGAAAGTCTTTCCCGCTATATGTTAGAATAGTACATTACGTAGTACATTTGGAACCCCCTTCTTATCGGAAACTCGCCGGTAGCGGCACGTTCCTATGAGCGCATGTCGCTACACCTACCCGGCATGAGACACACGCTACAAGCACTACATCTTCGACCAAGGTGGCACCTTCCTCGACGCAAGCTAGGACGACGTCAAGACCTCGGCTACCTTTAGGGGGAGTATTAGCACTAGCATGCCGTTGCCTAGTACTTGTGTACAAGGTAGCTATTTGTCATCCTAGTACTTAGTGTTATGCTATTAGCGGTACTCTATTCCCTATTAGTGGCGGTCGGCCGGCCCTGCCGGTGCCTTCGCCGGCCGCCATCTCACTCCTCTCACTTCTCTAGTCACCAAAGCCGCCCCCCTTGTGGGGCCGGAACGACCTCCGTGTAACTATCCGTTCCCAAGTCTAACAAGCCCAACTACTCCATCTCTTGAAGAAGGAAGAAGCACTTCTTAAGGTGCAACTTCAAGCTCGCATCTTTGAAGCCTTGAAGCACAAGACGCACAAGGTGCTCAAGGTGCTCGTCCAACGTGCGAGTGTACACACAAACGTCATCGAGGTAGACAGCAACGAACCAATGTAAAAAGTCGCGGAGGGTGTCATTTATAATTCGTTGCAATATTATAGTTAATGCATTGCAAAGACCAAACAACATGGCAATCCACTCCATCATACCATCTGGTGTCTGAAACGTTGTTTTGTGGACGTCCTCTTCACGTACTCGAACTTGCCAGAAGCAAGCCATACGCGAGGTCGAGATGGTTGGAAAAATTCGCGTCGTTCAGTTAATCGAGTATGTCATCCAAACGCGAAAGTGGGTTATCGCCCTTACGCGTAACCTCGTTAAGTCTACGGTAATCAATGCAGAGTCAAACGAGCCATCAACCTTACGTACAAAAAGTATTAGTGAGCCGGACTCATTGTGGCTCGGGCGAATTAAACTAGCCTCCACATCGTCTTCTAGCTGTCAATTTTTTGCAGCGCGCTCCGCATGCGAAGGTCGATTGAGACTATGGCGCTTCATAGGGCCATTAGACTCGATTGGGTGATCCCATTTTTGGCTTTTGTGCGGAGAGTCAATTAGTCGATGTAGTAGCTCAATGAAGCTATCGTAAATTAACGTCCGGAGGCGCTCACCGGCGGCGCAACGGCGGCGGCCCCGGAGTGAAGTGCGCTCGCATGCCTCTACCTCCACGCGGTGGGCGCTTGTAACCCCGTAGCCGTGCAGGGCTTGGCACGGTAGGGGGCTGGACTAGGTACCGACAGCTGCGATCCGCGGGACCAACAGCGGTCGCGGGAAGCTTTGTGCGAAGGATTTTGGAAAAACATAATATCCGTACACAAGCACAGGGATCTCACGCTCGGGATGTTTTCTTTCGCAACTAAATACTCACATATACTCTACCGACAAGTCGGGAACGATGTGTGAGAGATGTTTTTGGCAATGAAGGGTACATACGGATTAGCGGTGGGACGAGGGTGTTGGAGCTGGCCGCGGACAACCGGGAATCAGCGCTAGGGCACGGCGGTCGCTAGCAGTCGCCAACCATGTGAGTTTAACGTCTCCCCTAGGGGCGAGGCTCGAAGCTACGCACGATGGAGGAGGGTCGCAGCCGGAGGAGCGGCACGGTCCAGTGGCGGAGGTCCTCAGGATCATCCGCCGCCGGAAAAACCCGGTACGGGGGGGTTTTGGAAAAATATTCCCGCTATACCCACCATTTTTTGAGGAGCGGCGACTCGATCCATGTGTTCTACCAACCCCTCCCCTAGTCAGTACCCGGTCATCGACATGATGCCTCATGCAATGTGCCCATGGTTATCGTAAAGGCACACTGCTCGTAGAGGCGGGCCCCTAACAACGTGAACCATTGGGGGAGGTTTCGCACGGCTACAACGCGATCATATACGTGCTAGAAACATACGGCGAAAGGACATGGGAAAAAAAATATAGCATGGTGGCAAGAGAGCTACCCGGACACCGTCTGATGCCTAATTATTTTCTCTCCCCATCCCCCGAAGGAGGAGAAAAACTAAACTGGGTGGCGAGTTGCGACGGGAGGAGCAACTAATATCTTAGACGGGGATGTGCGTGGATCGAGTAGGGACCGTCGACGACATGAGCGAGGGGATTTTTCGCCAGCCTTTCCCCCCTAGCTCCGGCACGACCGGAGTCACGCAAGGGGAGAGGTCAAGCCGGTCCGACTCGACAAGCACAAGCTAGCCTACCAAGTTGATTAGTGTCCCCGCCGCGGCTAGAGCAGGCCGCGTATCGTGGAGAATAGCAACATGCTCCAAAAAATAATTAATACATGTTTACGTGTATGTTTCAGACGGTATCGCTACTGCCAATGGAGAGGTCGAAATTAGTGGTTCACGGTCTAGCCCCTGCTTAGTGAGACCTAGTGTGGTTGAGCACGGAGGGCCCGGAGACCGGAGCTGCTTAATTCTCGTAATGTTGTGAACAAGTCTTATTTCAATAACGTCCGGAAGTTCTCACGTTGTTATGCGATAACTCCTCTCTAGTGTAAAATTCGGTCGGTTGTTTTGTTGCTGGCGTGACGTTAATCACGGAAAACTTAGCATTACGTCCTTTGCTTCGGCGGGTATTGCGCATGATGAGCTTCTGGATCTTAACATAAGACATCAATAAGCATGATGGGTTGCGCTCCTCGCTCTAGGTGTCCACTGGTGCATCGTTCATCATTGCGAAAACACGCGTCGTGCCGAATTGTAAAGAGGCTTGCTTGTCGTCCAACCATGGTAAACCGAGTACCAAATAAAGAACGCGATAACCAAGTAAGACGTAAAAAGATTCCGCGTTCGAATTCATGACGAATCAGCTCGAAAGTAATGTCACAAACTGTCGAAGACGTCACTCGTTATCCGTTGGCTAGTCGAACTAGTGTCTTGACCTTGGACTTGCGAATTGGCAAAGAGAAGCGTCGTATGAAGTCCTCTAACACATAGTCAAGTGTCACAGCACAATCGACTTATCCAGAAATTGGTTGTCCACCATCAAGAGTTTTCACGTTCAACGCGATTCGAATCAAGGGGCGAGCTACGATGAGATCTTACAGTAAGGCGGTAGCGTCCGAAGAAAATTGTCGTAGCGTAGCGATGGAAGCTGTAGGTTCGTCCGGTGGTACAAGTACCGAGGCATGGCGCCCGCCGGCGGCGCAGCGGCGGCGGCCCCGGAGGGGGGTGCGCTCGCAGGCCCGTCGGCATCCCCTCACCTCCTCGTGGTGGGCGCTGGAAACCCCGTAGCCGTGCCAGGCCTGGCACGGTAGGGGGCTAAGAGGGCCGACAGCTCGATCCGTGGGATCAGCAGCTGTCGGGAAAGCCCTGTACATAGGGCTTTTGAAACAATAATTTCTGTGCACTACCGGCGCCAAGATCTCCCGCTCGGCCCGTCCGATATGTTTTTTCGCTTACAGATACTCCTAGATACAAGCTTACTTTTAGGAGTGGGGCATGTACTACGGCAGCGTTTGATGGCGAGGAGGGTACGGCCGGATCAGCGGTGGGAGGCGGGTGTTGGAGCTGGTGGTGGCCAGCCGGGAAGCAGCGCCAGGAAAGGGCGCTCGCTAGCTGTCGACCAGCCATGTGCCGGTCGAACCTTACCGAGGGGTGAGGCAAGACAGGAAACAGGAAGGTGGCTAGTCGCAGACGGAGGAGCGGCTACAGGAGGCGGCGGCGATCCTCAGGATCAGCCGCCGCCGGAAAGCCCTGTACGGAGGGCTTTTTTGGATACTAAAAATAATGTCCGTACCCGGCGTCGAGCTAGTTGGGGAGCAGCACCAGGGTAGGGCGCTCACTAGCGCGTCGCTACGTCGTCCAGCGTCATCTCCCGGGGGGAGGAGTCAGCGGGGACGGCAAGGAGGACGGTCGCGATGGGAGGAGCGACACGATCTGGCAGCGACGGCCCTTTGGGTCGGCGCCGCCGGAAAACCCGGCACGGAGGGTTTTGTTTAATTCCGGGCGCCCGCGGCCCGCCGGATCCGGCTACGGTGACCTGCCCCCCCCCCTCTTCGACACCCACTACCCCGACAGACCTTCATACTCCTAGGGGTCCTTGAGCGTGGGCCCGGGTGAGCGCGGAGGCCCCCGCTCAAGAAAAGGCTGCTCGGTGGACGCGCGATCAGAGGGGGGAGGGTACGGCTGCAGGCCGGAAAACCGACAGGTACCCGGGTACCAGACAGAGAAAAAACCGGGGAAATGATGAGCGGGGAAAATTCAGGCGCGGAGGCAGGAGCGCTAGTTTTTTCTATGTATGTGTGTCTCGGTCCCCCCCACTTGTTCTCGAGGTGATGGGGGACCTCGACACGGAGGACCGCCGCGTCGGTGGACGCGGCAAGACCTTGGGGCGGGGTTTACGGGAGGGAGCGGCGGGATCGACGAGCGACCGCGCGAGGAGGGGTTTTTTGCCAGCCTTTCCCCTCCTACCTTCGGCAAGACCGAAGTCACGCGGGAGCTAGATTAGGCTGGCCCGTCGTCCCTCCCGAACGCCGACCGGCCTAGGCCGGTCGACACCCCGGCGGGAGCGGGCCGTGCATCGTGAAGGTCGAGCAGCAGTTTAGTTTTGCATTTCTCGACAAGTGGATTTATTTTTAGATCTGTTTTTCTTGATTACAAAATTAGTAGCTGTTACTGCCATTGGAGAGGTTGGGATCAGTGGTTAACGGTCTACCTCACGCTTCTAAGTCCTGTATGGCATAGCAAAAGGGGGGGCCCAGAGACGACAGCCGGTTCTTACTGGTATTGTTGTAAACAATTCCAATTTTAATTTCAATTTCAATACCGAGGCATGTAGATCAGGAATTGTAGTCGGGAATGAATCGTAAATATCACAATCGGCGTCGACCAACCAAAGTTGTACATGCCATGGAGCATGCGCAACAACCTCGTGCCGAGTCGGGTATGTCACCGATTGGGAAGTAAACAACTGCGTCCTAGCATGGAACTCTTGTCATAGTTTCCAGTGTCGAGTGATGGTGTTGAACTTAGTGCACTTGGGAAGAACAAACACAGCCATCGTAATAGCGGAAGTTGTACGTCTATTGTTCTCGATGTGGCATGCCATTTGTTGTGCCAACTCCCACGGTGCATTGAAGAACACACGCTCTCCACTTAGGTCTCCCCCTAGGGCTGAATCACTTGGCGAACAATGAGAAAAGTCACCGTGCGAGTTAAAACCTCCATCGCATGCACAACCTTCTAGAGTAAATAAGTCAAGTCGTGCGCGTGCAAAAGGTCGAAAATTGAGTCAACAAGCTTCCAATCAATTGAGCGTAAGGTTGTTACATGTCTACGAGTGTTTCTATGCTTGTTCTAATGACGACGACTAGCTACTAATTTAGTTGGTGTCACAACTAAAGTCGTTGAAGGTGTCGAAGTTGGAACCTGCACCTCTGTCGCTAACAATGTTTGAAGACGAGAACTACATGCAGCTAGCTGCTCCAAGTCGTCCGATTAGCAACAATACCACCTTCATTTATGCTTATCATGTGTGCCGACCGGCTCCTTGCCCTTCAGCCCATGGCATTGGAGGACACGGTGCCCCTTTCTTGTGGCACTTGAAGCACAATCCCTCCTCGTGGTGTCTCTTGCGCCCTCGAGGTATTAGAGCTCCAGCGATAGCGTTGAAATCAATTCGGCTAGTGTTCGAAAAAGTTTGGCCACGGCCTCCATGATTGCCACCACCACGACCACGACCTCGAGCAAAGCCACATCCTTCGCCTTGATGAAGTCGTTTAGTGACTTTGACCTTTGGACTTTCAAAAGAACGCTTCTTAGTACCTCGATTAACTTCTTGGTTGTCATCAAAGGGTTGTGTGCTCCTTGCACGGCCCAGATGTGGCAAGTCGGTCACCACGTCATTCGGGAAATCTTTTAACTCGAGCATGGGCATGTTGTAATCCTTGTGCTGAGAGCGAAGATACTTACCCTAAGTATGTAGCTGGAAATTCGCCTAGCCATTGATGACGCGAACACACTATAAGACCTCAGTAAAAAGTCTGTCGAAACCTCGTTAATAAGTCGTTGGAGAGCTGGGTGTAGCTTGCGTAACTCATCGAACCTTGCGTGAGTCCAAGCAAGGCGTTATTCGCGTCATCCCTTATGTTAGGCATCAAGGAAGTCTTACAAATCTCTGTTACCAAAGACTCGAGCGTGTCTGGAATACAAGCTTGTTGTTACGGTTGAGCCGCCAAATGTTCAAGGGTTAAAAAGACTGTGACGTAACCCACACAACGACGTTGTATGAGTCGGCGTTAATGCCGAGCATGACAAAACGTTGAGGCTGCATTTCCAACCAATCCTCCAACTTATTTTGTCCTATCTTGATTGGTAGGGGGCATTAATAATAGCAGCCTTACGATGTGTCTCATTCAACGTCACTTCCGGACCAACGTAGTTAGATGTTGAGGCTGGAACTCCCATGCGTAAGTCAGTCGGTGTATGTCCACACATTTGATTAATGTAGCCCTTGACTGACATCCACAAAGTACCAGAGTCGACAACCGTAAATCGGGTGAAGAAAATGGTTACATAGGTAGCGATGTGTCATCGTGGGCGAAAAGCAACTTCATAGCGCCTCAAAAAGCTTCCACTACGCAACGTAGCCAAAATGTAATATTTCAAACTTACGTTATTGAGTCTCCTTAAGTAACCTTGTCCTAGAAGGCGTAAGAGTAAGCCCATAAATGCCGATTGTAGACGGAACGACGTAAGAGCCAGCGGGATTTATGGTCGACTGAGCGGTTACGGCTTGACTGCCTTTAGGAGGGGTACGTAGGTTAGCGGTGACGTAAGGAACTTGAACATACACCGCAAAAAGGTAAACGAGATTGTCAAAGTTGAGGGGGCAATAAGGAATGCTTACACTCGGTGAGTGACACTGCATGTCATCTCACCCTCAGCAAGTGCCTAGCACTTGCCTATCACAGGACACGTATTCACCTTGTGGTGAGCACACGCCAACGTATATTCTGAGCCTTTAGATGATATCTAACGCTCAGCAACTTGCCACCATCAGCAACCTAATCCTCTCTATTGTTGATTGGCTTATCATCTTATTGTGCTGAGTCACAGCCGTACTATCACGATGCTACTCGACCAACATTGCTGTGTAACAACTTGATTACCACTCAAAACCATGTCTCGCAACACTCCCCCTTGCTACGCAGGCAATCCCATGATGGCATTGCACAACTTGCCATGCCTTGCACTCACTAATGGCTTGGTAAGCACATCAGCAAGCGTGTACTCCGTCGCACAATATTGCACCTCGATGTCTCCGCCCTCCACCTTCTCCCGACAGAAGTGGTACCTCACGTCCATGTGCTTGCTACGTCCGGTCGTCATGCTATTCTTGCTGAGTGCAATACAACTCTGATTGTCCTCGTGAATTGTGATGGGAGACCCGGAGTCTTGGTGAAACTCGTGGAGTAGTTGCTTCAAAAACATCGCCTCCTGAGTGGCCGCAGTCAGCGCCATATACTCTGCCTCCGCTGTCGACAACGCCACAGTTTGTTGGCGCTGACTTTTCCAGCTCACCGCTGCACCGTTGAGCATGAACACATACCCCGTGCGAGAGCGCCGCTCGCCAATATCACTCGCGTAGTCAGAATCTGACCATTCTACCACCTTTGATGAGGGTGCGCCACCGTACATCAAGACCGAGTCTGCGGTCCCCTTGAGGTAGCGGAGCACCCTCTTGGCTTGCTTCCAATGTGACTGAGAGGGGTCGGACATGTACCTACTAAGGTGGCTAACAGCCATGGTGATGTCGGGCCGTGTGCTTACGGAAGCGTACAACAAGCTGCCGATCAAGCTTTGGTACGGCACTAGACCGGGAGGCAACCTTGATGTCGACGTCTCCACACAATTGCTCAAAGCATCGACCGCCATAGGTGAGCCCACCGGCTTGCAGCCCATCATGTTGAAGCGCTCCAATATATCTAAGACGTATTGTTGTTGTCCAATCCTGATGGTGCGGCTGCCACGATCACGCTCGACTGTCATGCCAAGCAACCAAGACACTGGACCGAGGTCTTGCACGTTGAACCTTTCGCCGAAAGCCGACTTGAACCCAACAATGAAGCTACCCGCTGGTCCGACGATGATGCTGTCGTCCACGTACAACGCCAAGACATAAAGCTCACCCTCCTTGATGAAAACGTAAATGCCGTGATCCACCTTGGATTGGGTAAAGCCATACTCCTCTAGCCATGCTGTGATGGTCTTATTCCAGTTCCTAGGAGCTTGCTTGAGGCCATACAATGATTTCTTCAACAAGCACACTCGCTCCTCTCCATTGATCTCGAAGTGACGGAATCCTTCCGGCTGCCTCATGTAGATGTCCTCCTCGATATCGGCCTCCAAAAATGCCGTCACCACATCAAGTTGCTCCACCTCCCAATCATTACAAGCAGCAAGCGCGAGCAACGTTCGAATATAAATCACCCTCACTGTGGGAGCGAAGGTCTCGTGGTAGTCCACACCCTTCTCCTGAGTAAACCCGCGAGCCACAAGTCTTGCTTTGTACCTTGCAATCTGTCCATTGGCATCGCGCTTCAGCTTGAACGCCCATTTGGAATCTACGAGTTTGCGACCGGCAGGACAAGGGACCAATGTCCAGGTTTTCCGAAATACAAGTGAGTCGTACTCGCTCTTGATAGCTGCCTCCCACTCCCCCAATTGGGGACTCCTCAGCGCTTGCTTGTATGACACCGGCTCTTGAACGGTCGGGCTGCTGGATGACTTAATAGCCGCGGTACTTCCCGTAGTCCATCCATCTCCCGAAGCGCCCGCTGAACGGAGATTATACCTTGGACTGGGTACGCATTGCTGTGGTGCGGCAGTGGATCGAAGATTATACCTTGGACGTGGAGTCTCCCCCGAATGCATGTCCCGTTCATCTTCCGTCGACCCGGAATGCTGCCGCGACTCCCGTAGCGGCGACTCCCCCGAAGGTGTATCCCGTTCTTCGCTACACATGGTGCGCGGGATGCTGTCCTCTTCATCATCAATGCGTTGCTCCGCATTGCTCTCCCCCATGGAGAGGACTGCAGCCTCATCGAACACCACGTTACGGCTGCTCACCACCCGACGAGTAGCAGGATTGTACACCAACCACGCAGGGGATTCGGAACCATAGCCCACAAAGACACCCTTCCACGCGCGATCGTCAAGTTTGCGGCGTTGAGACTTGTCAACGTGTACATAGGCCGGACAGCCGAAGACCCGCATGGAGCTCACATCAGCTCGTCTACCTGTCGCCAAGGTGAAAGGTACACCGCCGGCTCCGCTACTATGCACACGATTGCGGACATGCACCGCAGCGGCCATCGCTAGAGCCCAATACGATTTAGGCAGCGCGGCTTGCCGGATCATTGACTGCGCCATGGGGACCAATGTCCCCCACTGCCGCTCAATCCGGCCATGTTGCCAATGCGCGTAAGGGGCAGTGATCTCCACCGCGATGTTGAACTCATCCAAGAGGTTTCGGAAGGCAGCACCTAAGAACACCGTGTCATTGTCCACCCTAAGACGACGAACCGTGTGCCGAAGAGAGCGGATGGTAGTCAACATGCGACGGAACCAGGCGGGAGCCTCATCCTTGGAGCGGACCGCATCATGCAGCATGAAACGGCTCCGGAAATCAACCGCACACAAGCTGTACCGCCGTCCTCCCAAGGATGGAACACTCATAGGACCGCAGAAGTCTAAGCCGAGAACCTCAAAGACACCAACGTTCCGGTCAGCCGGCTCACGAGAGATACGGCGGACGTGCGACTTACACACAGCACACGTCTCACAAAAGCCCAACTTCTCCGACGCAAAAAACGCCACACCCTCCACCTCAGTGGCCAAGAGCCCGTCCAATTGCGACTCACCAAGGTGGCCGAGTCGGGAATGCCACAAACGTTTTTCCAATCGCGCAGTGGCGACCGAAGCGGCAGGATTCAACGAAGCAACCCGCGCCGGCAACCACACTGACAAATGCGCGCGCTCCAACGGAACCACCACGCCACCACCATGACCGGCATGAAGGCGAAGGTGGTCCACGGGATCAGCTAACACCACAGAATGACCTTGTCGCCGAGCTTGGGTGAGGCTGAAAAGCCGATGGTAAGACCACGACGCACGACGGGATGGCTCAGGAACGTGGAGCACATTCTTTAGCGTGGCAGGAATCTCCTCTCCATCTTCAGCCTTCACAATGATGCGGACCGAGCCCACTCCAACAGCGCGGGCGCTGATACCCTTCACCCACAGCCGGTCGGTGAGCGCTCGATACTCACAGAAGTCACGGCGTACACTAGTCATGTGATGGCTGGCGCCGCTGTCGGCCAACCACATCCACGTTTCCCCATTGCGCTCGAACATGTGTCGAGCCTCGGAGAATGGCCTCGCAGGGGTGGCTGTCACGTCCATGACCGCTGGAAAAGCAACCGGGGAGTCCACTTGCGGAGAGTTACCTCCGGTGTTGTTGACGGGGCACTCGGACCTGCGATGGCCCTTCTTACCACAGCCATAGCGAACACCACGAAAAATTCTCGCTCCGCCTCTGCCATATGAAGTACGACGAGTAGTTGCAGCTCCTTGAAGAGATTTCAGTTGGTCTTGGAGCTCGGAGACGTGCCGCTTCAAAAGTTCAGTCGTTGAGTCATCATGAGACGCTGCAAAAGCCGTAGGTCTTGGGGGCTCCGTTGTATGTGATTGCGCACGACTCTCGATGCGCATGCCCTTTTGACGAAGATCACGCTTGACGGTATCCATGCTGAGGTCGTGTACGTCCCACGTGTCGGTGATGGAGTGGTATTCGCTGCGCAGGCCCTTCACCAAGTACATGATGATACGCCGGTCGTGGACGACGTCCCCAACTCGGGCAAGCTGTCGTTGCAGTCGAACTAACCGGTTCAGGTATTGAATGCCGCTCTCGCCGTCCGCTTGCGGCGTCTCCAAGTCCTGCAATAGTTCCGTACACCGGTAAATACCATCGTCCTCATAATGATTGACTAGCGCAGTCCATGCAGTGTGGCCGCAGGTCTTGTCATCCTCGCTAACATTCTCGACAATGGAAAGGTCGTCCTCCGGCAGCGCAAGAATCAATGTGGAGTACATGTCGACTTGTTGTTGAGAGGAAGCGGCACCATCCGACGACAAAGCCGGAGCCCACTTTTGCATCAAGCCAAATGCGCGGAAACGTTTCTTCCACACGTCAAAATCTCGTCTCTCCCCACTGAACTTGGGTAGTTTCACGGAGTCCATAGCAGGTACGTCGGATGCGCTCGCAAGAGCACCAGAAAATCAGGAAAAATGCCAACAAGAAAAGCACCAAGTACCGGTGAAGAGGCGGGCAACACGGCTCAGAAAAGGAGACGACAAAGGGCTGACCGAACACGCAGTTGTACTCCCGGAGTCTATACAGCCAAGGCAATGAGAAACAAGTCTCAGAAGGTCGGTCAAGTGACGTCGTACAGGAGTGCTAGTACACTTGTGGTAAGATTCCTTTCCAAAAATTCAGCCGGACCACTATAGGCTTTCACGAGAAAAGAAACTGGCGGGTGACAAGCTCCGGAAGCGAATAAAATTCCAGAAAGCGCCAAGCTATAACAAAGGAAAGCAAGCCGATCTTCACGTCACACGAGACGGCGTTCGGGGGTTCAACCCGGCTCCAAGCGACACAAACAAGTCGCTACCAGCCGGGTATCGAAATAAAGCTACAAACACAAGCAAGAGCCAGCCACTTTGTGAGCCAGCCGCACCTCACGTATCGTGCGACACCACAAAGGTATACCACTCTTCGAGAAGCAAGCTCTAGGTTCCAGTCAAGACAAATAACTCCAACAACTAGGAGCTAGAGGGCCCATAACATGTCAAAGTTGAGGGGGCAATAAGGAATGCTTACACTCGGTGAATGACACTGCATGTCATCTCACCCTCAGCAAGTGCCTAGCACTTGCCTATCACAGGACACGTATTCACCTTGTGGTGAGCGCACGCCAACATATATTCTGAGCCTTTAGATGATATCTAACGCTCAGCAACTTGCCACTATAAGCAACCTAATCCTCTCTATTGTTGATTGGCTTATCATCTTATTGTGCTGAGTCACAGCCGTACTATCACGATGCTACTCGACCAACATTGCTATGTAGCAACTTGATTACCACTCAAAACCATGTCTCGCAACAGAGATGGTTCTTGCCATCATTTAACGTAACTCGTACAAGTAGTGAGGCCTTAGAAAACCGGTGGATTAGCACGCCATTGACTCAACTCCTACCCCGCCTCAATCCCCTTTGCGCGTGGTTTTTTGTTCCTATCTTATTCGCGATGCTTTGCATGAGGGCATTGCGTATGATGTGTCTTGCCTCGAGCTTAGGTATGCGGGTGTTTTTCCTCCTTTTTCCCTTCCGATTGGTGGTTTGCATCTTCCGATGCTTCCGCTTGTAAGAAATTTGATATTTTCATGTTTTGGTACTGTTAAACCGTGCACACACGATCAATAAGGAAGATAACTAACGCACACGTAGTTAGAGTCACTGTCACGCAAAGGGACAGACACAAAGACAACAAGCCAGAGGCGTGGTGTCGGGACAACATGAGTGATAGAGCAATTGCCTAGCGACAGCTATGTACCGAATAAAACAAGTTATCGCTATGTCCGATCTAGACATATACTAATCATATCTAGAATAGCTTACAATAGCTATCTGCAACTAATAACTATAAGGTATTACTTACAACACTCCCCCGTGAAGGTAGCTACGGGATAAAGCGTTGCATTGGGTCTTGTCCTCCAAGGATTGCATTTCGGTGTCTTGTTAGTGCACGTCCTAGGAGGGGCTTGGTGAACATGTCAGCCACCATTTGGTCAGTGGGGAGGTGCCTCAACTTGATGGTTCCCAGCTCCACGTGGTCTTTGAGGACATGCCACTTCATACCAATGTGCTTGGTCTTCTCGCTGACCAAGGCGTTCTGAAACTACGCAATGGCGCTTTGGTTGTCCTTCGAGATGGTGGTGGTTTCACTGATGGGGGCGTTGAAGATCTCCCCCATAAGTTGCCGGAGGTGGAGTCCCTCCTTAGTGGCATCAACCGCATAGTAATACTCGGCTTCACACGTGGATTGGGCCACACACGTCTGTTGTTTGGAATTGTAACTGATGGGCCCGCGTCCGAGGGTGAAGAGATAGCCCGAACGGGACTTGCGGGTGCTAATTTCGTTTGCCCAATCAGTGTCGGCAAAGCCTGTGAATTGGAGATTGTGGTCCGTGCCCCCCCCCCTCCCCAACGTCAGGCGCATGTAGGTGGGCGTCCGTGGGGGAGGCTTGGACGGAGCCGAGGATTCTCCACGCCGTGGAGACATCGGGGCGCGCGCAAATTACCGCGTACTGGAGAGTGCCCAAGAGGCTGGGGTAGACGTCCTTCGCCACGCCGGTGAGGGAGGGCGAGATCGTGTGAGCGAGGCCGGCGAGGAAGCCGGGGTCCATGGGAAGGGACGACGGTTTAGAGTAGGTCATGCCGTACTTGGCGAGGATGTCGCGCATGTACTTGGATTGATCCAGCGAGATGGTGCGTGTCGAACGATCGCGGGTGATGTGCATGCCGAATAATTGGGAGAGGTCGCCGAGGTCTTTGATCTTGAACCGTGCTCCGAGCTCGGCCTTGAACGATGCACGCCATGCGGTATCATTGCAGGTTGCGGGGATGTCATCGACGTATAGCGCGATCATGGCGAAGACGTGACCGGTGCGGAAGATGTAGATGCACGGGTCGGAAACGCACTGTTGCCACCCATAATCGACGAGCCATGCACGGAGGAGCATGTTGAACTCGCGGGGGGACTGCTTAAGGCCGAATAGGCAGCGCTTGAGGTGACACACTTTGGATGTGCCATCGCTGAAGCCGAGGGGCGGGCGGATGTACACGTCTTCCTTAATGGGTGCGTAGAAAAACGCAGTGTCGATATCAGGTTGGCAAAGCTCAAGGTCGCGGGCGGCTGCGATGGCCAGTAAAAAACGCATGCTGGCCATGCGGATGAGAGGGGAGAACGTCTCTGTGTAATCTAGTCTAGCGCGTTGGTTGCACCCTTTGGCGACTAACCGCGCTTTGAAGCGGGACACGTCACCGGCGGTGTCAGGCTTGACTTCGTACATCCACATCATGTTAACGACCATGCGACCCGGGGGAAGGTCAACGAGTTCCCATGTGCCGTTGTCTATGAGGGAGGAGTACCCTTGCCGCATCGCGGCTTGCCACTTTGGGGGCCTGGGCGCTGTCCAAGGCAGCCCGGTGCGACACTCTCGGGCGGAGAGGAGGGCGACGGCAGTAGGCGATGTGCCGGCATGTGTGTGTTGGGGACCAGTGATAAGGTCGGGAACGTGAGGGTGCTCGAAGATGTCCTCTTCGGCTGTGCCTTGTTCAAGGTCACAACACGCCGTCACGAGGGTCTGAGGGTAATCGGACACGTGGGCAACCATTTCGCCGTAGCGTAGGGGATGAGAACGGAGCCGAGCTTGGCGAGGGGCGGCATGAGGGGGTAGGGGGTCTGGTAATGAGATGTCGATGGGGTGGGATTGGGGTGAGGCGGCAAGTGCGTCATCCGAAGGGTCGGTGATGGCCGAGTCGAGGGAGAGCTGTGTGCCGAAGCCCGGGGTGTCTTCTTGAAAGACAACATGGACTGAAGTGGTGATGCGGCGTATTTCCAGGTTGTACACACGGTACCCGGGTGTGTAAGAGGGATAGCCAACCATGACGCAACGAAACGCTTCTTTCACTGAGTTTTCGACGCAGTTTGTCGGGCACCTTGGCGAAGACGGCGCACCCGAAGACGCGGAACTTGGATGCGTCAGGCACATACGACGTAAGGAGGGTGAAGGAGATGCCACCATTGGGTCCGACTGAGCGAATGTACGTGCGGTTGCGGAGGTACACAACTGTGCTGACAACGCATGACCACATGGAGTTGGGAACGGCCATACTGTGGAGCATCGCCGACGCATTGTCCCGGACAGTGCGCCAAGGGGGTTCGGCTTTGCCGAGCATTTGGTGAGCGTATGGGGCAGAGAACTGGACCCCGACGCCGAGGTGTGTGCACATCTGGCGGGTGACTGCAGCTTCAAAGACATAGTCCGAGTCAAATTTCATAGCTGGTGCATCCGCGCCCGATTGGAAGTGATGACGTGCATGCGAGTGCTTGATGTCCATGAGGATGGTTTCCAACCCCGAACACGCATCGTCTTTGGACTTGAGGAACCGCACCAACATGTAATGGGTGTGGTGGTCAATGACGAGCAAGCAGTAGCGGAGGCCATGTGGTAAGGGGACGTTGACTGGTCCCTAGAGGTCAAAGGACATACTGAGGAGGGGACGGGAAGGTTTCGCGCAGGCAGCGGTGTTGAGCGGTGCAGCTATGGCTTTGTGTAACAAGCATGAATCGCAAGAAACATTTTTTACAGAGCTGGCTAACGCATGGCTAGTCGGGACACCGTGTGTGTGTTGGGCCTACAAGCTTTGCATGTTCAGGTGTCCAGACCGACGGTGCCACATGACATGGTCACACTGGGCAGCAAGGGCAACACTAGGGGAGGGATCATTCACTTGCGTTGCGGAGGGGCTTGAGGGGAGCTCTGGCTGGTGGGGGAGGAGGTAGAGTCCGTTTCCGGACGGTTCAAGCACACCCATTCCTGTGGGAACCACAAGCATACCATTGTCATAGTCAGAAAGGAAGATGAATTCACATCCGCTGTGGGTCTGCATCCAACTAACACTAAGCAGTCGGCCGATGAGCTGAGGAGTGCGAGAGGACAAGTCAGAGGTGTACAACGCATGGATAGTGCGGTGAATAATCCGGCGAGAGGCAAGCCTGACAAAAATCCAGACGGAGCCACTGCCCTTAACGTCAACACCAACCCCTCCAACGCGCGAGGGAGCGGAGGGGGGTGTGAATCGTACGAAGTCACTTTTAAACGTGGTGAGATTGATCGAGCATGCGGAATTGACTACCCATAATTGTGAGAGGTTACGGCCAGGGGTGAGGGAAGAGGAGAACGCTACGGAGTTGAATAGGACACTCCTACCTCGGTGTCATCGTATTCATCCGTGCACTCCTCGAGGGTGGACAAACTGTCCGAGTCATCGGCGGGGACGGCGCTCAATAGAGCGTCGTGTGCAGAGTGAGAGCCACAAGGGGCGCCGTACTTCTGGATGATCATCTTGCGCTTCGCGATTGCCCATCGCAAGAGAGCTTCATCCGGGGCAGTGCAAGAGTCCATGCTGCCGCAGGCGCTGCACTTGTTGGGTAGTCCGCGACCACCGCGAGGACCACGCGGAGGGTGGCCTCGACCGATGTGTGAGCCGCGGCCAGCAACGACAAAGGCGGGCGGAGATGGGAGGTGGTGAGATGTTGGGAGCCGTTGCGTCCGGGGCGTCGTCCTCGTCCATATTGTGTGTCAAGTGGAAGATACTAGCCATCACCTCATCAGCTGACAACATGTAGTATGTGTCGAACGCGTTAATGACGCAGTGTTTGGCCTGACCGTGTGGGCCGTTGCAGGAAATGCCGCGCAGCATGAGGAGACCGAGGTTGTGAGGGTGGATGGCAGCGGAGCCATCAACCATCTGACATGTCTCGTTGTAGTCGTCGAACGTTTGCCGCATGTAGTGGACATAGTCACTGAGTGACTGTCCATGGTGTTGTCTGACCATCATGTTGTCCAGCAGGGACATGGAGCGAGCAAAGAACCGACTGTCGAGACATTCACACAGGATGTCCCACGCGGCTGCGGCGCAGTCAAGACGTGCTGGGGAGACGCACTTCATTGCCTTGTCAGCGCGTTGGTCCGCGCTGGATGCATGAAAAATAGCGTGTAGGCGTAGTGTTGCGCCTGTTCGTCTAACCAGACGCCCGAGTCGCGGATGGCCAAGTGTGGGATGAGATATGCGGCCTTTATGGAGAGAAAATTAAGGAACTTCCTCTTCCACTGCTTGAAATCCGTGGTCGGCCCAATGGTAGGGACCGACATCTTCATGGACCGGTTGAGGGCGTCCTTGTCGAAACCGGTAGCCTCGTGGGCCGCGCGGCCGATGACCACTTGGTCAATGGTGGGCCGACGGCCGCCACGGGCGGTGTGACCACCACGTTGGGTAGGAGGCGAATGCCGGCCAGGGAAGGGAGGAGGTGGTCCGTCAGAGAAGGGAGGATGTGGTCCGCCGGGGAACGGAGAGTTGCCGGCCATTGTAGGCGGCGGGCCGTACGGGTGCGGGTGTCCACGGGAGGCGGGGACGCGGGGTGGCGGCGCCTCCGGGAAGAAAGGTCCGGGGGTCGGGAGGGCATACCTGCGGGAGGGTATGGAGGAGGTGGTGGGAGGTGTTCCACGGGCAGGTCGTGAGGCGGTGGTGCGTTGTGCGCATCGTGGCGGCGGTGTGCGACATGGGGGTCGCCACCCGCAGCTGCAGCGACAGGAGCAGCGTGGGCCGTCAGCGCGTCCAACCGAGCGCCGGGGAAGAAAGGTCCTTGTGTGGGAGAGGCGTAGCCAAGGGGGTTCAGTGAGTGGTTGTCGCCAAGGGAGTCGAGCTGCGCATCGCGACGACGCATAGCGAAAGAGGGGTCCGCAGCGGCAGCAACAACACCGCGAGCAGCCGCAGCAACAGCGTCGGCGGGCTGTGCGTCCATGCGGGCATTTATGAGAGCCATTTCCTCCAAGACGAGCGCGAGGGTAGCATGGGTGGGAATGACAGAGCTCTGCGGAGAGCCTAGGTCAGGGGAAGCAGGAGGCGAAACATGTGGAGAGTCGACATAGCGAGTTTTTGGCGCCATTTCGACAAAGGACGAAAAAGAAAAAACTGGAACAAAAACAAGCAACGATAAAAACCGCTAGCCGGACTTGTGCCTAAGAGTGGTTTCAAAGAGATGGCCTGATGCCCGCTGACCCCTCGGCCTGATGCCCCGGGGTGTCTCAAAGCACTTTTTCTGTGTTCTCCACCCAGTGTGGGGCACAAGTCGGGGCCACGGCCATTGCAAGTGGAGAGATGCGCTGGCGGATGAGTCGCTAATAGAATATATTAACATATTAAGCTAGGGTTGCCGTGCACCATGTGTATGCGTATTCACCCGATAGTGCGCACCCCCCCCTGTTTCTAGCTTGGACATGTGTGCACCCTCTCCACACATGACGAGTGCGTCGGTGTGGGTGGCTGTCGCAACTAAAGCGCAGATTATACTGGCGATACCGCCGACCACAAGGTGAAAGTACTAAGTATCTATGTAAACTTGCCTTTTGCGGGAGAGGTGGCGATCGCAACTCGCCAAACCAGGTTGTCGAGCGTGAGTGACGTGAGGCGAGGGCCCATAACATACTAAACCGTGCACACACGATCAGTAAGGAAGATAACTAACGCACACGTAGCTACAATCAAAGTTACGCAAAGGGACAATCACACAGACAACCAGCCCGAGGCATGGTGTCGGGACAACAGAAGTGTTATAGGAGTAGCCTAGCGATAGCTTTGTACCGAATCAAACAGGTTATCGGTATGTCCGATCTAGACATGTACTTATTTATCATTTCTAGAATAGCTTACAGTAGCTATCTGTAACTAATAACCATAAAGTATTACTTACAACAGGTACCCGTGGCTCCCGCCACCATCTAGATATTTCGTTACTAAACCAGTGACGTGGCACCACATGCACCCCGACAGCCGGTGATTGTATTGTACGTGCACGCGTGAAACGTTATCGTTCCGAAAATTGTGCTAGCCCTCTAATATTGAACGCCTTGAGAAAAATTGAACGGTGTACTCAACACTATCGCTATACTCATACCGGCAGCGGTATATGAGCTGATCGCCCCGCGTCCCCAATCCCGACACAAGTGCGACAAAGCACCCGCTCGGAGATTATTCCCACCACGTTACTCGCTGGCCTTGCGCTATCTTATCATATCGTTGAACAATGAAAGCACACCATGGCCGCGCCTACCACCTCGTGTGTGTGGAAGAACTTTCGCGTGCGGTGTGCTCTATTACAACTTGCAAGCCGTCGAAGCGATGCCACGTGCTTGTGTATATCACATGCTGTCCGGAACGCATAGCACCCGCTTTAAAATATGCAAGATATGGTCCGGCCGGCAGCGATACACCAACTAGAAGATAGTCTTGTGGAGGGTTGCGGTCTCAAAATCGATACGGTTTCGTCGCCTTTCTTCCAACTAGCTATGCGGAGGGCGGGTGAGGAGGTCAATGTGTTCCCGCCGTATCTTTATGAGAAGCGAAGACGCCATAATTGCGTGAGAAGGCTTTAAAGCATTGGAAAAGTACACAAACATAGGTGCATGGAACGCGTCCCGGCTCACCGATACGTGCATATCTATACCCACACGACTTGGCAGGGTTACCACCCGATTGGTTGAAGGGAATTCCGTTGCCTCAATGCCACTTATATGCTACACTCCTCCACAAAAGTCCGGACAAGATTTCGCACCTGCGCAAGTAGAAAATGCAATCATGCGTCGATTTTATTGACAAATATCCTGAAATCCCAGGCAATGCTTTTGCGCGCAAAATGGAATGCACCGACAACTGCGAGGGGCGAGTTCGAACACTGCCGGGCATGTGTACTTGGGGTTATCGCGCCCGCACCCGTGCGGCACGCTCTTTCAAACAGTCGCCGTGCTTGGTAGACGAAAAGAGTAACGGGCGCACAACGCCGCAATATGAACGCTGATGCGACGGTCGCGCAAATATTATGCATAGGCGACGGAGGGAGGAGGTGTTGGGCAGGCCGCTGTGGGGGAAACGCAAGAAATCGCGTATGTAGACTTACCACCGATATGCGCACAACCCAAGGGCAAGCCGCTTTCGGCAACAATATTCAAGCGATCATAACTTCCTGATATATGGTCCAAACTTTGTATAACAGGTACCGTTGGACGCGTCTTTTCAATGCGCGTCGAACGCACCTACTTCAGAGTTCAAACTCACAAATCGATTTGTTATGAATTATTCTAATTTACAAACTATTCCGGCACCGCTGAGCCGCAGTGCCAAGCAACACCCATCGAAGTCGGCTCACCTCCTGAGACGATTTGTGCGGGGTTTATCGATTTATGTTTACTAATTCTTCATTATTATTGACCTCCGAGCCCAATTCCCGACGCGTGCCACGCGTGGGGCGGGTGTGGTTGGCACAAGCACATACCCAAGCATTCCAAACACCACCGTCAACGTGATGCGTCCCTAACGGCCAAGTTGGACCTCGCCCCTCCCCTAAGCCAATCGCCCTCGCATGTTTACAGCGTGCAGTGTTTATCCAAACCTGCGTCATGTGCGTTTTTGCTCGCCTGCTTTCCAAAAAATCACCCGTGCCAGCGGCGTGAACTTCCGTGCTCTTTTCACACACCCGCAAACCAAACCTCGCGCATTGAACACGGCACCCACGCCTCCAAACCCCCTCCAAAACCCCCCCAAAAATACGGTTATGTGGAACACAGAGAAGTATGCAGCTTGGTATGAGCGCTTGAGCAATGCCCAAGCGTGGCGCTCAGAATGACGTGTGCAGTTCGGACAATTTCTCGGGAGTTTATGGGCTTAATTCGACAAACTCCACCGACAACACCCGCTTTAAGCTGAGGTCTAACCACCCCGGATGGCGGCTTACTGCTTGCTTCTCGGCTCTCCTACAATTGGGTGGTACTCGGGTATCGTCGTGCTTGACGTGGTGAGAGGGGAGCGTGTTCTTGACTAGCTTATGCTTAACATAATGCATGTCCGGACTTTTGTGGAGGAGTGTAGTAGATGGCAAATAATGCGCGACATCGACTTGTGGCAGGGCAAATGGTGAGGCCTTAGGAAACCGGTGGACTAGCACGCCACTTCCTCACCACTTGCCCCGCCAGAAACGTTGTTGCGGTTTGTTTCATGATCCTATCTTCCCGATGCTTTACAAAAGGGCGGTGCCGATGTTGTGGCTTGCCTCCCTGTTCCTCCTTGACTTGCGGGGTTTTTCCTCCTTTTTCTCTACCTTAGGATTGGTGGTTTACAGTCTCAACGGTTTGCCATTTGATCTCATGGAGTCTGTTTTCTTGCGCAAGAGAGTGTAGTGATCAACACATTGCGTGGCTAGCGAGAGCCACGTTGCCGTTTGCGTTAGGGGCAGCTCTCGCTAACGGCAGAAGGTGGACACACAATCGCTGCTTGTGCGTCATGTACAGTGTACGGACATTGTATTTCGTCTGTTCGCGCGTGCGCGCCTGAACCGGAAGGGGAGATGTACCGCCGGAGGTAACGCATGTTACCGCGTAATTCTAGCCCTGTATAATTGAAGCCCTCAATATAACCAATATTATGACCATTTATCTCCATTCCACGAGACAGAGGCGAAAGAATACCGCATTATTATGAATAATCTGTCGCAGTCGTAATCACCGATTGTGTGTGGACAATCTCATCCCGCGCCAAATGTCCAGATGGCTATATTCGTACATTATTTACCTGGTATTAGCCATATACCTGCACATGCTGACAGTCGCGACGCCAGAATGACGTAAATATGATGACGATGCATATGTAAGTTGCGCGTCAGAAATGTGTTCACGCGCTTTGCGCACCTCGCCTCGCTCCGGGGCTCCACAGCAGTCACAACGCCTCGCTGCGCAACTGGCGACTACTACGGGCTGCTGATACTTGCGCTCGTCCCGTCTGACTGCTACTGACGGCGACGTAAGCATACCAGTAATATAAGACCAATGATGTCCATATCCCGGCCGCCGTTTTATTCCCGCTTTTCCACGAAGGGCAGTAGTTGTGCACTGGTGGGTTTCCTCGTATTTGCGTGCGCTTGCCCTAGCAGACCCGTCGCGTCATATTCCAACTACGGCGTTGGTATCTCACGAGAGCTTAACGTGCGGCGTAATTACTTGTCACGGAGTAGCCAAGACGCGCAACACCCACCGGACTACTACACTACTTCTAATTTTACTGCTGACAACAATAATAATAAGAGGTGTCAACTGTCGACTGGGGTGTGGAAAGGCAATCCAGTCGTGGGCGACCCTCGGGCAGCGAAGCTGTGGGATCCGAAAGGGAAATGGACGTGGACGCCCTTGTCCAACTGTACGTTCAACGACATTTTGTCCGAGGCAATGGAAACTGCTGCTGTTATCGGCGGTAGCAGCAGTAGCAGCAGTCGCCCGCACCAGCAGCCCCCTGCATGGTTTCCGAACGGCAAGCTAGACGTGCTGCTTCTGGGTGACAGCTTGGACCAGCATATGGTGGTGGCGCTGTGCGAGGCTGGGAAGCGCTACGGGTTCCGCGCTACTGGCGCGGCGTTGGCAGAGCCCGGAAAGAAGGCGGGGCGCGGGGCAGTGTTTAGCTCGTGCGGAAACGGCGTGTTTCGATTATCGGCGTATCGCCTATTCGGGATACACCCCACCCTCGTGGCCATGCCGGACGTAGCGGTGAAGGACGACGCACGGGGGTTGAAAGATGCGGGCGTCCTACTCGCTGCCCGCCGCCTTGGTGAGCTTCTCCCTACTGATGTTCCCGATTTCGATAAGGTACAGGCGATGGTTTTGAGCTCCTGTCTTTGGGACCTCTCGCGCCCAGTGACGGTGTCCGACCCGATGCCGTTGGAGAGTGTGTTGACGTACCAGCAGGAAGTGCACAGGCTAGTGCGTCTCTTAAAACACAGGTACCCCCTGAAGCAGCTTTACTTGCGTACGTCACCGCCACTGAACGAACAGGCTCTTATGCAGCCGCCAGCAATAAGAAATAAGCAGCAGGCAGGAGGTGGCCGCTGGAAGAAAGGGCGCGGAGGCGGTGGACGGGACGCTTCGTCGGTGAAGCTAGTTGGCGATAATACGGCGGGGCGCACGTTGCGTAACCAGCATATGTTAAACCAAGCGCTCGCTTTTGCGGCTGCCCAGGAGTACGAGGAAGGGTTTCTAGACGCCGACGCGCTCCGTTGGGACTCGATGCTGACCGGGTACCACACACTGGCGAAGGACGGCAGGCACTACCCGCCGGCTCCCAGCCTCGCGTTCCTGAACTTGTTCCTCAACGTGTTCCGGGGCAGTTTGCTCACATAATCTGTAAAGTCATATATAAACAATTGTTGTTAGCTTCATCTGAATATATCTGCTCTCCGTGATAGATACTTTGGGTTCCTATCTCCGTGATGCATTGCAGGAGGGCAGTGCTGGTGCTGTGGCACGCCTTCCTGTTCCTCGGGCTTGGGTGTTCCCTATTTTATTCTTTTTAGCGCTACCTGGTGGTCTCCGCTGCTTTCTCTTGTAACAATATTTTTCATTGTATATCACGACGCCAAACGAATTTATAGCAGATATCTGCTCAACAAGTGATATTTCTCAAGAAAAATTAGCGGAGACAACCAGGGCAGGTAAAAAGAATAAAAGAGGAAAAACCCGAGCCCGGGGAACAGGAAGGCATGCCACAGCATATCAGCACCGCCCATTTAGCAGATATCTCAAATCATTGCGAGTGACCAAATCCAATATTCTGATGGAACTTGGTAGAGTGCTTCCATATATATACGGGTACCCTTTAGCTCTCAGTCCCGCAAAGTGACTTATTTTTTCAAATTTATGACAAGAAACGGAAAACAACCAAGGAAAAAGGTGAACCCCCCCCCCCCCCCCCCCCCCCCCCCCCCCCCCCCGATTGCCTAAGCCCAAGGAACAGGAAGGCATGCCCCAACATCTCATGCGAAGCATCGCGAAGAGAACGGCCCAAAGTACAATGATGAAAATTGGTTGAAAGACGTTGTAGGAAATCTCGCCGCACATCCCCCAAAAACCGAAGAAAAGGAACACGAGTAGATCGACGAACGAAATGACTCATGCGGACATTTCTATCAAAACGCAACGAACGAGAGTCCGCTACACCTATGCAAGGGAAGCGACGAATTGCTACCAAAATTCCCTAGCAATCGACCAACTCATTCGCCAAAGACGCAAACCGGCCTCCATTCTCCACAGCGAAGCGATAATAGTCATGGACCGACTAAACCGGAAGCGTGCCAAGTAAGGCGGAAGTGCGGAGATCCACATCGAGTTTGCCCAACTGGGCTATGTTAGCACTAGCATCCCGTCGCCCGATGCAATACTTCCCGGGAGTGGGAGGCGAGCGCCTATCTCATGGACATTATTGGTGTTCGTGCGAGCGCTTGTGACAGTCACATCAATAACAAGATGGCGGTCACATCTTGTTGTTGAGCGACTAATCCAAATAAAAAAGCAAAACGGCATGTAAACTAAAATGGCAATTTTATAAAACTGTATCCGGGTAATTGTTAAGATTGTTTAGTCGGATTTACAAAGCAAGGGGAGGCTCCATCTGCCAAACGTGTTGATCTCTTAGATTTTTTGCTCCCAAGGGTACTAGATACGGCCCAATACATTCGCTAATTGAGGGAATCGGGAGGATGGAAAGACAAAAGGTGGACGACGTGTATGTGTGTCAGGCGTGCGCGTCATGTAGGGGCAACGCATGTATGTGTTTTACCATTGTTACATGCATAATGTAGCGGTTAGAATTTGTAACATCGTGGCAACGCCCGGCTATTCTTACCCATAGTGTAATTAAAACCTTTATAATATCAATGTGGCACTTGGAAGTTTGTGAGCTAATTACATACCCAAATATGTTCTTGCTTGTCCTTGCTGTCTCTTTAGGTGGAAGTGCAGATGGAGGGACAAATGCGAAGATGTTTGAATACTCAGTTTCACTCTATATTGTAATTGAACAAAGGAATTATTAACAAAAAATGTTACCTCCCTCTACTGCACTAGTCTTCAATAGCTTTTGCCTAGCTAGTTTGCACACGCTCTCGCTTGGTCCACGTGTCTAATGCTAGCTAGGGATCTCCAACCGTTGCCAATCGACTAGCGACACGTCTCGTTCAGTATTGGGAACCTAGTTTAGCATTGCTAATCTTGTCCGGCGCGTCGTCTAGTTGGTTAACCTTCATGTGCGTACTTGTACGTACCGGGAGATGCTAGTAGTACAACACGCATTAGACCCCTCGCTAATTTGGAGTAGCGACGTACCCACGATGTACATCCTTCCGATGGAAAAGCAAGAATTAAAATTTAGTAACGAGTACCTACTATGCAATGTCTTGCAATGTATTGTTGCATGATTGTACTCGTCACACTCATACCCTCCCCCTCTTGACCGATTTTGAGGACAACCGCGAGCCCGACCTCCGTGGTCTAGACTCCTTTACGAAAGCAATTACTGGGACTCAGGAATGCGCGGTGGGTGAGCGTGCATGAAGTCGATGTACGCGTGAGTCTTGGCAAACTTGTGTCAATGGGGTGTCTCCAAGAAATGTTGTAACGCAATTGTTCGGTGTACTTCATTCGGCCGGTGCATGACGGGTGGAATGTCGTCATAACTGAAGTGCGTCATGAAGAGAAAATATTTGACTCGACGTCATGGTAACGATTTAATGCACACATAACATATGTGGGAGACGTCGAACTCTTTGTCATCACCTTCGAGAACAGTCACCGGGATAGCATGTCGTAGCCAAGCTATAGAGCAAGGTCGTAGGTTGTTGTCATGAGACATTGGGTGTAAGCGCACTTTCGCTGGTAGTTTCTATATGTAAATGTGTTCCCAGTTGACTCCTCCCAAAAATGTCTCCTCCATTGCAAAAGGTCGAAGCTCTCGATCACGCAGCTTTTTGTTAGACTACCCACGTAAAAAGAGGCTCTTTGTAACAATGGGCAACTTGTCTCCTCGATCAAATTGCGGGGATATTGACGGTTCTGAACGAGATTGCATCTCATCTGTGTGTAGCTTTAACATCGAGCGTACCAAAGTGTGTACTTTCTGTAACAATCTTAACTGCTATGACACGTCTTGCGAAACCGGAATAGAAGGTCGTATGGTGAACAACAGGCCAGGGAGCTCCTTAAAAGACAACAAGAAAATAGCCTCGAAGGGAGTTTGTTCAATGCCAAGCGCACGAGTAGCATTGTACGCAAATTCTACGTGAAGCAAGAGGTATGTCGAGCTTGATCCATCGTAGCAAAGAGCAACAACGTAGAAGCTGCTGAAATGTGTTTTTGACGCGCTTCGTTAGTCCATCCGTTTATGGGTGTCGACTAGAAGACGTGTTGAGACGAGTTCCGAGACGTCTCCAAAGCGTCCGCCGGAAGCCACTAACGAATTTTGGGTCGCGATTACTAGCCCGCACTTGATGCAGTCCTTGCAATCGGTAGTTTCCCTGTAAAAACAAATTAGCAGCTTCCTCTGTTGTTACGCTCTCTTTACACGGCAGGAAACGGGCCATTCGAGGAAGATGGTCGACTATAATCAACACACGGTCAAAACCATTGCTGACACGTAGTAAATGTGTCAAGTAAACAAGACCAACGGTGTGCCATTTTGAGTATGGAACATGTAAAAAGTAAATAGTCGCAGCCATATGCGGTTGAATCTTTGCTCGTCGACACACGACGCATCGCTCACAGAAGTCTTTCACATCTTGGCGATTTCGCTTCCAACAAAATCTATCGAGCGCTTTAACAAGAGTGCTAGCAACTCCTTAGTGATGACCAGCTAACGGACTGTCGTGCGGCAATGTGATCAATATGAGTCGAAGCTCAAAGCTCTAGGGAACACAAAGGCGATCGAGACGACAAAAGTACCGAGCTTTGCCTTCAATCCGGCTGTCTTTCGTCCATTCACCGTCGTCCCCAAGAAACGAGTCTTGGGAGTACCCCTCGCGAATGAGACCGGCGAACTCAAGGCTCAAACGCAACGCATTAACAATATGTCTTGTAACTGCGCGTCTTGTAACACCGGATGGGGCTTCCGTCGTGAAGCTTCATATGGCGGAAATTCGCCATCCCAAAACAATGGAATTGTGGCATGAGGTACGAAGTTTGGTGGCCGACTTGCCGAATCCGCTTCGTTTAGGGCTCCCTTACGGTACGCAAGCGTCATTGGACCTACAAACGCTTGGAAGTCCCGCAGGTAACATGCTTTTCACTTGTTCAACAAGTCGTTCGGTTGCGTGAGCATATGTCGCAATGTGTCGTCGTCCGTAACGACAAGGAACTTAGAGCATCCTTCAAGATAACATCTCCATTGCTTGACGGCTTCGCATACGGCCAAAGCTTCTAAATCGTACGCAGAGTAGGTGTTGCCACGCTCAACTATATTCAGCTTACGCGCGCAAGAACGGACGACGGATTGGTTAAAGTCCTCTTCCTTGGTCTTGCAGTAAGACTGTTGCAATCCTCACTGTCGAAGCATGTGAAGCTACGGTGAACGTCGCGTCCGAGCCGACCTCCGGAAGGATCGGGCATGGCGTGGAATTGAGCCGTAACTTGAAAGTCTCACGGCTTCCAAACAAGCACGCGTCACCGTAACCTTATGTGGAAAGGTCTTCCGCGGTAAGTCCGTCAATGGTGCCGTAAGGTCGCTAAAGTGATGAATGCATCTAGCGAAATAGTTGCAGAATTGCACGAAACTGTGAACTTCCTTATGCGTCGTAGGCACATGCCAATCTGCAGCGGCATCGACTGCCTTCGTTGAAACGGAAGCTTTTCCGGCATACACTGTGTAACCCACGTACTCAATTTGTTGAAGTCCGAAGAAGCACTTCTTAAGGCATAACTTTAAGCCTTCCTCTTTGAAGCGCTTGAGAACAAGACGCATGTGCTGTATGTGTTCGTCCACCGTGCGATTGAAGACACATACGTCGTCTAGGAAGACGAACTTGTGTAAAATTCGCATAAGATATCATTCATCATTCGCTAGAACGTAGCTGGTACATAACACAGTGCGAACGGCATGGCGACCCGCTCCATTAGGCCATTAGGTGTCTAGAAGGTAGTCTTGTGGATGTCATGATCACGCATTTGAACTTGCCAAAAGCAAGACGCGAGGTCAAGATGAGTGTAAGATTTCGTGTCCTTTAGTTCATCGAGTGTTTCATCCACACGCGGCAGTGGATAAGTATCCTTACGTGTGACCTCGTGAAGTCCGCGATAGTCAATGCACAGTCGTAGCGAGCCATGAACCTTTCGTACGAGCAAAATTGGCGAGCCGAATTCACTATGACAGGCTCGAATCAAACCAGCCTCCATCGCGTCTTTGAGCCGTCAGTTAAGCTCAGCGCATGGACATCCAGTAAATTTAACTGTGCGTCTTGTAACAACGGCTCGGACTTCCCTCGTTAATCTTACCGTGAGCTTACACGTTTGTAGGTTCAATGATGCATGCGTACGGCAAGGGAGCCCTAAACGAAGCTGATCCGTTAAGTCGTCCACCAAACTTCGTACCTCATGCCACAGTTTCATTGTCTTGGAATGGCGAGGTTCCGTCAGATGAAGATTTACGACGAAAGTCCGAGCCGGTGTTACAAGACGCAAAATTAAACTTACATGTTGTTAATGCGTTGCGGTTCGCCGGTCTCATTCGCGAGGGGTACTCCCAAGACTCGTTTCTTGGGGACGGGGGTGAGGGGACGAAAGACAGCCGGCTTGAAGCCAAACCTCGGTATTTTTGGCGTCTCGATCGCCTTTGTGTCCCGCGGAACTCTGAGCTCCGACTCATATTGATCACATTGCTGCACGACAGTCCGTTAGTTGGTCACTGAGGAGTTGCTAGCACTCTTGCTAAAGCGCTGGACATATTGTGGTGGAAACGAAATCGCCAAGATGTGAAAGATTTTTGTGAGCGATGCGTCGTGTGTCGACGAGCAAAGATTCAACCGCATATGGCTGCGATTCTTTACCTTTTACATATTCCACCCTCACCATGGCACACAATTGGGCTTGACTACATAACACACATACGTGTGAGCAATGGCTTTGACCGTGTGTTTATCGTAGTCGGCCATGTTACTCGAATGGTCCATTTTCTGCCGTGCACATAGAGCGTAACAACAGAGGAAGTTGCTAATTCGTTTTTGCATACACTATACCGATTACACGGACTACCTCGAGTGCTCGTCGGTGATCGCGACCCGAAATTCGTTAGTGGCTTCTGGCGGACGTTTTGGAGACGTCTCGGAACTCGTCTCAACATGTGTTCCAGTCGACACCCAAAGACGGATGGATTGCCGGAGCACGTCAATAACACGGTTCTACGTTGTTGCTCTTGCTACGACGGATCAAGCTCGACATACATATTACCTCAAGTGGAATTTGCGTACAACGCCACTCGTGCGCTCGAAATTGAGCACACTCCCGTCGAGGCTGATTTGGGGTTCTCTCCCGAGGAGCCCCCTTACCCATTGTTCATCATACGAACTTTAATTTCGGTTTCGCAAGACACGTCATAGCGGTTAAGATTGTTTCATAAAGTACACGCTCAGGTACGCTCGGTGTATAGCTACACATAGATGAGATGCAAGCTGCTCGTTCAAAACCATCGACAGCCCCACAACTTGTTCGAGGAGACAAGGCAACCATTGTTACAAAGAACTTTTTCTTGTGTGGGCAGTCTAACAGAAAGCTGCGCGATCGACAGCTTGGACCTTCTGCAATGGACGAGCAGATTGGGAAACACAATTACAGATTGAAAATACCAACAACAGTACGCTTACACCCAATGTTTCATGTTAACAACCTATACGATCCTACTTTACAACTTCACTCCTAATACTTGTTGTCCCCGTGACTGTTCCAGAAGGTGATGACGAGGAGTTCGAAGTCTTCCACATATCTGATGTGTGCATTAAATCGTTACTTGGACGTCGAGGCTAATACTTGCTCTTCATAACGCACTTCAGTGATGACGACATTCCACCCGTCAGACACCTACTGAACGAAGTACACCGAACAATTGCGTTACAATATTTCTTGGAGACGCCCCAATATAGCATGCTTTTGCCAAGACTCATGTGTACACCGACCTCATGCACGCTCACCCACCGCGCATTCCCGAGTCTCAGTAATTGCTTTAGTAAAGGAGCCTAAACAACGGAGGTTAGCCTCGCGGGTGTCCTCAACATTTGTCAAGAGGAGGAGGTACGAGTGTGATGAGTACATCATGCAACAATGCATTGCAAGACATTGTACATGTGCTCGCTACTAATTCCAATTCGTGCTTTTCCATCGGAAGGACGTACATCGTGGGTACGTCGCTACTCAAAATTAGCGAGGGTTCTGATGCGTGTTGTACTACCAACACCTCCCGGTACGTACATGTACGCACAATAAATCGAGCCATCTAGACGACGCGCCGGACGAGGTTCCCAATGCTAAACGACGTTCCCAATGCCGGACGAGACGCGTCGCTAGTCGATTAGCAACGATTGGAGAGCCTAGCATATGACACGTAGACCAAGCGAGAGCATGTGCAAACTAACTAGGCGAAAGCTATTGAAGCCAAGTGCAATAGAGGGAGGCGACACAAACATTTTAACAATTCCTTTGTTCAATCAGAATCTATTGTTAAACATTAAATAACAAAAATCTTCGCATTTCTCCTTCCATTTGCACTTCCACGTGCATGGACAACAAAAGCAAGAAAAACATGACATATTTCGGTCTGCGGTTAGCTCGCATAGTGAGGCCAACTGTCACATGTGGGAGACGTCGAGCTCCTCGTCATCACTTTGTCGGACAATCACCAGGGCAGCAGTTCGTGGCGCGGTTGTAGAGCGGAGTCTTAAATTGTTGTTATGAAACACCGGACGTAAGCGAAATGTTGATGGTAGTTTCAATATGAAATCGTGTTTCCCAATCTACTCCTCCCATGTAAAGGTCGAAGCTGTCGATCACGCAGCTTTATGTTAGGCTGCCCACGTAAGAAGAGATTCTTTGTAACAATGGTCACCTTGTCTCCTCCAACAAAGTGCGGGGCTTTCGACGGTTCCGAATGAGCTTGCATCTCATCCTTGTGTAGCTGTAACACCTAGCGTACCATAGCGTGTACCTCTTGTAACAATATTAACCGCTATGACGCGTCTTGCGAAACCGGAATGGAAGGTCGCATGCAACACCGTACGCCAGGGGGCTCCTCGGGAGAGAACCCAAAATCAGCCTCGAAGAGAGTGTACTCAATTCCGAGCGCGCGAGTGGCGTTGTACGCAAATTCCACTTGAGGTAACATGTATGTCAAGCTTGATCCATCGTAGCGACTAAAATAAGGCATGAGCTACTGAAATGTGTTGTTGACTCGCTCCGTCAATCCATACGTCTCCGGGTGACGACTTGAAGACATGCTGAGACGCGTTCCAAGGCGTCTCCAAAGCGTCTGCCAGAAGCTGCTAACGAATTTCGGGTCGTGATCACCGACGAGCACTCGAGGTAGTTCGTGTAATCGGTAGTCTCCTTGCAAAAACAAATTAGGAGTTTCCTCAATTGTTACGCTCTCTTTACACGGCAAGAAATGGGCCATTCCAGTCACATAGCCGACTACAATCATCATTGTCAAAGCCATTGCTCACACGAAAGTATGTTAAGTAGTCAAGCCCAATTGTGTGCCATGGTGAGGGTGGAGCATGTAAGGGGTAAAACGTCGCAACTATCTGTGGTTGAATCTTTGCTCGTCGACACACGACGCATCGCTCACAAAAATCTTTCACGTCTTGGCGATTTCGTTTCCACCGGAATCTATCGAGCGCTTTAGCAAGAGTGCTAGCAACTCCTCGGTGACCAGCTAACGGACTGTCTTGCGGCAATGTGATCAATACGAGTCGAGGCTTTAGAGCTCCGCGGGACACAAAGGCGATCGAGACGCCAAAAATACCGAGCTCGGGCTTCAATCCGGCTGTCTTTCGTCCACTTACCCTCGTCCCCATGAAACGGGTATTGGAAGTACCCCTCGCGAATGAGATCGGGGAAGTGAGGGCTCAATGGCAATGCGTTAACAATCAATTAGTTTAACTGCGCGTTCTATAACATTGGCTGGGACTTCCGTCGTAAGTTTGTGCCTCACGGAACCTCGCCATCCCAAAACAACGGCTTGTGGCATGAGGTACGAAGTATAGTCTTCGGCTAAGCAAACCAATTTCGTTCACGGCTCCCTTGCGATATTCAAGTGTCAGCGTGCCTTCAAACGGTTGCAAGTTCGCAGGTAACGAGCTTGCCGCTTCTTCGGTTGCATGAGCAAATGTCGCAGTTTGTCGTGGTATGTTACGACGAGGAACTTAATGCAACATTTTTAGGTAACACCTCCAATGACTAACCGCTTCGCATACGGCCAGATCCTCCAAATCGTACGCATAGAAGGTGTTGCCACGCTGAGATTGATTCAGCCTACGCGCCCGGTAATAGATTGGTTGAAGTCATCCTCCTTGGTATGGTAGCCTTACACCGCGTCTCAATTAGTGCTACTTCTAGACATGCCACATCATTAGCATTGCCCTCCCGCAAAGGGTCGCGAAGATAGGAACCCAAAGTGCCATGAAGAGCAACATAAAGACGTTGCCTCAAAGACGTTGGCGGGTATTTATGCAATATCATAACATAATAATAAACCATATGCGTATCAAACGTAATAAGTGTTGTTGCATGCAACATATCAATAACACACCTCTTCTCTATTACATATGCCTTTGTTTACATATCCCTCCGTAGGACTACTAATGGACACATGTGTACGCTAGACTCCGGGGGAGTCTTGGCCCTCCACCTATAGGTGTTCGCTATAGGTTTTCGCCGCTCAGTCGCGATGCGATGCGATGGGTTCATATACACAATATGTTCCTATCGGGTACCGACTTTTGGCGGTACTTGGATAAGGCGTACACCTCCGTTCCGGAAAGCGAACACCTATAGGTGGAGGGCCAAGACTCCCCCGGAGTCTAGCGTACACATGTGTCCATTAGTAGTCCTACGGAGGGATATGTAAACAGCCTTCACAACTTTCGTGCTTTCTTCTTCGTGTTGCTACCAATGCAGAAATTTATGAGCCATAAAACATTAAGATACAAGTAAAGTAGTGGAAAGCACTTGCAACATTATGAAGCATAACACAATGACAATTAGTATATTATTGCATGAAGCGCAAAATTCTTTCGTATGTGGATCGTTAATACACCGCATTAATTGCAGCGTGTCAGCCAAACCAGTGTCGCTTCGCTTCACCTCAATCGGAATGTAAAAATTCGGTAAGCCACGGTGAGTATGTTTCCGCGTGACTAATGGGGTTTTGGTTTCAATTGTAGGAATTACTTACATAAAGTCCCGATACCCACCAAACTGTTTTTTGGTGATCGAGGAGCGCTTACAAAAAGCAACGCCATTCAGGCGCATAACGCCAATCATGACGAACAAGGCATAACGCTTCCCACTAGCTAGGGACATGGAGAAAGCATGCTAACTCTTTTCAGTTTCGACCATTCCACATCCTGGGCGACTTGACAGCACAGAGCGGCTTCATGTCGTCTGGCTTCTTGTCAGCTCAACAAAAAACACACACATGTAATGAACGTATGTATGCAGGGCAAAGCCGACCAAACGGAGAGTAAGAACTAAATGTGATAACGTTACATAATTACAAAACTGGAGCGTCTGCTTCCTTCATTTTGAGGTAGCCTGGGCAGTTGTTGCACCATTTGCTTACTCGCGCGTCGGGTGGGCGGATGGTGGCACGCGTGCGGCCGCACTCGCAGCGTTTGTGCACAACATCAACCGCGTCACTGGATATTCCGGGGCACTGACGGCACCACTGCCGTTTCCCCCCAGGCGGACCAAACCTGGCAAGCATCTTCCCACACTCGCAGCGCACTGTGACGAGGTTAACGGCAGAAGTGGGCTTGCTGGGGCAGGTGTTGCACCACTTGGCGGCGGAGGGAGGGTCACCAGCCACTCCGTAGCTCGCGCGTTTGCCGCACTCGCACAGCTTTTTGTGCACAAGGTCCACGGCTTCGATAGGCCGAGTGGGGCATTTCTTGCACCATTGTCTTAGCCCATCCTTCAGCCCAAACACCGGCTTGCTGGCACCGCAGACGCAGACTGACTGCGTACTGCGCGGCTCATTGCTCCTCCGTTTCGCTTTATTTCCATTACCAACTGCCGCAGCACCACTATCGACGGGCTGCGCCTTACCTGTAGTGGGAGGATCACCCCCCTCCTCCTCCCTCTGCCGTTTCATCTCACTACCGAGCGGCTCCTCCGCGACCTTCACGCCGACAGAGAGAGGGGGTGCAGTAGGGAGGAAGGGCGGCGTGTCTTGTTCGGTGGGAAGCAGCTCGACACCCCTCTTCCCCCTTCCTCGCTTTTTCGGAGGCTGCTGCGCGTCTGAAAGAAACGACCCACCACCAGATAAGCCATCAACAACATGTTGGTAGGCTCATCGTCACTCAGGCAGGTTTATCTAGGGGAAGTGAATGGTCGGTTTCGAATGTCGGGGCGCACCTAGCCTTGCGTTTCCCGACAATCTCGCGGGTAGCGGGTTTTTGTCGTCTCCGTCGAGGGCGGTGGTGCTGGCGGCGGCGAGACCCCCGCCCCAGCTTCGAACCTGCTCAAGGATACTTTTCGCTAGCGATAGCCCGCTGGTGTCCGAGGCCATCAAGTCGGCGGCCGCTGACATTGCGAAGTTTGAGGGACTCGGCGCAGCTGGCGCCTCTGGTTCTCCGACAGCGTTGAGCGCTAGCGGCAGAAAGTCCGCGGCGATGTGGAGGCCTCGTAGCCTGTGCGTTTCTTGCCTCCGCCGACTTTCGCGGCTTGAGCAGCATGTCTTTATATTATGAGTGGGGCAGTGCAGCAATGAACAGCGACCTACGAGTTGCGACGTCTGCGAGGCAGGAGTGTTCAATGTTTGCTGGGGCAGCGAGGCGTCGCGTCTGTCTGTGTTTGGATGCAAATGGTATCGTCGGAGCAAATGGTTTTGGAGCCCGAGCGGGCGTCATCCGGAGTCTGGGCTCTGGATTCGACGACAACTGGGAGCCAAGAAGTGACGTGGCGCTCGTAGGTACCTGTAGTTGCCGAGATTTAAGCTGTGTTGGGGCTCACTTATGCCAAAGATGTGAATCACTTACAAGATTTGGATTTGGTGGCCCTTGGGCCACCCTACACGCAATGTGAGAGGGAATCGGGTGGGTGGGTCTGCGTGAGCGATAGCTCTCGCAAAAGGCAGAAGGTGGACACACAATCGCTGCTGGTGTGGTATATAGGGTGCGGACATTTTACTGTCCGTGCGCGCGTGGGCGCTTGAACCGTTAGGGAGTTGTAGCGTCGGAGGTAACGCATGTAAACTGAGGTAACGCCGGTTACTTCGTAATTTAGCCCTGTAATTCAAACCTCTATAGTACTAATATGACCATTTAAGCTGTGTTGGGGCTCACTTATGCCATCTGTCGCCGACTGGCGTGTAACGTTGGGTGGGGGCCCGCCAGGGGTCATCCACCCAAAGAGTTGCCAAGCTCCCGGGCACGGGAGCACTGTTGGGTCGATGTAGTCGAGGACTACGTCCGACTCTCGCGCCCAACCGCCGAAGAACTTGATCTTCTGCATTGGGGTACCGATACTGTACGCAGCAGTAGCTGCACCCTTTCGGAGGGAGTGCGAAGTCAACGCGAAACCGTCCGGAGGTTGTTCGTGTACCGCACGAAGTACGCGTTGTAGCCAAGCTGTCAGGGTGTCCGCAGTCCAGTTTGTCGTAGGCTCGCGTGTACTAATGGCCCATCGTTTGTCCGGCATCTTCCCGGCGGAGAACCTGGTACGGGCAGCGTCGAAGTACTCTAGTAGTTCCGCGATGTCTGGGTGAGCCGAGGCCGGTAGTTCACATAGGAGTTTTCGTTCCGTGGAAGTACCCCGTTGACCTTTTCTCGTTCCGTGGTACAGGAGGATTCCGCCGGTCGGAGTACACAACAAATCTCCAGACCGGCCCTCAACTCCCGCACCACCTCGACAAAAGAATGCGGCCAGTAGCACCGTCGATAGACACGCTCGGAACAGCAGAATGAGGTCTGCTTGAGTCTGAGTCCACGTGTCTGTCAGCTGTGTGCGGAGGTCCTTGGCCATGCGTAGCGATGCGACAAGAATCCGGGCTGGGAGGTACAGGCGTGTGCGGCTGGGTTGGAGGGAAACTTGGGACGCTGCGAGACCCCGCCGGACCTTGGCGACCAAATCGCCTTGTGCGACTGAATCTGCGCCGTGGTCTTTGAAAAACCCGTTCACGGCTGAAAGGTATGGCTGTAGACTCGTAGCCTTAATGGTGCCACGTTCTCCGATCCATGCAATGTAGCGGGCCATGGTAGCGGTTGTTGCTGCCAGCGGCGGTAGACCTTGCTCCTCGCAGAACTGGAAGTAAGGCTTGATTGCGTTGTTGTACGTGTCGGACGTGCTTTTCGCCCAAGCGGCGGTCAGTAAGTCGAGCGTTTTTGCTCCAAGGCTGTCAGTGCCCAACAGGCGTTGCATGTAGGGGCGCATCGAAGCGGCCCACGGGTTGTTGCAGCCTGCCACCTCCACCTTGTAGCGGACCTTTGCTGGTCTGGTGGGGTAGGCTTGGACTGCTGGCCTGATGTGCCGTGTGTTGAACAGGGTCATGGTAGCACTGACCGCGCCCCGGCGAAGGTACAACCAGGCCGGGAGGGAATCCGGAATACAGTGACGGGCCAATGAGGCTTGCCGACCGTACCGCGTCCGTGCCGCCGTCCGGGACGGAACAAGTGAGGTCGGGCCGGAAGGACCGTCTCGTGGCACGCCAATTCGGTAAGGGCCTGATGCCACGCTTTTCCTAGCCAACGGGGGGCGACCACCGTGGCTGCTGCGCCGCTCTGCTGTAGTTTCTGGGCGAGGTCGGGTAGCAGGGGCCAGGGCGGGTTGCACCACTTGTTTTCTGCTTTCCAATCCGCATCGGGGAGGTGAAGGGCGTCCACGGCTTCGCACGATGGGTCTAGCCAGTTCGCGTTGTAGCGGGGTAGTAGCGTGTTGAGAGCCGACGCAAACCGGTCGATTGTGTGCGGGCCGAAGTGTGTGTCCATTTCGTGGAAGACAGAGGGGTCGAGTTGCCAGTCGTCGCTGTCGAGGTGGGGGCTGAGCTTGTCTGCCCACGTGTTTGCCGCAGAACGGATGTATCTGGCTCTGATGTGTATGTTGTTGGTGTCCAACAGGTACCACAAATGGCGTAATTCGTTCATCATCTCCGGGGAGCGGGACGTCAGGCCGGTCAGGACGTGGCAGACCGCCTGGTTGTCTTCGTGGAGGAGGACGTTGCGGCCAGCCAGGTGTGGCAAGAAGCTGAGGACGGCCAAACGGACGGCCTTCAGTTCTTTCCAGGTAATGTGCTGCTTTTCGTCCTGTATTCCCCAGAAGCCGCGCGCTTCGAGTCTGCCGTTCAGGACAGCCCCCCAACCATACCCCGAACTGTCGCAGTGGATGTATGCTGACTCGACCGGCCGGTGGATGTTCTTGCCGTTGGCGTGGCTAGGTACTTGTGTCCACCACTGTAGATCTCGACTGAGCTGCGGAGAGAGGCGGACGCGGCCTCCCCACTTGTCGCCTAGTACGGAGTGCAGTTCGCGGAGGAAGAATCTTGCCGCTGGAATCGCAAGAAAAAAGGTACTGCGCCTGACCCGCGAATGACTGTAGTTCTTTGACATGTAGCCATCTGCAGGTTCGGGTTGCACGTTGCAGTAGGTGACGAGCTTGTTTTGCGAGCTTATGTAGCTTTTCCACTGGGGCGAAGAAGTAACCTGTAGCTGTGTCGATGTCGATGCCCAGGTGGTGGCCGTATTGCGTCGGCTCCCAAAAACCCTTGGAGGGGTGGCGGAGAAGGCCGAGCTTGGTGAGGAGGCGGTCGACGCGCTGCCGGAGCGCGAGAGCGAGCGCACGAGTGGCGGCGAAGAGGAGGAAGTCGTCCACATAAGGTAAGATTTTGGCTCCGCGCCACCGCGTGTGTCGGAGGAAGCGCTTGCTCGGTCGGTCGCTGTCGGGTTATGTAGGCTTTCCGTGCTGTGTCGTAAACCCACCGGGGTCCGGCTGTCGGAGGTGTCGTACGAATGTGTCCGTAAAGGCGCAGAAGTGGTAAGGGCTGAGCGACCAGCCCATAGGGAGTCCAGCTAGTCGGTACAGCTGGCCGCGAACGTTTACTGTTAGATAGTCGCGCTGCTCTGGTACGATGCCCAGCGCGTAGAACCCGTCTTTGAGGTCGAACGAGAACATGTAGTCGCCCTTTCGAGTCAGATGACGAACGCCTAGCAACGACTCCATCCGTAGTCGCTTTCTGACGCAGAAGTTGTTCAGGTGTCGTAGGTCGACGATAAATCGCCACTGATTGTTGCCGGGTTTTGCGACTAAGAAGAGTCTTGATACGTACTTGCTGCAGGTGGTGCGTTCCCAGGCTCCCGTCTCCACGAAGCGCGCGAGCTCGGCCTCGACAAAGGTGAGATGCTCGGGGGTAGCGTCCAGCAGTGAGGTGCCTTGGTTGAACGGGGGTGGGGGTCGGTTGTTTAGGAAGGGAATAGTAACGCCCTCCCGGATCCACCGTACGACTTGTCCGCTCGCGCCGATATCTTTCCAGGCTTGCCAGTTTCGCCGCACGCGATGACGCATGTAGTTTGAATCTGGGTTGCAGGAATCGGCGCGGCGGGACACCCCGTCATTCGTCCTTGTCGGCCTCGGTCTTCTTGTGTGCCTTGTCGGTAGGGGGGAGGGGGCGGCCGCTCGTGCGGTCCTTGGGCTTGGCCTTGGTTTTGTCCGGCTTGTCCGGCTTATCGGTCGGCATGTCCGGCTTTTCTGGTCTAGGCTTGTCGGCCTTGAACTGGGCAGCTGCTTGCGCTTTTGCAGCTGCTGTGATGCTGACTTCGAGTCGTTTGTCCTCCAGGGCTGCCAGGAGTCCGTCGACGACGTTGCCTCCACGGTCGGAGGCAACAGTGTCGAAGCACCGTGAGTAGACGAGACGCTCCGCGACGCGTTCTTCGCCGTTAAGAATCTTCTTGGCCTTGAAGCGTCCGATATAGGTGAGTCGCGCTTCCCCCGCTGCGGCCACTGCTTGATGAGTATGTATCGCTGCGTCGATGAGGGAGTAGGCGTAAGTTGTTTCGTCGGGGGTAGAGGTGATCGAGCGAAGCGTTTCCATAGCAGTTTCGAGTGCCGCGTTAGCGGCGGCCGTAAACACACCATAGCAGAGCAGGTGTCGATACTCGTCGCGGGAAGAAATTCTCGCGTTGTCCGTAAAAAATTTGTCGGCCTCGTCGTGTCGAGGGTTCCACAGGCACGGGACTGTTGTGCCAGATGGGGGTAAGCAGTCCGCGAACGTACGGGACGCGAATTCAGACCACTCCCTAGGGTCGATGTACTCTAGAGGGGTGCTTTTACTGTCAGCTGGTAGAGCGTCGAGCTCGATTCGTCCACCCGCAGCGCTGTCGGAGTCGGCTGTGGGGATGGCTGAAGTAGTTGGTTTTGTTGACGCGGTTGCGACGGATAGAGTTTCGACCTGGGCTGCTAATTGCTGAACAATCTGTGTCAGCAATTGCAGCTGGTCTGGCTGCTGTTCCGGCGCGTCACCGGGTGCAACGTAGAGGTCAGTAGGCAATACCAGGCGGTCTGCCATTTGGACTGAAGGAGTGTGTTTTCGTGCGTCGTGCAGGAGACTCAAGTGATCAACACCTTGCGTGGCTAGCGAGAGCCACGATGCCGTTTGCGTGAGCGATAGCTCTCGCAAAAGGCAGAAGGTGGACACACAATCGCAGCTGGTGTGGTATATAGGGTGCGGACATTTTACTGTCCGTGCGCACGTGGGCGCTTGAACCGTTAGGGAGTTGTAGCGTCGGAGGTAACGCATGTAAACTGAGGTAACGCCGGTTACTTCGTAATTTAGCCCTGTAATTCAAACCTCTATAGTACTAATATGACCAATAATAATAAGGTTCGTTTTGGAGCGGGACGAAGAACAATAACGCGGATGATAGAATTCATCCGCCAGCGCGAGCATCATGCCATGTACGGGTATCTTCAGCTGTAATGACGGTATTAATCAACATTGCGTATATAATACATATCTTGGTTATAAATAATTATCAATTTATTATACTTTAAGCCACTGTTCGAATAAGGGAGAAACGAGAAATACCGCTCCTTCTCGGTACGGGTACTGTAGCGACCCATGTTCGAATGACAGATATCGACCAAAAAGAGAAATCGTTATTTCTCCCGGCGGGAGAAACGGCGCCAAATCGGGAGAAATGACCCCCTATTTCTCCCGCTGGAGCGCCATTTCTCCCGCCGGGAGAAATAACGATTAGTACTTAACCCATTAACATCCCTTGTCATGTCATCGCCCTCGACCCATCGCGCCCCCGCCGTCGCGCTCCATAAACGAAGCGGCTGCTCACCATCGCCCTCGCTCTCACCGCCCCCGGGCCATTCCCTCCCACGCCCTCGCCACCCGAGCCCCCCCTAAGGCCTTCCCCCCCTAGCGTCGACGTCCGCGGGCCAGTTTGCGCGCGTGCGCGTGCGTGTGGCGAACGTATTGCCATGGCCGAGGCGCTTGCCGAGCTTGCCGCTGTGGCTACCGAGGAGCCACCCGTCGTAGCCAGCGCCGCTGCACATGCCGCACCTGCGACGGCGGTGGGCGGGAAGCTGGAGGTCGTACGTGCTCGGTGGAACTACAAGACCGCGGAGTCTGTCGCGGCGGTCGCTGCGTATGTGGCGTCATCGCGTTTCAAGTTCGAGGCGCTGCCGGCGCTCCACGCCAAGATCGGGCGCGAGTACTCGGCGGAGGTGCGCATGATGGCGAAAAAAGGCGAGTGGCCCTGCGAGAAGAGGCACCCCACTGCCGAGGAGTCTATCGCGGAGCGTACTACACGTTGCAGTCCTGCCGGGGTGTGGGATAAAGCCAAGTCGCTGCTGGCTGACGTCAACAACGCCGTGACTCCGTGCTTGATGGCGCACGTGAAGGAGGAGAGTGGCAAGTTGGTCCCTCGCTCGGGCGTGATGCCGCGAGACGTCGTCGTTGCGACCAAGGTGGACTATTGGGGGACTACCCGGACGAGCAAGCAGAAAGAGAAGAATCCGGACGCGACCATGCCTGCGTCGTGGACCAACGATGCTTGGGAAGTTTTTTTAAGGTTCGGCTGGCCTGCCGGTGACGGCTGCATCGCGGAGTTGCAGCCGCTCGCGTGCGCGTTGTCGGAAAGCGCCGACTCTACTGTCGTCCCTAATGTCGTTGGCAGAGTGGAGCGACGCCGCCGGCAGCACGCAGCAGCGGCACTAGAAAGTACAGGCAAGTCCGTTGAGGACGTGATCTGCTTAGACAGTAGTGCAAGTGCCGAAGCCGACACCACGCAGCAGTCCCCTAGCGTTGCTGTGCTGGCTGGTGTGCGGCAAGTGAATGACAGTTTGGCTATCGCCAACGAACAGAACCGGCTCCGGACACTTCTGCAATACGCAGATGACACCCCAGAGCGCAAGAGATACAAGTCAGAGCTGATCAAGCTCGGGCAGCGCACCGCGAATTACACTGCGGCCCCTGAGGCAGCACCCCCGGTGGAACCCCAAGCACCGCCCATACCTGCCTCCATCTCTGAGCTAGCCCCCCAAGTGGAACCCCAAGCACCGCCCATACCTTCCCCCACATGCGGAAATGATGGCACATGATGCAAGCGATGATGGGAGCAGTTGAGCAGCAATAAGTATTATGGTAGGCTTTTTTCTCATACATTATGCATCCTTTGCCTTTGTCTATGCTTCACACCAATTATGCATTTCCATTGTTTCTTGTTGAACGCGCAACAATCAATGCAACATGTAAATTTGATTTTACATATTATATATCCTTTTCCTCTGTCTGTGTCATGCACCAATTATGCATGGACGCATTGTTTCTAGATGAATGCCCTCATGTCGACGGCACCCGCAGAATTCTGAAGCGCTGCTTCAAGATTCCAAAGACGTCCTCCGTATCCTTTCGGACATGCTCGCACCTGGAACCATCATTGACATTTAATTATACATTTCATTGCTGCTCAACATCACATAAGGCGCATACGGGGCTACACCGAACATGGCGACTCACCGCTTGCTCCAGTAATATGTGGCAGGGTTACCCTCCTTTGTTGCCGTCTTGTAGCCACATATAGTAACGCACCAACGGTGATACCCACCGTCGCACAATATCCATGCCCCCTTCTGAGTATAACCCTCGCCATTTGATGTGTACATTGGATATTCATATTCAAGGTATGCATTATCATTCCTAGCTTTGGATATGGCTGCATCCATACGGGCCATTGTCTTATCATTCTTCGACCCAGGGTACGGGCCATTCACACACAGGATTCTACGGGCGTGGTTGCTGGTAACATTATAAGCCACGGTGGGGTACTGCTCCCTGCCTTTGTACAGTGGCATCAGCGGGGCGGGACAATTGTCCCATGCCAGATGAACGCCATCCATACTTGCAAAGCACCCAGGCAGGCCTAGGAGGCGGTAAACCTGCTCACACAAGGGCAGCTCATCCTTGTTTGGCAGATACACATATTTGTCATAATATGTAGCCACCATCCAGTTAGTGAACGCATGGAAAAAAGGGTTCAGTTGTCCAATTGAAACACCGCATTCCAGAGACACGGAACTGATGGGACAACCAACAGCCATTATCTTAAGAGCGCCCATAATCTTCAATGCCAGCGGCGTAGCACGAGCACCTTTCTTTTTCTTTGTTTCGTCAGTAAATTCTCTTGCGTATCCAATGGGAGAAGGGCATGGGAGTGTTGCAACTTTCATACAACAACATATCATGTACAACACTAAGGCATATCTCCACATCATACAACAACACAATGGCTATGATCGCACCTGATGCATATGCATCTTGCAGGATGCCTTCAAACACGGGGAACGGGACACGGAAAGTGCGGCGGAACTCTTTGTATAGGGTGCTGGTCTCATCATCACCCCTGTGTTCCACTGTGTTCAAGAATTCTGTTTCAAAGCTGCATGGGGTACCGTCAGTTCGGATCCGCCATTTCTGAGCCCCCCTCAGCCAGAAGAACATGGCCTTGGGAGTAGCCCGGTCTGGCCGTGTGCCACCCTTCCCGCCTTGTCGCAGGGTGGGCGATGCTGCCAGCCACGCCTCATGGCGGCGGCGGTGCTTCCTCCGCCGCAGGTGCCAATGTGCGACAGTCGTCGCGACAATGGCAGCGGCCGCCAGGCTTGCGAAGTCCACCGCGTCGTCTCCATCTGCTGCCGCAGCGACCGGTAGAACGTAGGCGACCAGAAAGCCTACGGCCGACAATGCACACAAGCGGCGCATCTCCGCTGCCGCAGCTCGTGGCTCGCACTTGCAATGGCAAAGGCAGGGCGGGATGCGGTGGGGCGGTGGTGCGTATGGCTAAAGAGCTGGCGGTGGGGGTGGAACGCCGAGCAATGACGGCAAAGCCGTCGCGCCTCCTGTACTTTAATGCGCGCAATACTGTATTTCTCCTGCCGGACCGGAATCTGTCATTCGAACAGACCCCGTACGAATTGCGGGTACCCGTACGTTATTTCTCGGGCGGCAGTACTCGGGCTGATTTCTCCTCCCGCATTTCTCCCTTATTCGAACAGTGGCTTTAGCAGCAATCACAAATGATGTCGCTGTATGAGTTCATTTTTAATTTATATGATTAATAATGCGTGAAAATATTTTCAAATTTTGCTTACAAGAAGAACCAGATGAGCACAGACAGGGAAAGTGGGAGGGGAAACAAGAGGGCAAGAGTGACAAGAGGATCACGGAATCCAAAGCACAGCAAAAGGAAAGCACTACATTGTGCATAAACCTAACAGATTAAACTAAGGAAACTCTTAAGCCACGCCGAGAATGCAACACTTGGAGGCGACAAGCGGCGCCTCACGCGCCGCTCGAGGAAGTACGGGGACGCTTGCGGCCCATGGCGCGGGTGAAGAGCGCCGTGGCTGGAGAAGGCATCCCAGCCGAAATATTATCAAATGATTCAGCAATAAATAAAAATATAAAAAATGTGTTATCATTAACATACATTAAAATTTTCTGCTGCTCTTCATGGTACCTTGGGCTCTTATCTTGGCGATGCTTTGCATGAGGGCAGCGCTGATGCTTTGGCATGCCTTCCTGTTCCTCGGGCTTATGCCTGTGGGGTTTCCCCTCTTTTTTCCGTTTTGATTGGTGGTTTCCACTTCCTTTTCTTTAAGGAAACTATCAATTAAGATAACGCTACAATAAATGAATGAGTGGTATAACAGGATTATAAACTGCACTAGTCAGAAGCGGTACGGGTTGTTAGGGTACCTGTATGGCAGGAAATGGTTGTTCCCTCTTCATATCAAGGGATAGCTTCATATCAAAAAATCCGACGCGGCATGCCGACGTACCGAAACGTACCGAAACGTACCAAACGTACAACCACGTAGCAAAACATACCAGACGTACATCCACGTACCAAAACGTACCAAACTTACAACCACGTACCAAAACGTACCAAATGTACCGGCAGAAAATGTCGTGCATTGCTTGTCATATCTTCGGCTACTGACTGTCCGTTATTCGGAACGTTTTTCCGCATTTTCAGGGATAAGAAACGTGTTGCCTTTGATATAATAAAATAATAGCCGATTGATATTCCAATACAGTAGTAGTATACAGTATCATACAGAAATACTTATTTACATAATTTACTTATGTACAAATATCTCTCTCCCTCTCCTGCTTATGTGCTTGTGTTTCTTTCTTCTTTACTGGTTGATACTTTCATTGGAAAGAAATATTGAATCCAAATAGTATTATTTGTCACTTATATAACTTATATAATAATCATACAGAAATACTTACATAACTTACTTATGCACAAATATCTCTCTCCCTCTCCTGCTTATGTGCTTGTGTTCCTTTCTCCTTTACTGGTTGATACTTTCTTTGGAAACAAAAAATGGATCCAAATAGTATATCATTTATTATCCACAATATACATTCAATTACCCCTTTTCCCCTATAGGGATAGCTTCATAGCAAAAAAACCGACGCGGCATCTCTATCTCTCTCTCCCTCTCCCTCTCCCTCTCCCTCTCCCTCTCCCTCTCCCTCTCCCTATCTCTCTCTGTCTTTCTCTCTCCCACCCTCCTATCTTTCGCTCTCTCTTCTCCCACTCCCTCCCTCCCTCTCTCTCTCTCTCTCTCTCTCTCTCTCCCTCTCTCTATCTCTCTCTCACTCACTCTCTATCTCTCTCTCTCTCTCTCTCCCACCCTCCTCTCTTTCGCTCTCTCCCTCTCCCTCTCCCTTTACCTCTCCCTGTCTCTCCCTCTTCCTCTCTCTCTCTCTCTCTTCCACCCTCCTCTCTTTCGCTCTCTCCCTATCCCGCTCCCTCTCTCTCTCTCCCTCTCTCTCCCTCTCTTTCTCTCTATCTCTCTCTCTCTCTCTCTCTCTTCCACCCTCCTCTATTTCGCTCTCTCCCTATCCCGCTCTCTCTCTCTCTCTCTCTCTCTCTCTCTCTCTCTCTCTCTCTCTCTCTCTCTCTCTCTCTCTCCCCTTCTCTCTCTCTCCCTCTCTCCCACCCTCCTCTCTTTCGCTCTCTCCCAGTCTCTCTCTCCCTCTTTCTCTCCTCAGAACCCTCCCACCCTCCTTTCGCTCTATCTCTCTCCCTCTTCTCTCTCTCTATCTCTCTCTATCTTTCTTCCCTCCCTTTCCTTCCTTCTATTCCATCTCCCTCCCCTCTCCCTTCCCTCTCTCTCCCCTCTCACTTACACCCCCTCGCTTTCTGTGTTTGTCTCTCGTTCTCTCTGTTTGTCTCTCTCTCTCTCTCTCTCTCTGACTCTCTCTCTCTCACTCTCTCAAACTCACGCAACATCAAGCGTGCGTGCCGTCGTGATTATTTTGCTCTCCCAAGCATTCATTTACCTCGAGGATTGACACTTTCATCATATCATATTATATGTATGGATTAACTAACAATCACACATTCGAATTTATATGTAAACAATATTTAATTCCATACAAATGCCACAGCATCCGGACCCAATCTCATCTCTTGCATCGCCGCCCACGTTCCCGTCACTCACATCAACCATGTCATCATCCATGGATCCCCCACCTCCCATGCATATCATTCTTGCCTTTCCCTTCCTATCGTCTTGTAAGCAACTATCCCATGCGACCCTAGAGGGGAACTCCTCGCTCCGCACCCCCCGCGCGCGCGCAAGCGCGCGCCCTGCAGTCTTCGACTTTGCCTCCCGGTCCGACTTCTTTCTCCTCTGTTGCTGGTAAAAAAAGACGCTGCTTTATTCCACTGCCTTTTTTGTAATAAATGAAAAAATTCTTCGTGATTTACTCCACAGGAGGGCAGTGCTGGTGCGGTTGCATGCTTTCCTACCCAACGGCTTAAATTAAGCCGGTTGGTTTTGAGTAATTGAATTACGAAGACAGCCTGCAAGGAATGAGAAAAACTCAAACATGCTTGAGCCCGCGGAGCACGGCAAGGTAGGTAACGGCGGCTGCACTACCATGGTGCAAGTCTTCGAAGATAGGAACCCACCGTGCCATGGGAACCTAGCGTTCCATGAAGAACCACAGAAAGATGTTGCATGAACTCACGACGCAAATCATTCCCCAAGATATCGGCGGAAGGGGACAGATGTAGACCACCGCACACACTCCTCCATGCGGGCATAGATTTCAGGCCGAGAGGCTTCAGAGCGAGAGTCCACCGAACCCAAGCTTGAGAAACGTCAAACAGCCACCAAAACAGCCAAGCGCCCAAGCAATCAACAAACGCAACCGCCATGGGAGCCAACCGACCCTTGTCCCACGACATGTCGCATGCTTTTCTTGTACCTCGATTTGCAATAGCGACAAAGGGAATTACTACTTAAACGATTTATTATTTGCTCCCTTCCGTCGATTCCTTAGCGATGGGTGTCGTGAGTTCATGCAGCGCCTTTCTGTGGTTCGTCATGGAACGCTAGGTTCCCATCTTCGTGATGCCTTGCAAGCGGCTGGTGCAGCTGTGGTTGCCTGCCTCCCTGCTCCGAGGGCTTAGGCTTCTTTTCTTTTCACTTCTTCACTTGCAGTGCTTTCTTTGTAATATTAGTGATCCTCTCGTCACTCTGGCCCTTTTGGTTCCCCTCCATTTCTCCCTGTCCGTGTTCATGTTGCTCGTCTTATAATCCATATTTTTCTTTGTAATATTTACAACTTAATTCTTGTTACAAGCATGTAGGTCTGCGAATAGGTAACAAATTCGTAAAACTAAATCAGTGAAATAAGAATTACTTAATGTCTTCAAGAAAAAGCAGTCGTGAAAAAGCACAATTCATGAAAAACAGCACGAAAAGAAAAACACGGACGACACACACACATTCACTCTGAGTCAAGAAGACTAGGAAAATATTTCTTCCGCGCGCATATCAGGTAGCAGACATACAGCATCGCGAGTAAAGATGGCATCAGCGAGCGGGCATGCGTAGTACAACAAAACGAAAAAACAGTACCACACAAATAGAGTGGAGCAATAACACCGCCAAGACGTCAATACCCAGCTCAATACCTCTCATACGAGCCCAAGTGGGTCGCTGGTTGCATCACGTGAGTGACTTTTTTGTGCTGGTCGCTAAAATAGGTCAAGCCCATCAGGAAAAAATTCAGGAGGCATAACGGCAGCTGCACACGGCTTCGCTAACACGTGTTGTCGACAACGTAGCCGCTTGGCGGGTCCGTCACACCTTGAAGTTTGTCATACGCTTGGCGTGCGAACATGTACTGCAAATCAAGACAGTTTCGCAAGTCGACTCCACGGACAGTTTCGTCCGGTGGGGATTACAGATAGCGTCGCAACAGGCAGCAAGCTCCACACTAAGGGTCCGAATTGATGAAATTTCTATAAACGTATTCATCTTGTTCCTGATGAGATTTTGGGTGACTATAGGTTGTTTTCATCATATCAAAATACAGTCGAGTTGCACTAGAACACGACAAGGCAAAGCCAAAAGGACCGGCGACTCGAAAAATCTCGTTATTTTGATGACATAAAACACACTTGAAGCACGTCGACGTTCGTCGACGACGCCATCAGTGCAGGGGGTGTAAATAGCCCTAAACGGAAGACGGCCTCAACGTTCCTGCACTAGAAAACCAACTACGGGAACGTGCCATATCCGCCTTCTGAGTCAATTTACGACAGGAACCATAACCATCAATTTCTCACAAACCGAAGCAACCAGCACCTACGAAGCGATTCTGCGCATTTAGAGCCCCTTGGTCCGTAAAACATTTTCGTGCTCTCGTCCGCTACTGTGGAGCATACCAAACAGGTATTTCCAAACGAGGTTCTAATCACCCTCCGCAACGACAACTGCAGATGATAACACAGCCTCGGAAGGTCTCAACAAACACACGACCTGGTAACCGATGGACCGACACAGTGGAACCCCCGCATATACAATGCGTCTGATCCTTTCCGTGAGACTTTGAATATTAGTCTCGAAAGTAATTGCGCGACCCGATATCAAAAATCCTGCACGAGATTGCTGCGGTTCATAAACACGGCGGCAACCCTTGGAATTAGGCGACAACGATATCGAAAGGAAAAAAGGCAGCAAAAACCACGAGCACGCCAGGGATAGCTTCATGCCGCTCGCAGGCTCTGCAGTGCGCCATATTTGGTGTGCGCATGCTCCCACACAATATCTCAAAGTGTTTTGAACAGCATCATTGCATTTCATAACCGTCCTTATCTCAACACTAGTTGTACAATATGCTGACTACAGATGCACTAAGTAAAAATGTGAAATATTTTGAAACTGATACCCAGCACAAACAGCAGGATGGCGATTAGAGCCGTCAACGTGCAAAAATATTTGCAGTTGTTTGATTTTTTCAAAACGTGGGTCAGCCTTCTGCGGGCAGCGCGCAGACGCGAGTGCGTGACCTGGACATCATCGTCAAGGTCGTCCAGGAGGCGATTGTGGAGGTCCAGCTCCTCGTTGATGGTGATCGCGATGTTCTGCGCGCAGCACGGTGTTCAAATCAGAATATTTCAGCACGTGGATGAGTATACACAGTACTGAAAAAAGGGAAGCGAGGGAAACTGACAACGTGGTCAGCTGGATCGATTACGCCTCGATCTAATGATGAGTTTCGCAGTGTGTGTGTGTGTGTGTGTGTGTGTGTGTGTGTGTGAGTGTGCGTGCGTGAGTGGCATACCCGTGTGGTGTGGATGTGGCCTGACAGGTCATCCAGCTCGCTGTCTTGGTCTTGCATGACCTGCTGCTGCAGCTGTACGATTCCATGATTCTCCAACTCCGCAGTCCGATCCGTCTCCGGAGCAGGCCCGCGTCCAGTGGAGCCCGGGTTGGTGAGCAGCTGGTCCCTGAAAAGCGGTCAGCATCGTTACCCTGGTGGCCAATTAATGAGCTCCTACAGCAAAGATTAAGCACGTTTCTCTTTCGGTGGGACTGTGTGAGGATAATGGAAGAGTTCCCACCGGTCTGCTTGGTGCCGGCTCAGCATTCTGGTCATCTGCTCGTGCCTTGAACGGAGCACTCCCAACAGGTCATGGCGCCTGTTCCGCTCACTTTCCGTCCTACATTGTGCAATATGGCTGGTCAGTGATGAATAGGCAGAGGGGTTTGCTGAGGGGAAAAGGGAAAATGGCTCACAAGTTTCGACACTCGGAGGAGGAAAGCAAGTCCACGAGGCTCTGGATACGGGTCGCCAAGGATCCAAGCTTCCGGCGGGCAGCTGCCGTCACTCGTGACGCCTCAGAGCTGCCTGACTGATACTTTGTGTTTCGGTCCTACGATGAAGCACACAGCTCAGAGTATTTCCCAACATGTCACAGCTGGCACAAGAGCCTCGTCCCCGTATCTTTTCGCAAATAGCACAAAGGTTGTACAGCTATGAATATCGATAAGACCCAAACCTTCTGTTCGCACCAACGTGAAACTGTGCAACATCAAAATTCATTGATGACAGCACGACTTCAGGGATGATATTTCAGAGCATGTGACATTCCATATAACTTCCAGACACAGTCCACCGGGTACCTTACATAACAGTTCTGTGCTGCCGGAAGACACACGCCAACACACACACGCGCGCGCGCGCGCACACACACACACACACACACATACACACACACACACACACACACACACACACACACACACACACACACACACACACACACACACACACACACACACACACACACACACACACACCGCGCGCGCCACATGACTCCATATCATGACTCCATTCCAAACGATGACCCGATCGAATAATGATTGTTGAAGTTGCGGTAATGCAAATCATTATTGGGAAATTGTGAAGTCTAGCCCTTGGTATCATCTAGGTTTCAGGCAAAGGTCTGTGAACTCTGAACGCTGCCGGTGCCCTATTTCCCGTTCCAGTGCTACGAACCTGGATGCTCGCCATGACCTCATCCGCGAGTTGCTTGGCATCTTGAAACTCCCGCACCCAAACGTCTGTGTCCATGCGTAGTCCGGAAGGCATCGTGCCGTACTGGTTGTTTTAGGTCGACCAAAGCTGGTGCGAGACGGAGCATAGCACACGGGGGAGTTAGGGGCCGAGGGAGAGCATGGCGAGCGGGCCATAAAACATTGGAACACGAACCTAAGAGTGGCGATTCCACCCCGCAGTGCCCTCTCGTGACATAAGGTTTTCACTCCTAAGTACAACCCGTTCTACCCGTATTTTGTCAAGAAGATAGTTTTAACGGAGAGAAGGGCATAGGACGACACGAGAGACACACGAGGGCCAGCAGGTCACACGCGCACCCACCTCCTGCGGTTGTTGGTGACAGCAGTGAAGGGAGCTGATATATCCGTCGCTTAAGACAATCCGCGTATTATGTTTCAATCTGACCCGGGTCGAATGGGTAATGGAGAAATGCAGGGACGGGAATACAAGCCGTGCGACAGACAATCTGGACAGCGCCGGAAGGGGAAGGGTCGACTATATCACGTTTCGCGAGAAGAGTTGATTTCCTACTTTCCAGGACTCAAATTCGCGCTAGTAGCTTCGTATTCTACATAGATGTTTGTGGCACAACTGATAGAGAATTCTCGAGTCTTCACCAAGCACCCACTGGATACCTCGCGGCCTGCGAACTTGAGGTGTGGGCCCCGGGCACGAGTCAGGTTGTGTATGTGATCCTACTTGGACCCGAAGGAGGGGCCGGCAAGCGGAGGTGCTGCTACTGGACTGCTGCTCGTACAGGCTTGGATAGCAATATAATATGTTTTTTTTCTTTCCTTGTATCTAAATTTCTTACAAGAAAAAGAAGTGAAAACCACCAAGCAAAAAGGAAAGAGGAGGAAAAAACCCCACAGGCCAAAGCCCGAGGAACAGGAAGGCATGCCACAACATCAGCACTGCCCTCCTGCAAAGCATCGCCAAGATAAGAGCCCAAGGTACCATGAAGATTAGTTGTAAGACCTTGCAAGAATTCTCGCCGCACATCCCCCAAAAACCGGCGAAAGCGAACAAAAGTAGATCGACGAAAGAAACGTTGCATGCGGTCATAAATGTCAAAACGCAATGAACGAGACCTCATTGCACCCATGCCAAGGAAGCGACGAATTGTGACTACCAAAATTGCTAGGTGATCAACCTGCTCAACCGCCATAGGCGCCACCCGGCCCCCATCCTCAAGAGCGAAGGGATAGTAGTCATGGACAAATTGAACCGAAGGCGTGCCAAGTAAGGCGGGAGTGCGGAGTTCCGCATCGAATTTGCTATGCTGAGCTCACGATGCCATAATACCCGGGAGTTAAAGGCGAGCGCCTATATGAGGGGCATCGGTGTTCGTGCGAGCGCTTGTGACCGTCAAAACAACAACAAGATGAGTGTGTGGGGTCATGAAATCTAACCACACCACATCCCCATGTCGATCTAGAGAAGCTCCCGACCGAATACGGCGGACCTGCAGCCACATGTTCCGCCCCTTAGTAGCCCCCGCTTCAAGCATGAACTCTTAAAGCACGGGGACAGCCCAATCGTGGAGTTGAATGACATACCAAGAGCACGGGCACCGGTGGATTTGGCCCATGTGAGGCAAAACAATTGTCCAGCGCTCACCCGACATAGAGGTACATGATACCGTCGACAAAGATACCGTCGACGAAGATTTGCTCGCATCGTGTATGGCATGATATACGCACTTGACTATCTCGCCTTATGATGACGAAATGATATGCGGCAGATGTATTCTGAATAGAGGATGAATGGGTACAAAAATAATCATGCCCACATATCAAATGCAATGTGAGTAATAAACAGCGGCAATCATTTACCCAATGTGCTCAAAACACACACTATAAAATCAGCGAAACACAGCCACCCTTATCAACCATATCCATTCCCAGCTTTCATTGCTGCATTAATGACGTTCAAAATCGATAACATTCAGAAAATACGCAATATACACAAATGATGGACTGCAAAGAAACAGAGCTACGGAATCGCGTTCCATTTATTTTTCAAACTGCTGTCTTGTTACGTTCGTGTATCGATATGTGTATGAAAGCGCGCGTTTACGCGCGCGCGCGCGCGCGCGTGTGTGTGTGTGTGTGTGTGTGTGTGTGTGTGTGTGTGTGTGTGTGTGTGTGTGTGTGTGTGTGTGTGCGCGCGTGTGTGTGTGTGTAGTCAATAAACTATCGATATCTAAAATGTCTTTCAGATATCTGAAAGCTATTCAACAAAACCACCCATCGTGAAATGGGAGTTCCATGCCTTCCTGTTCTTCGGGCTTAGGCCTGCGGGGTTTTTCTCTCTTTTGCTTTTCTTGATTGGTGGTTTCTACTGCTTTTACTTGTTAAAAGATTTCATTGTAAAGCGAATTTTATCATTTATATAAAATTACTTTACTAAATTATTACAGCGAATGTTTTAGTGGAATCCACTATCAACAAAGGGGACAATGGGCATATAGATGAAGAATCCAAAACCCGCGGAGCAGGGAGGCAGGCAATATCAGCTGCACCACCCACAGTGCACCACCTCAATAACATATGTTCTATACTACCTACGAGTACAGCCTCATGTACTTGCGTCCAATATGCTCGAATATCTTACTATATATGGTATCTCACAGTGAAATGTCGAGATGCAAGGGTTATCACATTCGCTGCCCAGGACTCGAGTGTCTTCCAAATCAAAAGAAAAAACACCATTTATATTACCGCTCTCGCACACAGGTATAAATGTCAACATTTGCCGTCCTTGCGCTCATCCGTTATGCTGAAGAGTGGGACAGACAGCTATTCATCTCTCACACTAGTCCAACCACGCGCTATCATTCGTTCATTTGCAAAAGAATGCGTCGCACACTGTGCACCGTCCGTTAGAAAACATCACACGGTGTTGTTGTTGTGCGTGCTACTTCCATGATGTGACACGTTTGGGCTCTGCCCAACATCTTCTGAGTCAGCATACTCGACCGCAGAGGCCTCTTCAAGCAGAATCTTGAGGCTCTCGATGTGCTGATCCCGTTTCTGGTCTGCCCCCCCACAGTCAAGCGAAGATCGCCCGTCCATGCTGAGGTGCCGCCCCTCAGGGGGGGTTATGTGGTCCGCATCAACAATCCCTCGCAGCTTCATTCTAGCCCTGCAGGTGAAGACCCAAGCCACCCAGCATAACATCAGTAACGAGAACGTCAGATTGAGTGGGACGAAGTTTTGCTTCATCTTTGTGTGTGTCAGTATAGTACATGTCATTTGTTTTTCTGATGTTGATAACGTATGTGGAACTGAAAACTGAATGCATGACAGGGCAGCTCTTACTCGCCAGCCTCCACCAAATTATCGCTGGAGAGATTCCGGATCTCAGCGGGGGTGAATTGGCTACGGACAACGTCAGGGGAGGGTAGTGGAGCGGTGGAAAGCTGGTCCGCGTTCGCTTGCAGCCACGGGTGCTCAAGGCACTGTTTGGCAGACAACCGCTCCTCCGGGTTCATGGCGAGAAGTTTGGAGAGCAAGTCCCTGGCCAGCGGCGGTATCATCGTCTCCAGCTCCTCGTGCGTTAGATTGTAACGTTCGTTGGTGATCGCGTCCTTGATGTTGTCATCCGTCTTGCCAGAGAAAGCGCGCCTACCGGTCAGCAGCACGTGCAACATGCAGCCCAGAGACCACATGTCAACCGCTGGGCTGTACCTCCTTTTGTGCTTCACCATCTCTGGAGCCATGTATGGCGTGGTTCCACACGGCGTGGATGCCTATGAACAGAGGACGCATCGCAATGATGATTTCAGGAAGCCACATTCGCAATGAATCGCATTGCACACAATTGTTGGCTAGCCAGCCATACGCACCTGCCATACAGGACTGTGATCGACTTTGGCGAGGTCGTAGTCCACAATGGCTATCTGTGGGTCACCTTCTTTGTTGCGAATTAGTGTATTGGAAGGTTTCAGGTCGCGGTGAGCGATGCCTTGGCTGTGAAGGAAGGCAACTCCGTCTGTTGGTATGGCCGTATCACGTCACACAATCAGAAATGGCTAAAGTTCTTCGTCGGTCTCTCCATTATTGCAGGGACGGGGCATTTGCATTGGCAGACTACGCACCCACAAGCTGTTTGAATATCGCCCTTGCTTGCTTCTCCGTAAAATTGTTGGAACCCATGACCTAGTTGAAGAAACGATCTAGTCATTCGTACGCGCGTGTATGTGCGTTTGTGTGTGTGTGTGTGTCAGCATTTGTTTGTTTGTGCACGTGTGTGTGAGTGCGTGCGTGTGACTGTGTGTCTTGCGCTAATTTGTGTTGGGGTACGTTTTTGTGTGTGTATGTGTGTGTGTGTGACTGTGTGTGTGCGTGCGTGTGCATGTATCTGCGTCTGTGTGTGCCTTTGTCCGTGAGTGTGTATATGTGTGTGTGTGTGTGTGTGTGTGTGTGCGTGTGTGTGTGTGTGTGTGTGTGTGTGTACGTGTGTGATTGTGTCTGTGCCTGAATGCGTGCTGGCGTGTGTGCGTGTGTGTGTGTGTATTTGTTTGTGAATGTGTTTGTGCGCGCGTGCGTGTGTGAGTGTGTGATGGGGTGAGTGCGCGTGTGTGTGCGTCTCTCTCTCTGCGCGTGTGCATACGTGTGTGTGTGCATGTGTGTGTGTGTGTGTGTGCGTGCGTGTGTGTGTGTGTGTGCGTGCGTGTGTGCGTGTGTGTGTGTGTGTGTGTGTGTGTGCGTGCGTGTGTGTGTGTGTGTGTGTGTGTGTGTGTGTGTGTGTGTGTGTGTGTGTGTGTGTGTGTGTGTGTGTGTGTGTGTGTGTGTGTGTGTGTGCAAGCACGTGAGTTAGTGAGTGCTTGTGTACGAAGGGAGAGAGATTGAGAGCAATCATCAAAACTGTAGAGCCGAGTAGGACGTCATCCTCGGCGCTCACCCTGTCAAAAAGCTCCCCGCCTTCGAACTTCTCCATTACAACAGCTATCTTCCCATCCTGCTCGTTTTTACAGCAAAAGATTATAGAAGGGACTGAGTCCAGATGCGATTGAAGCCGCAAAAAATAGGTATTACAGCTTTTACTTTGACGGCGCCTCTCAATGCTCCCGTCTGCTCACCTGGTCAAAAAAGTAGTCCTCCAAGTGCGGGATTGCTGGATGCCTGTGAGTGGAAGACAAACTAGCTCAATACTGGGTAGCAAGCACGTGCGGTGAGAATAAGCTTGCTGATTGACAGGAAGATGCCTGACCCCCTCTCTCTCCCTCTCTTACTTGTGAGGCTCGCATCTTTGCAGGATGCGCAGCTCGTTGTGCATCCCCTTTGTGCTCTCCAGGCTGTGCGTGTCCACTCTGACCTTGAGCACAAACTGCTTTCCTGTCAGTAGGCTGGTGGCCTCCAGCGCCCGGCACGTTGCCCCCTCCCCCAGCTTCTTCCCAATCAAGTAAAAGTCCTCCGGCCTCCGGTAGAGACCAGCCACGGTGGTGAAGAACTGCATCCACTCCCGCAGCACCTCGTGCCCGTCCGCGACGAAGGCCCACTGCACATTGTCCGGCGTCTTGATCTTAAACCCCTTGCTGCTCTCGCTGCTCGCATGATCCACTGTTAAGTGGGCACCGATGAGGTGCAGTGACACGTGCGGCTCCCCGTCGTATCCCTTCCCAGTCACACTCGCCAGCTCGTACACCAGCAGCCGGCTGTCGCGTATGGTGCAGTAATACTCCTGCCAACCGCCGAAAGACAGCAGCTCCACTTTTCGTGCCCTGCGAATGAACATACAGCAAGTTCGCGTCAGTTTCGTCTACATACCGGGATTTATGAGTAGATAACAGGAGCAAGAGGCACTGAGTCACAACTCGTGAGGGTGACGTGGCCTGCTCACTGGAGCCGACCCTGGCTCCGAGGCTCCACGGCCCGGACCTTCTTTTGCCTGTATGTCTTATCTCGGAAATAGAAAGACTTGGGCACCTCTTGCCTCGAAATCTTGCTGTTTTTGAAATCCTGACGCGTTGTGGAGAGCAATATGGAAGCTGAGAAACGAACAAACGGCGTTTCGGAAATGGACAGGGTGAAAAGGGGGTTTTGCCCGTGCATACCTTAATGGGCGCGACCTCTTGGGAGATGCCGTCCCTGCGTTCGCGGTACGACACTTCATCTACAGTCGAGATCGCCGACTCCGCATGCCGATTGCTCGCTTCGTCGGCAGCTTCGGTTACGCGCTTTGCCTCCGTCGCATGGTTTCTCGCGCCGTCTGTCCGTCTTTCTCGAGTGGGACTGAAGCACGGGAACAACTCCGACAGCCACATGCCTGCCTGTACCAACCTACCGACCCACCAAACGAAAGAATATCCTATATATAATCGAAGTATTTCGACCCATTCGGGATTTGAAAACCTCACTCAATCACATCTTCCCTTAAATGCGATGGGGACAGTGGCTTACAGAAAAGCAAGTGGGTCGCGCACAGGTCCGCAGGCGGTGACATAACCAACATCGTGACGTCGTCATCAGGCGGGCGTCAGGGTTTCGGTGATCAGCTTCCGGACAGAAGGGCGCGCGCTGTTACGCGCGGGTGTTCCGCTCCATAGAGACGCATTGGAATAACCCCCTTCCTATACAGGAATGATAACTTTTTCTTAACTCTTAACGGTACCCGGTACGGGTACAGTGGACGGTCCAGATCTTGTCCACCTGTATCAGCGGCGATCTAACGGTCCGCATAAAGGTGGGGTCTGCGGAGGGCGTAGCCCAAAGCATACCTGATTTTTCTAAGACACGCCAAGAAACATCGCCCTCCTCCTTGAAGCCCAATTAGTACCGGTATTTAGGATATTCATGATTAAGATAGGGGATTTAGTAGTTTGTAGTACTTAATAGTCAACATTAAAGTACTGTAGTATTTAGTGCAGTAGTGAGTATTTCTGCGCACACGATGTGCGTAGGTGAATGAATCGCCCTGCTGGGGCTATAAATAATAGCTCCTACCTAGTGACTCGCAAGGGAGTCATCATTTTCGCTGTCAGCACAAGTGCGCGCCCGTTGGCCCACACTCCCCTGCACTTGCCTACGCTACAGCCCCAAAGGTCCGCAGCCGTCGCTCAGCACCTCCTCAAGCATGCTACCGTTGTTGCAGCTCCCCGATATCGTGTCGTTACACTATCCTTGTCCGTGCCTACCCGTTGGTAGCGCTCTGGCCCGTTCCGTAGAACTTCAGTTTTGCAAGATTGCTACAGATTGCTACTTTCAGCCTGACTTGAAACACATCCGATTCGGCCGCAAGGCACACCGTCGTGTAGCTCTTGCCAAGACGAGTCGAACGAGTCCTGATTTGCTACAATTGACCCTTTACCGGCTTCGAAACTGCCCGAAAGACGTTGTTATGGCTTCAAGTACTAGAGTTTTGCAAGATTGCTAGACATCCCGCGTTCCAGCCCCCCTTCTAACAACTCCGATTCTTCAGCCAAGCATACCACCGTGTAGCTCTTGCTCAGACGAGTCCAACGAGTCCTGTTTTGCTACATTTGACTACCGAACGGCTTCGTAGCAGCCTCCACCAGTAGGCGAAACCCGTACAGTACCGCTCTCGGCTCCGTTCTTCCAACTTCCGCTGACTCACACAGCTCCAAACGGCTCGTCACAGCTCTACTACGCCGCGTCTACCTTTTTGCAAGCTTTTCAACATATTTTGACGATTTTGTTGTGGCGTGGACCCTAGGGACCCTCGTCGGCTCGACACCTGTGCACCTCCGAGTCCAACCGAAACGCCAAGCAAGACCGCCGCCAGCGCCGCCACTTTGTTCGTCAGCCGCCGCCGCCAGCGCCGCCACCGGCAGCCGACGCAGTACTCTACACCGACAGTACACGTACAAGTTCCCGTACAACATTTTGGTAGTGTTCTCCGGTACACTTACCCGTATTCTGTATCCGTCATATACCCGTATCTTCAGGTCCGTACTCGTCATCGACAGGAAACATCCGTATCCGGTACCCGTACCCGTGTCAAACCCGCTTCGAGCAGTTTTCTCCCTTTTCCCGCTCTTCTTTCTAATGGCGATTTCACCGTTCACTCCTACCGAGCTTGAGGCCATGGTGAATGAGACTGGCGTGGATGACGGTTCTCTTGGGTCCGAAACGTGGTTGGACCGACTGATTGCTACAGCCGGCCGGGACCCGTCGTGGAAGAGCTCCTCGACTTTGTTGACTTTGGCGCGAGCGCTGAGCCGACGCGAAGCACTCGACGCTATGGAGGATGATGAGGCGATGGCGTATTGTGTCAAGCTGGACAAGCTGGCCGCCATGTTCGAGCCCGACGAGGGGAAGTGCGGGGCTTTCACTCTGGCCGGTCAACGCTGTGAATCGCGTGCGCGCGGTGCACTCACCTGCCAGAACCGTCGTCACAAGACTCAAGGCATGTGGTCGCTAGCCAGAAACGAAGATGGCATTGCGGGGCATCCATCTGAGTTTATTTGCTATGGCTGCCACGAGGACTCGGACAACCACGCCGACCCTGGTGACTACTTGGCGTGCCTCACATGCACGGCTTGCCTCAACCGCTCATGCGCGATGGATCTAAATGGCGGCGGGGACATTCCAGAGGAGGCACATTGGCAGTGCAGTTGGTGCGCCATCAGCAGGCATCACCTTCCGTTATTCCTTGGGGCCGCCAGTCGAGATGGGCAGCCCGTGATGCCGGAGATCGTCGTGCTGCCCCGACTAGCTGGCGTCCCTTCGGGCACTGCGGCTGGTAATTCTGCGGGCGCACCTGATGGGGTACCTTCTTCGAGCCTCAAAGAATCAGGTGGTGGTGGCGATGCGGGTACGGAGCACAGGGGCAGCGGAGCTATGCCCGACACCACTCGTGAAGCCGGACGTGGCAGAGAGCATGCAGACACAACCACCAATAATGTCACAGGGGGCGGCCCGGGCGCAACGGTCCGCCAAGACAGCCGCCTTGAGGCCCGCATTGCCTCCCTAACAGAGATCGTGGCGAGTATGCAGTCTCAGATGGCTCGTGTTCTTCAGAGTACAGGAGCGCCATCGACTACGCCTGACAGACGTGACACGCGTCCGGCAGGTGCGGATCTCCCCTCCTCTCTTCCCCCTGGCCTGTCGGGACCTTTCCAAGTCCCCTTGGCGGAGTTCAGCGGACCCAAGGGCACGGATGGACAAGGCCGTGGTACGCAAGATAGTCAACACTTTCTTCACTCCATGTTCGCCATGCACTTCGACCTGATGGCGCTCTCCACTGAGAGGGAGTCTCGCAAGTTTCGGGTCAACATGGGATATGTGGAGCCGGCGGTGGATGACGTGCCGCAGCATGTCCACCTGGTCCGCTACTGGAAGGGAGTGTTGGACTTCCTGTGGCGCATGTTACACGTGGACAGCGGGGACTTCAGCCCAGCCACAGCAGCCGGCCTAGCACGGCGCAAGCGGGTGGCCACCATCATCACCAGGATCAAGTGGTTATTCGCGGTAGTCGAGTCGCTTCAGCTCCGTCACGTGCCAGGGGAGCCTGCTCTTAGCTGGGAGGTGATCTACGCGTACGTGGTGCGGCTATACCACACAGACCTGGAGGGCCAGGACGTGCCTCCGGTGTTTGACCAGTTTTGGGGGCCTATGGTGGCGCGGCTCACCGAGCTGCTGGATCAGGGTGTGAAGCCACATCTTCACGACGAGATGCAGGAGCAGTTGAGGTGTGCAGCTCGCGGTCGGCTGAACCACTCGTGGATCCACGAGCTTGCCCAAGACTTCGGACTACCGGCGACCCGCAAGACCAAGTCCAAGCGTTGCCTCCTCTGCCATGGGACGGATCACTCCATGACCGATCACGGCAGCCGCCCCATCACCATTCCGTGCCCGCGCTGCGGGAACCTGCATGCCCTATCGGGTCCGTTGAAGACGGCCTGCCCCAAGTAGGGGCGCCCGGTGGGGCCCCGCTGGAGCTCCGGGTCCCCAGGGTTTCCTGGTCTGAGTTCTACGCTACCCTCCGATGACCGGGCTGGTGCGGTTCTATTCGTACTAGCTTCAGTATTTGGAGACCAATGTGAGCGTGTCTTACGCGTGTGTGCCGCCACGGGTACCACACTCGGAGAGGCGCTAGTGGACCTGCCCCGGGAGTGGGGGGTAGGAAGGATTGATAACCCGACTCCTTCGCATATCAAGTTGATGTGCCGGGAGGTGGCGGTGGCGGTGGGATTGCTCCCCCCGCGTGGCGAGGAGGCGCTGCTGGGTGACTTGCTAGACTTCCTGGCCAAGGATTGTGCGGTGGTGCGTCGGCGATACAAGCACACGCAGAGGTGGTACGTGGAAATGGGGCTATTGGACGGGGCGCCTCCCCTCCTCACTCTGTCAGTGCCGCCTCGGACAACCTGCGATTGGCACATATGGGCCTCGCGGCAGCCCACGGCAGGGGACGACTGCTTTGGGGTACGAGAGGCCGGGCGACGATTTAACCCCGAGAGGCTACTTGCACTTGACTTCATGCCGCTCGACATGCGGCAGTCGCTTGTCGAGGGCGTACGCTACGTATGGAGTGCTTGGCCCCCACGGTGCACCAAGAAGAACTATCAGTCTTGCGTCGAGCACGCCGAGCTGGCGGCTGGGGATTTCGACCGTCTGATCGCGATGGGGCTGTGCGAGGGCCCGCTGGACTACGCGCCGTGGGTGGTAAATCCGATAGCCTGCATAGTCAAGTGGGACCCGCTGAAGGTGCGCAATGTTATGGACGCTCTGCGCTCTGGCGTCAACGAGTACATGGTGCGGGTGCTTTGCGAACTGGACATGGTGCATGTGGTGGCGCCTCTCTTGCTGCGGGGCATGGCAGTGAGCAAGTTCGACATCGCGGATGCCTTTCTCGTTTGGCCTGTCTTCGCACGCGACTGTGAGGTACAGGGATTTCGACACCCAGCTACAGGGGAGTATTATCGATATCGCTTCATGCCTTTCGGACTTAAGCAAGCTCCGGGGATTCAACAGCGATGGGCACGCTTCGTGCTAGATGTGGTTCAGCGTCTTGGACTCCGTTACTGCCGCCCGTCTTCTCCTGAGGGAACTCCCGCCAATATTCGAGCGCTGGGGGGATACCTGGATGATTTTGGGGTTGGCCACCATCCAGTCCTGTCCGCTTGGCAACAACGCCTCCAATACTGGTCGGTATTGTGCGTGCTGGGGGACTTGGGCATTCCAGTGAAGCACTCCAAGAACGCGTGGCCCTCTGAGGTTTGCGAGTGGACCGGTCTACAGTTGGACACAGTCAGGGGAGTGATGACGCTCTCTGCATCACGATGCGCAAAGCTTCTAGCGCGCATCGAAGCTTTTCTTCGGGCTGATGCAGTCGGGGACAGCCCGCTACGACTGGAGTGGGCTTCTTTGGTGGGGAAGCTACAATTCTGCTGCAATGTGATTATGCTGGGGCAGGCGCGCCTGCGCGAGCTTTATGTGGCTCGGGATGTTTACGATGTGAATCTCCCCAGTTCGGCGGCGTGGCTTCCAGATGTTCGCTGCGTCTTACATAAGGCGGCGGTGGATGACTTGCGGTGGTGGCACGGTGTGCTATCTGCGGGTGGGGGGCAGCGACGCCTCTTGTGGCACGCTGAAGATGCAGCGTGTCTATGGGGACCACGGTTGTTGCCAATTCTGCCCCGGGACTTGGGCAGAGGGCTGTATGATGGCACTGTGGCAATCATCACCACGGACGCCAGTGGCTGGGCTGGTGGGGCGTGGTGGGAGCACCGCCGCATACACTACTCCTTCACGCCGGAGCAGCTCGCGGGGCGGTACCAGGACTCTGCCAACCTGCGGGAGCTCTACATCCCCCTATTTGCGGTGCGCAGGTGGGCAGTGGCTCTGCATGGTCGCCGTATTTTGTTCTTGATGGACTCGGAGGCATCGGTGGGTGCCATCAATCGACGGGGCTCCATGGTACCGCATTTCAATGATGTGGTGCTGGCCTTACTGGACCTACTAGGAGGGCTTGGGTGTGAGGCCATCGCACGGCACTTGCCTGGCGTGCAGAACCGTCTCGCGGACGGCATCTCGCGCCTTACCGGTCGCCGGGATGAGGGGGACTGGATGATGGATGAGCGGCTGTACCGCAGGCTGTCGTCCCTGTGCGGTCCGTTCGATGTCGACGCATGTTCCGACCCCCTTGGACACAACGCGTTTTGCTGCCGGTTCTGGTCCGCCCTTGACTCTTGTCTCGAGCATGACTGGGCAGAGCTGCTTGTGTGGTGTAATCCTCCTTTTTCGGAGGCGGAGCCAATCCTGCGGCATTTTTGGCGTTGCTTTCACGGCTGTCCAGAGCGCACGGCTGCGGTGTTCATACTCCCTGTGTGGACCTCAGCTTCCTGGTGGCGCTTTGTGGGGGGGGGCTGTGTCGTTGGCTACTGGCACGCGGGCTCACGACTATTCACGGCTCCTGCTTGGCACATGGCTTCTCGGGCTTTGCCTCTGCCACGGAGCAGAGTGGACTTGGGCCCCACTAACTGGCCTGTGGTGGCTGTGTACTTCCCCCCTTCATGTGCCAGGCCTGCAACCTCACACCCATGGCACGCTTCGCTGCCGCGCTTGCGGGGATCGGCCGCTTCAGACTTCTTATTCCTGCGCGGGATGCGACCTGGTGTTGTGTCCGGGCTGCGCCGCAAGGAGTTGCACAGGTCATCCTGAGCTCTTTGTGTGTGTGGATTGCGCACTGGCGGGAGTAGAAGCACATGCGTTGGGGATGCCTGCGCCTGGGGGCGCGGGCTTGGGAACTCACCGTGCCGACTGGGTGCGGTTGATTCGGGGCGCTGAGGACTGGGAGGCTCGTCGGCTACGAGTCTCGTCTCAGCGCACTTACGCTGGAGGGCTAGCTGATTTTACCGATTTCTGTCACGCGCGGGGGGTGGCCCCACTCCCTGCTGCTCCAGAGTTGCTACGAGGCTACATCTACCACTGCACGCACGACCGTGGGCTGGATGCTGGCACGGTGTCGGGTCGCCTTTCGGCCGTGAGTGACTGGCATCGGAGACAAAGCTCCGCCTTGACCCGTGTCGGGCGGGCGCCGTTACCTAACGCCGTCCGTGAGGCTCCAGTGGCGGACGTCATGGCGGTGGTCAGACGACTGGCGAAAACCGGTCGCCGCGGTAGACTCGGTTTGTCCAAGACCGAGTTTGCTGCCATCCTCCGAGCGGGTTTTGATCTGTCTTGCGCTTCTGGCCACCATCGGCGGTTGGCCTTGGTGATCAGCACCTTGGGTTGCCTGCGACGACGGGCCGCTGTGCACCTTCGCGTCTGCTATGAGGTGGATGCTTCTGGGCAGCTAGTGTTTTTGCCTACTTCCGAAGTTTACATAGCTCGGGATCTGGACATCGGGGGCGAATACATTGGCCTGCGGGTGCTTGTCGACAAGAACGTGGACTCCCGCATTGACGCGAACGCCTATATCCCTGAGTGTGTCGGCTCTCTAGGAGTTCGCCCCGTGGATCTGTTACGGGATTATTTGCTGCGCTTCCGCCCACCGTCCAGGGGATATTTGCTGTCCGCTCCTCGGTCGCGGGCGCTGGGACCTGCGACCTTCAATGCTGGCGCGTACACTTGCCTAGGCTCCGCGTACCGGGCTGCGTTCTTGCGGGCCTTCCCGGATGCGACGGGCCGCACCACCGACATTTCTCGCGTGTCCTCGCACTCGGGGCGCAAGTCATTGTCGCAATGGCTGTGGGACGCCTACAGCTCTCAGAGGCTGATCGCGGATGTTGGTCATTGGCGGTGCCGCAAGGATGCTGTTCAAATCTACTTCCACACTTCGCGAGCCACCATTCTGCGATGCATCGCGGGGCTCTGATAACTGGTGGCTCGACTCAGCTGCTACCTCTACATGGGAGTCATATGGGAGACATCATACACGGCAGGCGCCTCCTCGGCGCCAACGTGTCATGATTGTTCTACGCGGCAGGGACCTGCCACCCATGTAATAGTCACCCCCTCTATGTGCACAGTGTCCCATAAAAGGTGGGGTCTGCGGAGGGCGTAGCCCAAAGCATACCTGATTTTTCTAAGACACGCCAAGAAACATCGCCCTCCTCCTTGAAGCCCAATTAGTACCGGTATTTAGGATATTCATAATTAAGATAGGGGATTTAGTAGTTTGTAGTACTTAATAGTCAACAGTAAAGTACTGTAGTATTTAGTGCAGTAGTGAGTATTTCTGCGCACACGATGTTTCGGGATTGAAGAGCGCTAGAGTTATCATTAAAAATAATGATAACTTTTCCGTCCCGTACGGTACGTTTTTTACGCCCTTGTGGCAGCCGCCCGCCTGTAGTCGCCTCTACCACCCGGTCCGCCCCGCCCGCGTGCCCCGCTTGTGCGCACCCGTAGGCGCACCCACAGGCGCCCAAAGGACCCACATGCGTCTACACTACACGCCCACAGCGGCCACGGCGCCACAGCACGAACGTGTTGATATGCGGAGCCCCTCAAATAGTAGCGGGATGCGGCCCCGCGTGTCGCCCGCCGCGCGTAGGGTCGTGGCGACGATGCTCGTCGCCGCCATCGCGCTGGAGGGGATACCCCTTATGCGCTCACAAGCGGGGAACCGTCTCGTAGAGGAGGTGGTGCTGTGGCCCGCCGGGTTCAAGGTGGTCGGTCGCGCTGCCAACGTGCGCCGCGTACGCATGGTCTGGCGGCAGCGGCTGCAGCAAATCGGTTCCCGCGCGAATCCGGTATCCTGTAAAGATTGTATGATGACGGAATGATAATTTTATCATTCGCACTGTATAGGACCACGGCCGCGATAATGATAATTGTCACCCAGGAAATTAAGGAATGATAATTATCATTCATGTATAGGAAGGGGGTAAGGTCGCTTCCGCAATTAACGAGTATTTTAGTATTTTGGTATTTTGGTATTTGAGGCCGGAAAATACCAAAATACCAAAATACTCATACCCACTGACGGAATTGGCGGCACAGTATTTTAGTATTTCTTGCTTACGGATTTGAGTAACTCGCCCGCCCGCCCGACCCGGCGCGACTATACTCGCTGCCTACCCCACACGATGTTCCGGTGGTCGGCTCCCGGCCAGTCCATTTCGAGTAGCAGCGGCCGTCTTCGGACTATCACAACGACTGGTCTCTCGTGTCGCTTGCCACGATGTGTCTCTTCGAGTCTTCGCCGCCCGCCCTTTCCCTAAGAATCGCTACAAATCGCCTCCACCGTCGTTATCTCCCGCCCGCGGCGTGCGCCTCCCCCTTTCTTGACTTGGCTGTCACCCTCGGGGTAGTCTTGCTCGAGAGCAGCAGGCGCCTCAGCTGGCGAGGGGGAGCTCCCGTTTCCGTGGGAGGCGGTACGGGGCCCGTAGCAAGCGCAGCACCACCGCCATCTCCGCGCGCCTCGTTGTCAACGGGCGGGGACTCGCCCATCCTTCTCACTGTCGTCGGGCAGCGGGAAGGTGTCACTCACGGGGGTGGCAGGCGGTATGCTGACGTTTGTGGAAGAGATGTCGTAGCAGCCGCAGCCCACCTGGTGGTGACTCGGCAGCTCCGCGCGCCGGATGCCCGGCAGGTGGGGGTCCGAACCAGGGTTGTGCTGAAGTCCGAATCTGAGAATTCAGACTGAACTGAAGTCACTTCAGGGACTTCAGCCTGAATTCAGCTGAACAGTGTTCATGCCTGAATTCAGTTGAGACTTCATGATCTGAATTCAGGCTGAAGTGACTTCAGTTCAGTTGTTCAGCTGAATTCATGCCCTGAACAGAACATAGCCTAAATTCAGGTCAAGACTTCAGACTGAAGGCCCGCCTGAAGTGACCTGAAGAACCCCCTGAAGCGTTCTGAACCCCGTCTGACCCTAAAACCTAAACCCTAAACCTTGACCCCGCCGAGCTCCCGATAAGAACGAATTTCCATACATAAGGCCTTACGTAATCACATGATGCAAATATACTATTTATCAGTACTTACTCAGTACATCGCAGCACGGCCACAAATGGGTGACAAATAACGGTACGCAGTATTTCTCGACGGATATCGCCAAATCAGAGGGCGGCCGAACAGGGACAGCTCACCCGATTAAAAAAATTCAAATCTAGGCTGACTTCATTCCCGTCGGGTTCAGGCCACTTTCGCCGAGACTTCAGACTGAACTGAAGTCACTTCAGTTTAGGCTGAACACCTGAAGTCGCCTGAACTGAAGTGACTTCAGCACAACCCTGGTCCGAACCAGCTATAAAGCACTTCTGTACAGTGAGCCAAAATACTAAAGTACTCCCTCGGGTGGCGCCGAGGGAGTATTCGATGAAAATAGCCCCCCGCGAGGCGAGGGAGTATTTTGAAATACTAAAATACTCGTAAAAATGTAATCGCGTCAGGGTCGCCGCGACACAGTATTTTAGTATTTTGATGAGAAAATACCAAAATACTAAAATACTCGGTAATTGCGTAAGTGGCCTAAGGCTTTTTACAAAAATAGGTTAAGAAATGCAAGCAAGGGGGGGGGAGTGGAGAGAAGGGGAAAGGGACAGAAGAAGAAGAAGGATGTGGGAGAAAAGGAGGGAGAGGGAAAGGAGGAAAGAGGGGGGAGGGAGAGGGGGCGGAGACCGGAGGGGGGTGGAGAGAAAGGGAAAAGGAAAGCAGGGAAGAGGGAGAAAGAGTGAGGGAAAAGGGAGAGGATGAAGGGGAGGTGGATGAAGGGAAGGAAATGAAGGGAGATAAAGAGAGATAGTAAAGGGGGGAGAGTGACATAGGGGAGAGAGAGAGAGAGAGAGAGAGAGAGAGAGAGAGAGAGAGAGAGAGAGAGAGAGAGAGAGAGAGAGAGAGAGAGAGAGAGAGAGAGAGAGAGAGAGAGAGAGAGAGAGAGAGGAAGGGGTTTGCGGGCGGAAGAGAGAGAGAGAATACATAAGCGGGTAGGAGGGGGGGAGAGCATGTGGAAGGGAGAAGGGCGGATTCAAAGATATGGAAACAGAGAGGGCGGAGGGGGGGGGGGGAGAAGGGGAGATAGGGTAAAAGGGGAAAGGATAAGTGTGAAGAGAAGGGGAGAGGGAAAGCATGGAGAGAGATTGTTAAAGTTGAGGGGGCAAAATGGAATGCTTACACCCACTGAGTGATATTGTATGTAATCTCACCCTCAACAAGTGCCTAGCACTTGCATGTCACGGGACACACGCTCTCCTTGTGGTGAGCACATGCCAACGTATATTATGAGCCTTTAGATGATATCTAACGCTCAGCAACTTACCACCATCAGCAGCATTATCCACTCTAGTGTTGATTGGCTTGTCATCTTTTAGTGCTGAGTCACAAGCGTAGTATCACGATGCTACTCGACCAACACTGTCATAGAACACTTTGTCTCTCAACAAAGATAGAGAGGGAAATAGAGGGAGACAGAGAAATAGTGAGGGGGGGGGGGGAAGTGTTGAATCATGCAGACACGTTCAACATGGAAGGTAACTAACGCACACTTAGTTACAGTCACAATCGCACGGAAAGACAATCACAAAGACAACTAGCCCGAGGCTTTGTGTCGGGACAAAGGATGTGAGACGTTGTAACCTAGCGACAGCTCTGTATCCAAAATAAATAATGTATCGGTGTGTTTGATATAGACATGTGCTAAGCATATCTAGAATAGGTTACAATAGCTATCCGCGACAAGTAACTAGTGATTATTACTTACAGCACTTCCATGGAAGGTAGGTACGGGATAAAGCGTGGCATTGGGTATGCTCCTCCCATGATTGCACTCCGATGTCTTATGAGTGCAGGTATTGGTAGTGGTTTGGTGAACATGTCGACCACCATTTGGTGAGTGGAGAGGTACCTCCGTTTGATTGTACCCCGTTCCACGTGGTGCTTACGGAAGTGCCACTTAAGATCGATATGTTTGGTCTTCTCGTTGACCATATCGTTTGGGACTATGCGATCGCGCCTTGGTTATTCTCCGAGATGGTGGTTGTTCCACTAATGGGTTCATCGTTGAAAACCCCCCCCCATAAGTTGGCGAAGGTGGAGTCCTCTTTGGTGGCGTCTCCCGCAGGATAGCACTCTGTCTCACAGGTTGACTAAGCGACGCAAGTTTGTTGATTGATCTTGTAGTTGACATGGGCGTGACCGAGTGTAAAGAGGTAGCCCGAACGGGACTTGCGTGTGTTGCCGTCGTTGGCCCAATCTGCATTCGCAAAGCTTGAAGACTTTGGTCCACCCCCCCCCCCCCCCCCAAACGTGAGGTGTAGGTCAAAAGTGCCTTGAAGGTAGCGTACCACCTTCTTCTGAGCTTAGAATTGGGCTACCGTGGGATGCACGTGGCCGGAACCGATAATGCTTAAAGCCGCATAGACATTTGGACGCGTGCAGACATCGGCGTATTAAAAGCTGCCACAAAGGCTAGAGTAGACGCCCTTCGACACTCCTATGAGGGGAGGGGAGTCCGTGTGTGCGAGGCTAGACAAGAAGCCCAAGTCTATAGGCGTGGAGTGCCGCGTCGGAAGGAGCGGCGGTGATCTTGGGGCGGGGCATACGGGATGCGGCGCCGGGATCGACGAGCGACTACATGAGGAGGGATTTTTTGGTAGCCTTCCCTTCCTACTTCCGGCAAGACCGGAGTCGTGCGGGAGCTAGATTAGGTTTGTCCGTCGTCCCTCTCGAACGCCGACCAACCTAAGCATATCGGCGCCCCCTTGAATTGTTATGATTCAATTTCAATTCCATTGACTTACACATGGAGGGTTTTGAAAACAATCCCGCGCCCCACGGCTAATCGGCTTCGGCGACGGTGATGACCCACCCTCACTCTTTCGTCACCCACCGACGCTCAACATACCTAATATTACAGAGTGTGGGCATGGGTTAGCGCGGAGAGCCACCCTCGAAACTACATACATACTCGATTGACGCGCGAAAGGATGGGGGTGTGGGGGCGCTGGGTGTGTGTGTGTGGGGGGGGGGGGGGGGGGGGGGCGAGTGATACCCGGGTACTAGCACAGAAATTGCGGGGGGTCAAGATAGAGACACAATAATTTTGCACGAGCGCTAGCAATTTTCGTCTCGCAGTTTGGGCAAGACGAAATTCCTCGCGTGGGGCGGGTGTGCCACGCGTGGGGCGGGTGTGGTTGGCACACGCACGTACCCATACATTCCAAACATCACCGTCTACGTGATGCGTCCCAAACTGCCAAGTAGGACCTCGCCTCTCGCCAAAGCCAATTGCCCTTGCCCATTTCTAACGGGCATTGTTTATCCAACCCTACATCATATTGATTTTTACTCGCTTCTTTTCCAAATACATCACCCGTGCTTGCGGCGTGAAATTTCATGCTCCATTCATCACATACCCGCAAACCAAACCTCGCGCATTTTGCACCATCCCCCATACATTCGCGCCTCCAAACCCCCTCCAACAAGTCAATTTTTTTTTTGTCAAGTGGCTCACTAAGCAATGCGGAGCTTGGTATGAGGGCTTGAGCAATGCTCGAGCGTGGCGCTAAGAACGGCGTATGTAGTTTATACATTTTCGTGGGAATTGTGGCCTTTTGACAACTCGACAAGCAAACTTTACAACTCAACAAACTCCACCGACAACACTCGCTTTAAGCTCATGCGGTCTCACCATACCGAATGACGGCTGAATGCTTGCTACCCGGCTCTACTACACTTGGGTGGTACCTGTGTGTCGTCGTGCTAGACTTGGTGAGAGGGGCGCGTGTTCTTGACTAGCTTATGTTTTATAACATAGAGCTTGTCCGGACTCTTGTGCAGGAGTGTGTATGCAAATCATATAAATAGATTACAAAAAGCACTATACGAACGATTGCCGTGCTTTGGATTCCGTGATCCTCTCGTCACTCTGCTTGTCCTTTTGGACGAATGTATGCAAATCATAGATATATTTTGCGATCTAGATTTTATTTATTTATTTAAAATATACAAGATAAGTCGAGAAAAT
>JAPMLY010000481.1:130066-145977 GCA_026401115.1 Tetraselmis chui
ACACTCTGTTGTAAGTAATTCCTAATGCAGATTAGTTACAGAGAGCTAATGTATGCTCTGATAGAAGTCCTTATGTACAGGACATCACCTAGAGTGTCTGAGCGCGATATCACAAACTAGCGTACAGACAGCTGACAGCGACAGCTGACACACACTCTTGTCTCGACACCAGCCGCCACCCAAGGCTGGTCGTGTAGCGTACCTGTAACCATCACGTTACAGTATCTTCCTCATCGAACCGTGCATACCACGTTCAACAGGTTATGGAGCCCTCCACCTGAAGGTTACGCGAGACGACAGTGCCTTTCGGCGTGCAACTTGGACACTCGCCCGAAGGCAAAGCCATTTTTTTTTTCGGATAATCATACTTTACTCTGTATATTTATTTCCACTTTCTCAAACACTACTCTACGGAACAGCCCCGCTACCACTACTCTACTCTACGCTACGACGACCTAGCCAACCACACAAGCGCACTCGCTTGTGTGGACAGGGTGCATACAGGTCCAAGCTGGAGTGGGAAAGGGGGGAGCATCGTGAGGGTGAATACTCATACACAGGGTGCACGACAGCTTCAGCCGTAACGTAGAGCAGCGGACATATACACCTGCCTGTTCTTGCCTCGGCTGTCACTGTGCCCCACACTGGGTGGAGGATACGAAAAAGGTGCATTGAGACACCCCGGGGCAACAGGCCGACGGGTCGGCGGGCATCAGGCCGTCTCTTTGTATACCGTCGTTAGGCACAGTTACCGCTAGTGGATTTTTTCCACTGTCCGGTTGGGTACTCGACCCTTTTACGATGGCGCCAAAATCAAAGCCGGCACCTACCGCGTCGGCCGACAACTCGGGTGTCGACTCCGGCACGTGCGACACTCCGTTGCCCGACTCAGCCGGCGACAGCATTCGACTGGTGATGGAACAGCTACAGCTGCTCCACGCCAGAATGGACGACCAGGACCGGACGCAGTCGGAGCTTCTCCGTCGGGACGCACTGCGCGATCACCCGGTGCCTATCGACACGGCGCCGTTCCAACCTGTGCCCAACCAGTACCGGCCTGCTAGCGCCCCCGTGCCTACTCCGGTACACGAGCACCCACTCCACAGCAGCGCCAGCCGCAGGCCCACGATCGACCCGGAGTTCGTTGCGATGACAGCAGACTGGGCCACCAACTTCGACGGTGACTCTTTTTCCCGGTCTTTTCGCATGGACGCTCCGCTTATGCCGAGGACGGGCGAATTCAAGACCTGGAAGCGCGACTTCCTGTCGTTCCTTTCGATTAAGGGGGCTGCACTGATCCCTCAACTTGCTCTTTCCTCCTCTGGCGTGCCTCTGAATCCAGTCGCTCAGCGGTTCGCGCACGCGATGCTCGTTCAGTGCTGCCGCCAGAACAAGCCAGCTGCACAGGCCATCGCGGGGGTCCCCGCTGGACGACTCGACTGCGGGACAGCCGCATGGGAAGTGTTGTGCGAGAGACTGGACGCGCAGTCCATTTCACGCACGCTGTCGCTCCTGGACCGCATGATGGTTCGTCAGGCCTCTGGTCAATCAGTCTCGGCATACGTCCACGCTGTGAAGCAGTGCTTCGATGAGCTGAACGAGTGCCTGCAGCTGAAGGATGGCTCTGCAGCCATCCACCCCCACGTCCTCGCCCTGGTCATGATTCGCGGTCTGTCGAACGTTGGGCAGTATGGCCAAGCCAAACAGTGTGTGATTAATGCCTTTGACACCGACTTCATCCTGTCAGCCGACAAAGTGATGGGGAGCATTATCCACCAGGCTCAAAATCTTGATGCAGATGTCTCCAACAAGGGGGACACTGCTGATTCCGGGCCTGCGGTCAATGCCTTTCTTGCGGATCGCAAACGGCAGGGTGGCCGTGGCGGTGGGGGATGGACCGCGGACAAAAAGAAGTCCAAGTTCGCAATGAAGTGCGGGGCCTGCGGAGACCCAAACCATGTCTGGTCGACCTGCAAAGCGCCGGATGCTGATGTCCTCCGCTGGACACTGGCCAAGCGCAAACAGATTGCCGAGAGATACGCGGACCAGCCTCCCCCCACTGCACACCTCAGCCACCTTTCTGCTGCTGAAGCATCTGAGGGACATGCTCCCGCTGAGGACGCACTGGAATACGACATGCAAGACGAGTATGACGACACTGAGGTCAGTACGTCCTTTGCCTCAGTTGCATTCACGTCTGCTGCATCTCGTGTTGCCGACCTGTCTGAGTACTGGGTAGTTGACTCTGCCTGCTCCGTTAACTTGACGTCATTTCGGTCGGATTTTTCGGAATTTCATCCATCCTCCCGCCGCAGCACAGTTGGTGGTGTCGGTGTCACGGTCCAGGGCAGTGGAAAAGTCCGCATCCCCATTTGCCTGACCTCCGGTCGAACAGTCTTTCGGCTCGCTCATGCCCTGTACACCCCTGACTTGTCCTCTCGATCCGCGCAACGTATCAGTCGTCTCCTGAGTGTCAGCTGGATGCAGCAACACTCAGGGTGTGCGTTTTCTTTCCCTACAGACACTGACTCTGGCACTGTGCGTGTGACCACAGGAATGGGGATGCTAATCCCGTCGGGGAACGGACTGTACCTCCTCCCGAGGTCGCATGCCTGTGCGGGGATGTCCTCGCCCACCGTAGACAGTCGTAACCAGAACTCTGTCGCACTTGCTGCTGAGTGCGACGCTGCTTTGTGGCACAGTAGAATGGGGCACCTGAACATGCAGAGCCTGCAGGCTCAGCATACTCATAACACGGTGTCTGTACCGGTTATGCCTAGTTCTGTAAAAATGCTCGCCTGTGAGTCTTGCAATCTGAACAAAGCCACGTCTGCGCCAAAAAATCGCACAGCATCTCAGAAGCCAGCCGCCCCGCTTCAACACATGTCGTGTGATCTGTGGGGTCCTGTCAGTGTACCCTCCCCCTACGGCCTGCGGTATTGCCTGCTGGTCATCGACCACCACACTAACTTCATGTGGGTGCGGTTTCTGAAGTCTAAGGATGAGACGTGCGCGCAACTGGAGACCATCCTCCTGGACGCGCGGCATACTCATGCCCGTTATCACTCACACCTCCATGCATTTGCACCGTTTCTGAAATTCGACTCAGACTCGGTTTTCGAGGCCGCGACCACGCAGCTCATGTGCGCGAGATTGGGTTTCAGCACTCAATTCTCGGCGCCCTATGCACATCACATGCTTGGGAAAGCAGAACGCCCGTGGCGCACACTGCGTGACTGCGCGTCCTCTATGCTTCACGCCATGTCTGTGCCTAACAGCATGTGGTCATGCGCGATCAGCACTGTGGTCCACCTCCGTAACCGTACTTACAGTCGGGCTGTTGGCCCGTCTGGGGGGGTCCCTGTCACCATTCTCACAGGCGCAGTCCCTGACGCGTCAGTATTTCGCGTGTTCGGATGTGCAGCATTTGCCAAGGTACCTGATAACCTCAGACGGAAACTTGGCCTGAAAGCGTTCCGAGGTGTGCTGGTGGGGTACTCTCATAACTCCCCAGGGTATCGTATCTACAACCCCGCGACCAGGCGCATCACCACGTCTGTTCACGTCAAGTTTGAAGAGACTGTGCCCGGGTTTGGGACATCCCACCCTGTCGCCTCGTCGATTGATGTGTGTGCAGACACGGAGGCTCTCCCCATTTCCCCTGAAAGTCACCCACTCCCAGATCTGACCCTGGACACAGATGACACAGGGTGTGTGGAGGAGGTCGACAGACCCGCTCGCCCTCGCGGACCGCCTACTCGCTATGGGGAGTATGTTGCCCATGTCTCTGCTGTGCCGCGCGTGTGTGTCACTGACTCGTGTGAGCACGACCTGTCCGACCACATGGAAGACATTTTTCCACTCCCTGACTTCTCCATGATGACAGCTCAGCCACGTCACAGGTACTCTGAAGGACCTGTGCGTGATGTCGCTATGGTGTCCGCCAGCGTCTGTGTTGAACCCACATCTTACAAGGCTGCCTTGGTTAGTCCACAGTCCGCGGAATGGCAGACAGCCATGCAGGTGGAATTCAACTCTCTGACGTCCAACAACACGTGGGATCTCGTTCCCCTGCCCGCTGGACGCCGCGTGGTCAACAACATGTGGGTCTACAAGGCTAAAACAGACGCATCTGGCGCTGTTTCTCGATACAAGGCACGATTTGTCGCAAAAGGCTGCAGCCAACGCGAGGGGATTGACTACACGGAGACGTTCTCACCCGTCATCCGACTAGCTAGCCTCCGCGTCTTCTTCAGTATTGCCGCTGCTCGCGACCTCGACCTGGGCGGTCTCGACATCGACACGGCGTTTCTGTACGCACCCATCAAGGAGGATGTCTACATCAGACAGCCCCTGGGGTTCGATGACGGTACCACCAATGTCTGTCACCTCCGCCGGTGCCTATACGGCTTGAAGCAGTCCCCCAGGGAGTTTAACGAGCTGCTTCGCGACTGGCTAGTCTCTCAAGGCTGGCGCCAGCTGATCTCTGACCCATGCATCTACATCTTTGAAGCCGACGGCGTCTTCGCCATGATTGCCCTCTACGTGGATGACATCCCTGTGGCGTGCAACAACACCGCCTGGCGGGTGGCCTTCACCGCGCTGGTGCGATCCCGATTTGACATCAAGGATCAGGGTGACCTGTCCGACATCATCGGCATGCACATCACCAGGGACAGAGCGGCGCGCACCATCAGCCTCGATCAAGGCAAATACGTGCGCGAGCTGCTTGAAAAACATGACATGGTGGACTGCAAACCCTCGTGTCTCCCGATGGACCCCGGTTTTTTGGCTGCGCTCTCAAAGCAGACGGCTGTACCCCTCACAGGCGCGGACCGGGACGTTTACCCGAGTCTACTCGGCAGTTTGCAATATGCCGCTGTATGCACTCGCCCGGACATTTCGACCGCGCTCAGCATTCTGGGCTCTGCGCAAGCGAACCCCTCAGTGGCCCACATGCAGGCCCTTAAGAAAGTGTTGCGCTACCTTAAAGGGTCTCCAGACATGAGCCTGACGTTGGGGGGGGGTGAGGACAACACTCTCCAACTTACAGGCTTCGCTGATGCAGACTGGGGCAATGACAGTGTGACACGCCGGTCACGATCGGGATTTGTCTTTACACTGGGCAGAGGTGCAGTCAGCTACAAGTCTAGAAAGCAGTCCTGCGTCGCACAGTCAACATGCGAGGCTGAGTACTACTCAGCAGCGGACGCGACTAAGGAGGCCATCCATATTCGACAGATGTTGTCGGAGATCTTCAGTCGACCTGTCAGCGGGACGACCACAATCTGGGAAGACAACCAGAGCTGCATCGCCTATTCGCAGAATGCACTGGTGAGCGAGAAGACCAAGCACATCGACCTGAAGTATCATTTCGTGAAGGACCACGTACAGCTGGGGACCGTCAAACTACGGTACCTACCCACCGGTGACATGGTCGCTGACATGCTGACCAAGCCACTACCTGGACCTGCACTCGTGAAACACAGGAGCGCCATTCTGGGGACATCTGGACCCATGCAGCGACACACTTTGTAGAAGGAATTCTGTAATCACTTCCATCTGATCACAAGACACACCTTAGCTATCTTGAGGGGGAGTGTTGTAAGTAATTCCTAATGCAGATTAGTTACAGAGAGCTAATGTATGCTCTGATAGAAGTCCTTATGTACAGGACATCACCTAGAGTGTCTGAGCGCGATATCACAAACTAGCGTACAGACAGCTGACAGCGACAGCTGACACACACTCTTGTCTCGACACCAGCCGCCACCCAAGGCTGGTCGTGTAGCGTACCTGTAACCATCACGTTACAGTATCTTCCTCATCGAACCGTGCATACCACGTTCAACACACTCCCCTACACGGTTAAATTACTTAATCCCTAGGAGTATCTAGGATTAGGGATGCCGGTCTAAATTTGTATTCTAAGTCCTAGATGAACATCCGCACAACGTGGTAGCGGTACATGCTATAAATATTTTTCATTTTCATTTTGTTAGGAATTTGCAAAGTGCAAGACGCAATCATGCAGTTGCTACATTACTTACCCACCATAGCGTGGGAGTTGGTCGTGTTTTCCAGTGCTTCTTTTGCCATGTCCGTGCACAATGTAGTGCCCCCCCCCCCCCCCCCCCCCCCCCCCCCCCTCCCTTTCCAGCATCCACGTCATCATCAGCAAAGATGTTTGTTGACTCTCGGTCTTTGCGCTCTTGACAGTTATGTCCGTGTGCAACATTTCGTTCGTCGAACTACTTATTTTCTTTTCGGCGTTTTTTGTGGGATGATGTGCGGCGAGAATTCATGCAACGTCTTTTTGATGCTCTTCATGGTACTTTGGGTTCTTATTTCCGCGACGCTTTGCAGGAGGGCAGTGCTGATGCTGTGGCATGCCTTCCTGTTCCTGGGGCTCATAGTTTTTCCCCTATTTTCCTCTTTCTACTTGGTGGTCTCCGGTGCTTTTTCTTCCAAGATGATGTTTTATTGTTTGTTATTGATGGTGGGCATGTGATCTGGCAGCAGTAGTTGCTGGCAGTCGACTATACGAAATATCGCGTAGACGAATACATGTACCCGTACCCGTATCCGACCTGCAGCGATACCGATGCCAGGCGGGATGAAGTATAAATTGATAATGGTCAGATTGATTTGAATCTAGAGGTTTGCATATCCAATATCATGTGTACGGGACAGTAACTCTAGCGGTTACTGTTACCGTTAATATCGGCGCGTCTCACCTGCAGGGCAACCACCTTGCCCGAGCAGCGAGACGCAGCCAACGACCAACGACTTCCCCAACGGTCAGCTCTAGCTAGCCCGTGCCCTATAAGCCGTAGCTAGCCACGAGCCTAGGCACTCTCTGCTTTCGCGCTCAGCCAATCTAGGCTTCGCGCGAATGCAGTCTCGACTCTAGTAGTCGAGCAGGGTGTCAGTTTTACCTCTCGTCCCATGCGCACTCGAGCGTCACGCGACACTTCCCCTCGTTCAGCTACGCAGTTCCCCACTATGCAGCCTGAGCAGTCTACATCCGCCGCAGCGGCCGACCCTCACGCTCCCACACTCGAACAACGCACAGCCGAACAGATTCGTACGGCGGTTTTGGCATCGGAACAACGCATTACTGAGCAGTTTTTGGCGGCTAACGCTGGCTTGCTCGCTCAGCTTCGACAGCCGACAGCCCCACCTGCTACTACGGATCAACAGCAGTCCATTCCCACCGACGCGACCACAGCGACGGAGGGTGGTAAGGAGGCCCCTGAGCCACCTATCGACCTGCTTGACGACGAACCCGACCCCTCTGCGGCCGAATTCGTCGACTTCACCTACTACGGCGAAGTCATCCCTGCCGGCCTCGAACGTCCCCCTCGCGACGTCGACGAGCCACGTCTGTGGACACTCACGGACGACACCGCCCGCTCACTAAGCGACAAACGCACCCAGGCAGCCTACGACGAGTACCTACACATCGGGTGCTATGCCTTCTTCGACAGTTGCGCCAACGCGGCAATTGGCGAGGCTCTGGACACGCTGTCGCACGGCGCACCTCTACCGCCAGAGCAGGCGGCAGCGATTACCCTCATCCGAGCGGGTCATCGCACCCACATGGCGACGGAGGAGGCCGCCCGTACTAGATTGGGCTTCCTCCGCCTCACCAAGGGCGGACAAACGAGCACAGATGCGGACCGCGTCTTTGCCGAACTGGCCCACGAGCGTTTCTGCCGACCGCGCCCTGCCGCGGTCTCCGGCACATTGGACGCGCTTCGCCAAGCGTTCGTCGACCGCACGCTGGAAGTCAGCCTACACGCCGCCAGCAAAGCCGCCGCCGTAGCTGCCTTCGCAAAAGTCACACCGGACAAGCCTCCCGGCCCCGATGCGCGAGCCCGCAAAGCCGCCGCCGACAAACGCAAGGCCGCCGCAGCAGCAGCAGCCGCAGCACGCGCCACCACACCAGCCGACTCGGCTAAAACCTCGAACAAGAAATGACGGTGTGGCCCGCCGCTCCGATTCCTGCTCCCCGACGTCTTCCTTCATGCGCCACCGCGTGCGTCGAAGATGGCGGGAGTGGGAGCGCATCGGAGCGAGCGGCCAAGTCCTAAACTGGATCCGCCATGGCGTTCGCGTAAAGTTCAAGCAAGGTCTACGTCCCAAGCCCTTCAACCACGGCATCTCTATGCTCGACGCAACGCCGGCCCAACTCGAGTTTCTCAACTCGGAACTCCCCCGCTTCGAGGCTTGCGGAGCTTCGGAGCGGGCGGACAACCCTCGCTACGTTTCCCGGATGTTTTTAGTCCCAAAACCCGGGTGCAACCAATGGCGTTTGATTATCGACCTTCGAGAACTCAACCGTTATTGCTCGACTTTCACCATGACGTGCGAGACGCTCAAGCATTTACGTCACCTCTCGCGGCCGGGCGACTACTTCGTCTCCCTCGACCTTGCCGACGGGTACTACACCCTTGGCATCCGGGAGGAAGACCGCGACTTCTTCACGGTCAACTACCGCGGCACGCTATGGCGCCTAGCATGCCTCCCGATGGGCTGGTCGGGGTCGGCTTACTACTTTTGCAAGCTAACCCAAGTGTTCACGAACCACCTTCGTCGCCCCCCGCACCCGGTTCCAACGGCTACTCCCCCTCACAATTGTCGCCCCACCAAGCGCTTCCTCCGAAACGCGCGGTGGCGGGGAATTCGACTCCTACCTTACATGGACGACTTCCTTTTCCTCGCCGACTCCTACGAGGACGCCCTCCTACTGCGACAGCGCGTTCAAGCCCTACTCGACAGCCTCGGCCTCGAACGCAACCCCAAGAAGGGCGTTTGGACACCTACCCAAGTGGGCGACCATTTAGGCTTAACGGTGGACCTCCATCACGGCATGTTTCGCCCCCCCCCCGCGAAGCTCCAACAGCTCGCACAACATGCCTCATCCCTCCTCGGCCGAGCTGCGTCAAACGCCCGGTGGCTACCTACTCGCCAACTTGCGGCTTTCGCCGGAAAGGCGCAGTTTCTCTACCTTGCCATCGCCCCCGCACGCTTCTTTTTGCGCGAGCTCCACAACGTGTTATCCACACGGGTTGGGTGGGGCGGACGCGTCCGCCTCACCCACCAACTTCGCCGCGACCTCGAGTGGTGGCGCACGGTCCCCACCCAACACAACGGGCGGTCCATCTACAAGCCTATCGAGACCGCCTACCTCCACGCCGACTCGAGCGACTACGGGTGGGGAGCCGTTCTCAACGAAGACTCGAACTATCAAGCCCGGGGCTTTTGGAGCGCTACCGACCGCCAACAACACATTACGTGGAAGGAACTACGTGCGGTGCGACACGCGGTGGAATCTTTTCTACCCCAACTCAAAGGCCGACAGGTCCTCCTACACGAGGACAACACGGCAGTCGTCGCCGCCCTCACCAAGCTAACCTCTCGCTCGCCCGCCATGATGGCCGAACTCCGTCGCCTATGGTACCTCCTCGACAGCAACGACATCAACATCCGTCCGCGCTACATCCGCTCGGCGGCCAACATATGGGCCGACGCCCTAAGCCGGGAATTGGACCACGAAGACTGGCAGCTCAACCCTCGTGTTTTCGCCTACCTTCAACGCCGGTGGGGACCTCACACTATCGACCGTTTCGCCTCGATGCTCAACACGCAGCTACCACGCTTCAATGCTTGCTGGCGCGACCCCCTGTGCGAAGACATCGACTGCCTGCACCTCCCCGACGCGGCGTGGAAGTGCGAAAACAACTACTGCAACCCCCCTTGGTCTGCCCTGCCGACGCTAGCAGCAAAACTCGAACAAGCTCAAGCGGCGGCAACCGTTGTCGCCCCCTACTGGCGAAACAAGACGTGGTACCACGCGTTCGCACGCTTGGCCACCGAGACCGTGCACTTCCCAGCGTCCCGCGACCTGTTCTTTCCAGGCAGGCTAGGCAAGCACGAAGGGGTCGGGCCACCCGCGTGGAGCATCGTGGCCTTTCGACTCACACCCCCTCTTGGCTCTACACTCGACGCGGTGCGATTGGCCGAGCGATACGCCCGGACCGATTAACAGCGCCGGTACAGCACGTTACCCCTCTGCGTACAGGACCGCCGCGCTACGGCTTACGCCGCGAAGCAGCACAGTCGCCCTGGTCCACCGATTTAGCCCAAACTTTCCAAGACCTTCTAGGATCAGACAGACTCGGGGTTACGGCGGTTGCCCTACTCAGCAACTCGCTAGCGCCCTCGACGTACACGAGCTACCAAAGCGCAATCAGACACTTTTTTATTTTTTGTGCAGAAGAAAACATCGCCCCGCTACAGGCCACACCCGCCACAATGGTCCGTTACACGGCCTGGCTAGCCCTACGCGGAACGGTCGCTGCTAGCTCGCTGCAACCTTACTTCTCCGCCATAAACAAGTTCTTCCGTGACCACCGGCGCCAACCTGTCGCCGTGGGCGAACTTTTGGCGGACGCCCGCCGTGGCCTCGAAATGCTACAGCACCGCCTAGTGCCTACCACCGCTCGCCTCCCGCTACCCGCACAAGTAGCCCTGGACATCCTGCACTACGCCAACACCCTTCACGGGACTTTCGCGTGGACCCCGGCTTCCTTACCCCAGATGCTACGCTTCAGGGCCTGTTTAGCTGTGTGCGTCAATTACACGTTTTTCTGCCGCGCCGAAACCGGCGCACGCTGCCAGACCGGCGACCTTGTGGTCGACGAGCCTTCGCAGCAAGTTTGCCTCTACGTGCGAAAGTCTAAGGGGGACCAGCGACGCGACGCCAGCGATAAACTGGTCATCGCGGTACCAGTAGCCGCTAACCCCGTCCTGGCGAACCTGATCACCTACTACACGGAACAACGCGCTATATTCTGCACCAAATTCTACAGCAGGCCACCCCCGCTCGCCTTCTGGAGTTTCTCACCTTCAGAACCCTCCGCAGATTGGGGTGCCGCATCCACCATCTCCACCTGGCTCTCCCTCGCCCTCCTTGCAGTCAACTCGTCAGCGCCCGCCGGCTTTAAATGGACGTCGCACAGCCTACGGAAAGGCGCGGCGTCCGCTGCTAGCTGCATCGGCGCGCCCCTCCCCGTAATCAAATTTATGGGTGGCTGGGCCAAGAACAGCTCTGTGACTGAAGGAAAATATATTGACCCAACCATGACCCCAACACCTGCTGCTTGGCGGTTCTTCGGCTGGCTCACTCCGTCCCCCCCGCAACACTAATTCTGGCTGTGCAAGCCTTTGGCTTTAGGTTACTGGCAAAACGTGCCCTAGGGTTAATGGTCAGATTGATTTGAATCTAGAGGTTTGCATATCCAATATCATGTGTACGGGACAGTAACTCTAGCGGTTACTGTTACCGTTAATATCGGCGCGTCTCACCTGCAGGGCAACCACCTTGCCCGAGCAGCGAGACGCAGCCAACGACCAACGACTTCCCCAACGGTCAGCTCTAGCTAGCCCGTGCCCTATAAGCCGTAGCTAGCCACGAGCCTAGGCACTCTCTGCTTTCGCGCTCAGCCAATCTAGGCTTCGCGCGAACCCACCCACCCATCCCTATAATCCTGCGCTGATCGACCCCCAGACCCTGTCTGTGGGTGTCTTTTGGCCAAATTGTAAGCAAGCTGACATCTTTGGCAAAACGTGCCCTAGGGTAAATACACATTTGATGATGTCAGATATTACTTGAGTTGAGTCTGCCTGTACCCGGAACTCAAGTGTACGGGAGCCGCTGAAATGAAGTCAAGTGTACCGCGCTATTTCGTTGTCGGATAATGGGTTGACTTTGGTCCCTTTTTTTCAAAGTTTTTTGAAATCGTGGCCCTCCCAAACAACTCCACTGCGCACACGCACCTGTATCACTCGCTGCTACCCATCCCCGCTCACGCTCGTCTACCATACTCGCTACGGCGTCGTTTTCGCTGATATTCCTAAGAAGTGCTTCTAATACCATCATTTTTCTGTAGACGGGATAGCGGGATTGTCGGAGAGCTCTCGGGGTGGTCGGATTCTCGGGGTGGTCGGAGAGCGCGCGACGTGGGATGCTCTACGGTTTAACTCGTTAACCGTCCGTGACCTCGGCCGCGACTTCCGGACAGCAAATTCTCCGTAAGTTGTGAAGGTGTGTCCGCCTTGTGACCTCTTCACTAGTTCACTGAATGACGGCGCCGGATGTAAGAGGTAGGAAGCAACTGGCAGTCTGTGGGACAACGTATTGAGCATTTCTATGTTTTTAGACTTTGATAGCTACGACAAGTCATGCATGCTTTACGGTTGGAATTTTCATACATGGCTTGAGGTGGAGCGACTACAAACAGTTTCGATACTAAGGCGCGGACGTGGCGTCCATGTTTGTGCTCCAATAATATGCCAACGATTTTGATGCAATTTATGGGTGCATCGGCGAAATGGAAGGCGGGGGGGTGCGTGGACTGTGGCCGAGCAACATAAGGAGAGTGCGGGAGGGGGCACCTTGTGCCTCGCTCAACATGATGCCCCTAGATAGGATTATCAACAATATTAAAATGTAACAATGGAACACATGTAACTTGTTTTTCCGCTTTCATATGTCACTAGCCTTGCATGTATCATGCACATTTCTGACGTTGATATTGTGTGGTAGCTAATATTGCTTGCATGTTTTTTGCTGTAGATGCTAATGCTATTGCCATTAGCTGTTGTTGTTACCATAGCATGCACGCAAATAAAATACATAGCTTTTGTTCCAGAGATTATTAGATATGCTCTTTCTCATTCTCTCCATCTTTCTCTCTTCTCCCGCTTGGTGTGTGTGTGTGTGTGTGTGTGTGTGTGTGTGTGTGTGTGTGTGTGTGTGTGTGTGATGTCACTGGTTGCTACTGTCAGTCAATGGTGATATATAGTTGTGGTTAACGTGTGGCTGTGCGCGTGTGTGTGTATGTGCTGTGTGTGTGTGTGTGTGTGTGTGCGTGTGTGTGTGTGTGTGTGTGTGTGTCTGTGTGTGTGCGTGTTTCTGAGGTTGCTAGTCCTCATGCTTTTGCTGTTGCTGCTTTAACTGCTGCTAGAAAATTGATGCCGTTGTTGCTGCTGCCATTGTTGATGTGGTGGCGACTGGTGGTAGTGGGAATAATGGTAGCTGCTAGTGATATTTGTAGTAGTGTTTCTGTCGTAAGTATATGGTTATTGTGTCTGGCGCTGTCGGGCTTCCGCCCTGAAAGCACTTACTTCCTGACTGTGCACATGGATGTTGTCATCAACTTTCGAGATAGTGGTCGGCTTCAAATTCCGAGAAGTGAGAATGGTTACAACTGATGCAACGTGTGGCAACTATGCCAGCCTTTTTCCGGCCCGGCGTACGGCTCCGACATCGGTTGCATGTCTTTCGGATACAAGGCAAACATTAAGCTATGCAACTTCGAGCTTCTATAATGGTCTGAAAATGCAGTTCGGGAGCTTTTGTTAGGTTTCTTAAGCTGCGGGGTGTGAGTGTGTGTGCGGGGGGGGGGGGGGGGGGGGGGGGGGGGTAGCGGATTTAGTTGCGCTAGGTATGTAAGACAAAACTCGGCAAAATTGCGCATCCGGATCCGCGCCCCCGCGCCTTCGCACTGCGCCCCTCCGCTTACGACCGACGCTCCCGCAGCCACAATAAGCTCCCGCGCTCCCGTGCTCTCACTTTTTCACTGCTTTTTAGACTTAAACGCCTTCCATATTAATGTTTGGTATGATACGTCGTCCAATGATACGTCGTCCACCTTCGCAAGATACTCCTCGACCGCCCAAGCTTGGCGATCGAGTGTTTGCGACTCCACCTGCCGCTCCGTTGCAGCTAAGCAAGCGTCGAGCACTGCCAGTCACTCCCCGACCTTTCACTGCGAGACAGTGTTTTTCCCCGCCTGGTTGGTTATCGGAGGCTTGGAGGCCTTGGCGGGCGGAAGCTCCTTGCCGGCCTTCGTCTTGACGGCAGACTGTTGGACGCCGCTTGTGTCGCCGACTTGGGGGAGATCTCCGCCAGCGTCTTCGTCCTCACCCTCATCCAACGCTCTACCGGACACGTCAACGTCGTAGTTGAAAAGGAGTTGGGTTCGAGGGCCTACGCCCGAGGGCGTTTAGCCCGGGGAGGCCGCTAGTGGAGGCCCGGCGGGAGTGGCGGGCGGCGCCTTATCTTTAGTCCCGCCACCGCCAACATCAGCACGCACGACTGCGGCTCCTCCTGGTTTAATGCCGGGGCTAGGGTCCGCAGCCCTTCCCTCCATAGCGCGTGAGATGTGGCAGCCATGAGAGATGGCCCGCCGTGGTGTTTATCTGGCGGGGCCAACGGCGAGGGCGATGGCGTGCACGAAATGTGCCCGCATTTTTCTTGGCGCGGATTCCGGGGCCGAACTCATGTTTGCGGAGGCCACTTGAGTTCGGGCCTCAAACTCAAGTGCCGACCTCGAAAAACCGGCCACATGAGTTCAAAACGTCATTCTGAAATCAACTCAAGCTATTTACGACATCCGATTAGCGCACTTTACTTGAGTTCGGTACAGTTTTATGGTCAGATTGATTTGAATCTAGAGGTTTGCATATCCAATATCATGTGTACGGGACAGTAACTCTAGCGGTTACTGTTACCGTTAATTAACGGCGCGTCCCACCTGCAGGGCAACCACCTTGCCCGAGCAGTTAGACGCAGCCAACGACCAACGACTTCCCCAACGGTCAGCTCTAGCTAGCCCGTGCCTTATAAGCCGTAGCTAGCCACGAGCCTAGGCACTCTCTGCTTTCGCGCTCAGCCAATCTAGGCTTCGCGCGAATGCAGTCTCGACTCTAGTAGTCGAGTAGGGTGTCAATCTTACTTTCGTCCCATGCGCACTCGAGCGTCACGCGACACTTCCCCTCGTTCAGCTACAGCGTTCCCCACTATGCAGCCCGAGCAGTCTACATCCGCCGCAGCGGCCGACCCTCACGCTACCTCAATCGAACAACGCACAGCCGAACAGATTCGTACGGCAGTTTTGGCATCGGAACAACGGATAACGGAACAGTTTTTGGCGGCTAACGCTGCCTTACTCGCCCAGCTCCGAGAGACGACAACCATCCCTGCTGCTACCAATCAACAGCAGTCCATTCCCACCGACGCGACCACAGCGACGGAGGGTGGAAAGGCGGCCCCCGAGCCACCTATCGACCTGCTCGACGACGAACCCGATCCCTCCGCGACCGATTTCGTCGACTTCACCTACTACGGCGAAGTCATCCCGGCCGGCCTCGAACGTCCCCCTCGTGACGTCGACGAGCCCCGTCTGTGGACCCTCACAGACGATACCGCCCGTACTCTAAGCGACAAGCGCACCCAAGCCGCCTACGACGAGTACTTACACATCGGGTGCTATGCCTTCTTCGACAGCTGCGCCAACGCGGCAATTAGCGAGGCTCTGGACACGCTGTCACAAGGCCCACCTCTATCGGCGGAGCAGACGGCAGCGATTACCCTCATCCGAGCGGGTCATCGCACCCACATGGCGACGGAGGAGGCCGCCCGTACTAGATTGGGCTTCCTCCGCCTCACCAAGGGCGGACAAACGAGCACAGATGCGGACCGCGTCTTTGCCGAATTGGCCCACGAGCGCTTTTGCCGACCGCGCCCTACCGCGGTCTCCGGCACATTGGATGCGCTTCGACAAGCGTTCGTCGACCGCACGTTGGAGGTCAGCCTACACGCCGCCAGCAAGGCCGCCGCCGGTGCTGCCTTCGCCAAAGTCACCCCGGACAGGCCCCCCGGCCCCGACGCACGAGCCCGCAAGGCCGCCGCCGACAAACGCAAAGCCACAGCAGCAGCAGCAGCAGCAGCCCGCGCCACCGCACCTCCCAAGCCGACCGACTCGGCTAAACCGACCAAGAAATGACGGTGTGGCCCGCCGCGCCGATTCCTGCTCCCCGACATCTTCCTACATGCGCCA
>JAPMLY010000482.1:0-7500 GCA_026401115.1 Tetraselmis chui
CTGCCACCGCCCGTGGAGGTCAATTGTCCGCGCTGAGGGTGATCAGGGCGCGAGGGTTTTGAAGTCCAAGTCGGCTAAGCGAAGAAGTTTTGAAGTCCAAGTCGCGCTATGTACAATTGACACAACCATATTGTGGCGAGTACTGTCCTGTGACAGTACGTTACAGGACTAGTACAAGTACTCGCTACGATATTATACCGTACCTTCCACGGATGTAGTGTACTAGCAGTTACACTTGCCATTGTGAAGCTCGAGGACACTGTCCGCAGTACTGTACGTATATGTACCTCCCGGTATGTACAGTACGCACAGTGAGTTCTCCCATGCGTCAAGACGCTAGGCACGAGGCCAATTGGTTACACAACCTGGCCTACGAAAGACTATGGACGTCGACACGTCGACACCTGCCTGGGGAAGCGTGACGCGTGACGACACCGAAGGCGAGCTTCGCTAGACTATAAATAGTCTAGCACAATGGAGGGCGGTGACAGGATATTCCACATTGTAACTTCTTTCCTTCAATCCCCGCATAGCGACTGCTCCACTGTAGTTTGCTTACAGAACTACCAGCACTTTTCAGACATTGAACGCTTCCCGATAGAGATTTTGACTAGCAACCAGCCACTGAGAGGCAGGTTGTGACAATATTGATGAGATGAAATAGAGTGCTTTCACGTGGCGATGGGCACAATGTGTACTCTGACAGCAAACAAAGGAAAGGAAAATCAGAACGAAATATAAACAATATTTTCAGAATCAATATGTCATGAACACGGCTTGAAGAGTGTCTACACCTCTTAGACATACCACCACATCCTGAACAAACTATGGGTGCACATCAGTGGTTGTCATTTGTGTGATTGTATTCCATTGCATCGACGTGGGCTCGGATCTCAATTCAAAAGGGGCGATACTCCAACTTTGTGTATGCTTCTTTTTCCTCGATATGTCACTATGTGGTGAATCGGTTGTTGGTATTTTAATCCATTAGCCAATCTGTCTTAATGACCGTCGCCATCTCTGCAAGTTAGGTTAAGTCCCTGTGAAAATTCAATGTAAAATGGGTGGGCATACGCTGGCAAAATGCAATCAAGTCAATTTGAATGTTTACAAGAGACTGAAACACACACACACACACACACACACACACACACACACACACACACACACACACACACACACACACACACACACACACACACACACACAAACACACAAACACACACACACGCGCGCGCGCGCGCGCTTGTGTGATGAAGATCAATTTATAGACAGCGAGAGAGAGGGAGGGAGAGTGAGACGGACGGACGAAGAGACAGACAGAAGGACACCCCCCAAAATGTAGACATGCATGAATAGACTAAATAATGACAGACATACAAAAAGACAAGAGAAACGTATGGGACGCGTGGACCGAAAAAGAGATACGTATGGGCAGATTATAAGCCCCTGCTCACATACAGACAGAGACACAAAAAGACAAGGTAACACGCTGATTGGCGGACAATCTGATGAGTGACAAACATTTCTTCCAAACTTGTGAAGTATAGTCAGGATACGTGATGGAAAAGGAAGAATCGCTTCCGCTAATGTATTTTTATATTCGAGTTTGCATCATATGTTGCGCTGGATAATTTTACTTTATTGCATCACCGAGTAGCCCAGGAGAATATCCATGTTGCCATCAATGTCCCCCTTAATTTACTGTCAAAGTCGTCCCCTAACTATCATGACAAGCACGTGAAAACAAACATGGTGAAATTATGCTTGCTTAGTGCTCTCTGATGCCCCATCCCCGCATTCTTGTCGTGCCAGTACCCTTCCCCCGTCATTGTTCCATTTTAGTAAATGTATGAAACTGCAGCAACCCGTTTCTTGGTTTTTGTACTTCAAAACAAAGCATGTAGCTACACTATCACCCGGTGGTCGACAATTGCAAAGCTGCCGGGCGCCGATAGCGATCCCAACACTGGGCAACGTTGTTTACGGTGATCTCATCAGCGCAGCAAATTTCTTGTTTAATTGTGTAAGGGACAGCCGATGTTCCCTGTTAATAAACCAGAAGTCCAACCGGATCAGGCTGCTTGATGTTTTGAATTCTCCAGTCTCGTAGGCGTCCGGTTCTTGAGGATATCCAGAGCCTATCCTACCCTGCGATGATGCCGCACGTGTCCGTTCATCCCACTCCCATCCCTGCGCTTCGATGCATTGCGGCGTAGCAGGTTGGCCACAACCGGCAGCAGCAGCCCAAGCGGCTTACGGTAACATGCGACCTTGAACCTACCAGTCACCCACTCACAGATATGACCATGGACACAGAGGACGTTGTTGTTGTGCTTGAGGTCGACAGACCCATTCGCCTTCGCGGCCCGCCCGCTCATTTCGAGGACTACGTTGCCCACGTGTCAACTGTGCCGCGCGTGTGTGTCACTGACTCGTGTGAAACTGACATGTCTGACCACATGGACGACATCGTGCCCCTCCCTGATTTCTCCATGATGGTGGCTCACCCACGCCACAAGTGCTATGAAGGACGAGTGGGTGACGTTGCCCTCGTGTCCGCGAGCATCTGTGTTGAACCAACATCATACAAAGCCGCTTAAGTTAGTCCACAGTCGGCAGAGTGGAAGAAAGCCATGCAATTGGAATTCTACTCTGTTACATCTAACCAGACATGGGACCTCGTTCCCCTGCCTGCTGGACGCCGCGTAGTCAACAACATGTGGGTTTACAAGGCTAAGCCAGACGCCTCTAGAGCCGTCTCTCGGTACAAGGCACGCTTTGTCGCGAAGGGCTGCAGCCAACGCGAAGGGATCGATTACACCGAGACATTCTCGCATGTCATCCGACTTGCCAGTCTCCGCGTCTTCTTCAGTATCGCCGCGGCTCGTGATCTCGAGCTGGGCGGTCTCGACATCGACACGGCGTTCATGTACGCACCCATTAAAGAGGATGTCTACATAAGACAGCCACTTGGGTTCGATGACGGGACCACTAACGTCTGTCAACTGCGACGGTGTCTGTGCGGCCTGAAGCAGTCACCCCGGGAGTTAAATGAGCTGCTTCGCGACTGGCTTGCCTCTCAGGGCTGGCGCAAACTGATGTCGGACCCGTGCATCTACATTTTTGAGGCAGACGGTGTATTCGCCATGATTGCTCTTTACGTGGATGATATCCCAGTGGCGTGCAACAACACTGCCTGGCGGGTGGCCTTCACCGCATTAGTGCGCTCCACGTTCGACATCAAGGGCCAGGGAGACATGTCTGACATCATTGGCGGAGACATGTCTGACAGCGCACCATCAGTCTGGACCAGGGCAAATACGTGCGTGAGCTGCTCGACAAGCATGACATGTTGGACTGCAAACCCTCGTCCCTCCCCATGGATCCTGGCTTCGTAGCTGCCATCTCCAAGCAGACACCTATGCCCCTCACGGGAACGGACCGGGACATATACCCAAGCGTGCTCGGCAGTCTACAGTACGCCGCAGTATGCACTAGACCAGAATTTATTTCGACCGCGCTTAGCATCTTGGGCTCTGCGCAGGCGAACCCCACGGGGGCACACATGCAAGCCCTTAAAAAGGTGCTGCGTTACCTCAAGGGATTTCTTAGCATGAGCTTGGCGTTGGGGGGGGGGGTGAGGACAACTCTCTCCAATTGACAGGCTTTGCTTATGCAGACTGGGCCAGTGACAGTGAGACGCGACGTTCACGATCAGGGTTTATGTTTACTTTGGGCAGCGGTGCAGTGAGCTACAAGTCGAGGAAATAGTCATGCGTCGCACAGTCCACATGCGAGGCAGAGTACTACTCAGCAGCGGACGCAACCAAGGAGGCCATCCATATTCGACAAATGCTATCGGAAATCTTTAGTCGACATGTCAGCGGGACGACCACCATCTTGGAAGACAACCAAAGCTGCATCGCCTACTCGCAGAATGCACCGGTGATAGAGAAGACCAAGCACATCGACCTGAAGTATCACTTCGTGAAGGACCACGTGCAGTTGGGGACTATCAAACTACGGTACCTACCCACTGGTGACATGGTTGCCGACATGCTGACCAAGCCACTGCATGGACCTGCACTCGTGAAACACAGGAGCGCCATCCTGGGGACATCTGGACCCATGCAGCGATACACATCGTAGAGGGAATTCTGTAATCACTTCCATCTGATTACAAGACACACCTTAGCTATCTTGAGGGTGAGTGTTGTAAGTAATTCCTAATGTAGATTAGTTACAGAGAGCTAATGTATGCTCTGATAGAAGTCCTTATGTACCGGACATCAACAGAGTGCCTGATGCACGATATCACAAACTAACGTATAGACAACTAACAGCTCCAGCTGAAGTTACTTCTCTTGTCTCGACACCAGCCGTCACCCAAGGCTGGTTGTTTAGCGTACCTGTAACCAGCACACCGCAAGTTACAGTATCTTCCTTATCGAACCGTGCATACCACGTTCAACAGCCACAGCTGGCAGTAGCGGCGCAAGCGGCTTACGGTAGCAATTGACCTTGCCCTCGAATCGGTGGAAACACTTTCACCTGTCCGAATAATGAAACACGTGAAACCGCATGACTGATGATAACTCAGCAACCTCTACAGTAGTGAAAGCTATACACGCACTGCCAACGCCAATGTCCCTCAGGCGTAAGTTGGAGGCCAAAGCACAGCCACGTCAATGTGTTGGACGCGCGAGACAGAGAGCTCCAAGTACTCTCTCAATGACCGTGTTTAAACAATGTGAGTTGTGTGCATTGTCTGCGTGTGCCTATACAAGATCCACAGCACCAATTTCCCCTGCATCTAAAATTAAACAACTTATGTAAAATCTGCTTATTTACATCGACGACGATGATGGGGACTGCCTGGCTCGTGAATGAGAGGCAAAGTGTCAGACGATGCACTTTGTCGAAAAAGATTATGCAAACCATTAAAAAATGCAAACCATGGTGTATGACCCGTTGTGAATTGACTCTCGAGCCCCACCCCCACGTCGCTGCGACTGACTATCATCAAACGAATAACACTCAGACTGACATGTATCCACAGTCGATTCAGAATATGGTGGATTATGTCATGAGTGAAGGCACTGTTCAAGCCGCGTTAATGATATGCTAACACTTTTAAAGTATTGCTTACATTTCGCTCAGTTGAATCCCTCGTTTGCTGTCAGTTCACTGAATATGCGCACTGCTAAGTGCAAGTGCCTCATTTCATCTGATTAACATATTTGGTTGCGTTATTACCACGACCGCAACCTCAAATCATCCTTGTTGAGCAAGACAGCTGTCTGCTTGGGGATTGGCGACCTTTCGGTGCAAGAAGCGCGGGGCTTTTCCCTGGACCTTCTTGTGCGACAGCACTGGCCCCCCCTGTCCCTCCTGGCGTCCCTGCTTGTCCCCCCGAGTTCCCCCTGTTCGTGGCGCTCTAAAAATCGTTACTTGAAAGCAGTTATGTATCTCCGTCGTCCCAAGGGCACCCTTGCTCCCTCGCCCATTGCAACACATGCAGATGACCTCCTTCAGCGGCGTTCATACATACTTCTTCATCCCAAGGGCAGCCTTGCTCCCTCGCCCATTGCAGCACCTCCAGATGACCTCCTGCAGCGGCACCACTACATACATCTTCATTCCAAGGGCACCCTTGCCCCCTCGCCCATTGCAACACATGCAGATGACCTTCTCTTGCGGCATTTCTACATACTTCTTCATCCCAAGGGCAGCCTTGACCCCTGGCCCATTGCAGCACCTCCAGATGACCTCCAAAAGCGGCAATTCCACATACTTGCTCATTCCAAGGGCAGCCTTGCTCCCTCGCCCATTGCAATACCTCCAATCGACCTCCTCTAGCGGCATCACAACATACCCACTCATCCCAAGGGCAACCATGCTCCCTCGCCCATTGCAACACTTCTAAATGACCTTCTTCAGCGGCATGACAACATACCCGCTCATCCCAAGGGCAACCTTGCTCCCTCGCCCATTGCAACACCTCCAGATGACCTCCATAAGCGACGCCACTACAAACGCCTTTATTCCAAGGGCAGCCATGCTCCTTCGCCCATTGCAACACCTCCATATGACCTTCATAAGCGGCGCCACTACATACGTTTTCATTCCAAGGGCAGCCTTGACCCCTCGCCCATTGCAGCACTTCCAGATGACCTCCAAAAGCGGCTTGATTACATACGTCTTCATCCCACGGGCAACCTTGCTCCCGCGCCCATTGCAGCACCTCTTGATGATCTCTTGCAGCGGCACAACTACATACTTCTTCATCCCAAGGGCAGCCTTGCTCCCTCGCCCATCGCAGCACATCTAGATGACCTCCTACAGCGGCATACTTACATACCCGCTCATCCCAAGGGCAGCCTTGACCCCTCGCCCATTGCAGCACCTCCAGATGACCTCCAAAAGCGGCTTGATTACATACGTCTTCATCCCACGGGCAACCTTGCTCCCTCGCCCATTGCAGCACCTCCAGATGACCTCCCCTAGCGGCATTAGTACATACCCGCTCATCCCAAGGGCAGCCTTGCTCCCTCGCCCATTGCAACACCTCCGAATGACCTCCAGAAGCGGCATACCGACATAGTTCTTCATCCCACGGGCAGCCTTGGTCCCTCACCCATTGCAGCACCTCCAAATGACCTCCTCTAGCGGCACCACTACATACCCGCCCATCCCAAGGGCAGCCTTGGTCCCTAATCCATTGTAGCGAAGGCAAGTGGCCTCCACGGGCGACGGCGGCGCAAGTAGCCTCCGTCAACGGGCAGCCTTCTTCTGTCACCCACACCAGTACCTCCAACTGTCCTGTCTCTGCAAAAAGTACAAGAAACGTTCAACATATTATAAAAATACAAAAGAGCAGTTGCTATAAAGGCGCGTAAAGAATCGACGTTAGTTCCCAAACAACGGCTTACCACACGTTCGACACATTTGTTTCTCGGTGTGTTAATTTATATGCTCAATACCTAAAACACACACCTCAAAACAAATGGAGAGCACCAGCAGGACTTGGTTTAAAAGACGATGTACCAAAACTCATACATCGACAGGTAACTCTTATATAGTGACTACCGCATTTCCGCAGCTTCCCTTACTCCAGTATCCGCCCCTCTATTCAACAACTCTCTTCGCACATTCACCTCACCTGCTGCCGTCTCCATCCATTGTTTTAGAGACCAGGGGCTCCCCTGGGCCCCCCTTCCCCACTTGACAAGGTCCAAGCTACCGCACAAGGAGGAGGCACGCAGGCGGAAGCTGCTGGTGTCAGCCAGCCCGTCGCCCTCCCCCGCCTCCGCCACCGCTCGCACAGCAGCCCTCCAATCGCGGCTGACGTGCCTCACCACCCCGCGGTGCGTTGGCTCAAGTAGAGTCGCGATCAAAACTAGTACGTCCGCGGATAGTACCCACGACTGCGGGTTATCAGCGTTCATACCGCCGCCACAGCCGTAGTGCTGCCGAGCTTTTGTGGGAGTCTACAGT